>OZ020523.1:5982084-6167197 GCA_963971425.1 Bryoerythrophyllum caledonicum
CCCGATTAGGTTAGAGGGCCGTCTGCATATACATGCGGACGACCACTTATTTTTTCCTCACTTCCTCTCCTCTCATGTCAAGTCGGATGTGCTGCAGTTACAGTTTTCTGTACTTGGTGAGGAGATCGGGGTCCTTTTATTGTGACTAGATAAATTGTTTCTTAATTTTCCAAACCATTCATTCACAAATTAATACCGGAGTGTCCGCGCTTGTTTTTTAAAAACAAGCACTACCATGGCGACAAAGAAGGGGATTGTGGTGGAGGATGTGAGTGAAATTGAAACGGGAGGGTCGAAGAAATAGTTCAAACAGAAAAGTGCTTCTCATGATCAACGGTGAGAGCTTTTGGACAATGAAGACATTCAAGCGGAGGAAGGTTGGGAGGCTGAAATGGAAGATTACTGGATGTCCAAGACATGCAAGAAATACCTGAAGATGTACCACATCGATAAACTTTAGCCAAGAGATTACCACATAAGTCATACGACTTACTTTGCTTGCAAGCCGTGGATGTGCAAAGATGACCACTTCATTTATCATGCGGAGGAGGTTTGGCGGGCTTTGTTTGGGACTTGCCCAAGAAGCAAAGGGTTTTTCAATTATAGCCTACTATTAATGGTATACACCGAGGTCGTGTTGAGATGAAAGGTGGATTGGAGCACGTTTTCGACTACTATACAATATCCGCTTAGGATAGGGCGAAATCAGAAGCATATTCTTGATTTAATCAATCATGAATCGACCTTGACCAAGGATATTTTGGAGGAGTTGAAGAAAAAGCCTCGTCAGATGACCGCGGTGGATACCATGCCGAAAATACAACCATCGGTGGAAGAGGTTGCCTTTGTGATGGAGTCTGACAAACATTTGGACATTGTGGTCGACAATATATTGTCAACTACAATTCCCAAAGAGACTTTGGAGATAACGACGGTGGAAGACCCCGTACAATCAGATATTCCAAATATTGTGATTGTAGGAGGTGCAGACGATGGTAACGCGGAACGAGGGGGGGAGAATATGGATGGAGAAGAAACCGTTGTTCCAAACGTTCAAACTTTGGAAGGCATGGCACCAGAGACAATGGATGCCGGGCCAAACACTTCAACGCGGGAAACAGTGGAACCAATTTCCAATGATCCGATGATTTACAAGGATATGATTTCCGCTATTGAAGAAATGCTTCGAACTATGCCAAACAAGGATAAGTTCAAAGATTTGCTCGACTTGAGTGTTAAGTGGACTGAAGCGTGCGTTCAAGCAACAAAATTTGGTCACCCAGTCGATCTGCAAAGTGATTCAAGCAAATGGGCCCAAATATATGGAGTAGTGAGAGTCGCACATAATTTGATGAACGGGGCCGAAATTCTTGCAGCAATGGCTCCTTCTCTTCTAAAAATTGCTCATGTGTTCCCAAGTATAACTCCAAGTGTGCTACGAGCCGCTGATGGCTTCGACACATTGACTTCCTCTATAATGCCAATGTAACAAGACAAGATCGCGCTAACTCAGATAGTGATAGATTTGGAGAATGAGGCCGAAAAAAATGAAGCCCTCACTAGACAACTAAAATCTGAGTAGGATGCCAACAAGCAGGAGTTGGAGGGCAGTGAGAGAATCGTTAAGAAGATGTTGGAGAAGATGAATGCGCAGGTTCATGAGGTGGATGTGGTGGTCATTGAGGACAACGCCGAAACTTCTGACGGCCTTTCTCTTTTCAATTTTGGAGAGAACGATGCAGAGGATGCCACACTGGTCAAATCTAGCAAATCGGCCGAGCCTCCTTCTGTCCAATTGGCAGTACCAGCTGGGAGTAGCCAAGTACGGCCAGAAGCGCATGGATAAGGGAAGACAATAATGGAATGTGGGGGAGATGGAATCGATGTCATAGAAGTTGGAGGTGGCAAATAAGGAGAGGGACGAGGCACGAGCGAAACTGGAGACACTACGGAGGACATTGAAATCGGTGGATGACACACCATGCAACGAAAACACAATGCCTTGGTTGGGTTGGGTTCATCGCCTTCAAGACATGGAGACCACGGTCTCGAAAGCACAACATGATCTCAAGAAATTTGTCGCCGAATCACAAGAATCATGTGAACTCGTGAATACCTCATTGGAGAGATTCAAGAAATTCATTGGACAATGTGGACATGTGCCCTCAAAGGTTACTATTTGGGGTGATGAACCGGAGATGATGGATCGCACAAACTATCATGGGAAGGGAAAGAGCCATGGTATTGACTGGGCTTTGGAAGTGGTGGAAGGATGGGTGCCCTACAATATCTTCTCATCACATTTTGTAGAATTGCAGCGAAGATTAATCCATACTTGCGACCATGTCCCGGCATTCCTCAGTGACAAATGTAGATTAAGCCAAGATTATTTCGGTCCGGAGGGAGCGTATACGTTGGGCCAATGTGGCCATAACTTTCATATTACTTGTATTTCCGCAAGTTCTATGATACAATCGGCGTGCCCTATGCGTCGCTCTTCAATCAGCACAAGATTCTACAAAGTGATGGGGATACGAGACGTTATGCTACCAGGGCACGAGTTTAACCGATGGAATCTCCCCTTAGATCAACTTCCGAAGAAATCCTTGAACTATTGTGAGTGGGGAAAACCACTTATGTGGAATAGTGAGTTTTCTTGTCACCAACTATACGAGGAGTATAGGATGGAAATTGATCCATTCTTTTCGATGACACAAGACTATGAGGTGGAGATACGGGCGCGAGAGATTGAAGATGGCGAGCAACAAGAGTTGTTTTGCCGCAACTTTGAGGTACATTGGAGCACTGAGCACAAGTGTTTCTTCCGATTTCCTCCAAGGAGAGCTGAGAAGAGAGAAGATGGTGTGTGGCATGAGGTAAATGATGGCATTGAGTTGGGAGATGAGTACAAGAAGTACAATCATACTTTGGTGGAAAAAGCCCTGCTCCTTGCAAAGTCGAAAGAGGCCACAAAACTACAAAGTTCAACGGAAGAGGATTATCTTAAAGACGTAGACTGTTCTTATTGGGATGCGGTGCAAGCATTTGATCGGAGGATTGGGGACATCATTGGCTATTGGCGGAATGTGCTATAGAAACCCGAAAGGGAATTGTTGGTGTCATTCGCAGAAAATGACGCTTTTGTGAACAAGGTGGTGGAATGAATAAAGAAGACCATGGAAATCTTTGCGGCAAAAAAGGTGGATCCTAGCGGGAAGCGGAAGAGGGATGATGGCAATGACAGCGACGATAATTGAGGGTCGGTGATGCATAGGGAAATTGCAGCCGTGGATTGAGAGTACGAAGAGGAGGTGTGGATTGCCAGGCCAAGTCAGAGACCGCGGACTCGTAGTAGCACTCAAACGGATCATACGGACGAGCCTTCTTCTTCAAGGCAATAGAATGGGGTTGATGAATGTAAACCTTAGCGTAGTTGTTGTTTAAGAAATGGTGTGGCAAGAAGTTGCAAGCATGCAGTGGTGGGGCATACTTTTTGACATAAAGGTTTACAATTTGTAAGATATACTGTCAACTTGTTAATTCTTCAATTGTATGTGGCTGTTAGAAATGTTGTGGTGCATCAGGTGGATGCGAAGCAGTGAAATGAATAGAAGTTTGCAAACTCAAAGTACATTCTATACACAACAAGAATGTCATGTTTAAGTCATTTCGTATGGGATGACTAAATCCATACACAAAACACAAGACAATAGAATAGCGAAAGAGATGGATATAAAACTTGTGCATATGTGAAAAAACTTTATTGATATTCGGAATAAATCCAAAAATCAATTGAGACAATAGAAGCTTTCAATGCATACGCGAAACGACTATAAAATACCCTAAACTCGAACTACACTATTTATAATAAAAATAAGTGCGGTGAACTTATTACTAGGTCGCCTGCGAAGAAATGGATGCATGGGAGCTTTACGTTTCTTCGTATCGTTTGTAGGCCGCCTAGGTTGTAATCCTAAACCTCCCTGAACCTTGGGATGATGTATGAAGAGTTTAGACAAAGGTACATTGCCATCACTAGGTATGCCATCAGATTGGCGTTGCGGCGTTTGGGGTCGCACATGTTTTGAAAGGAACATCAAACTGTAGAGCCAAAATGACAAAAATAGCTTTTTTCCAAAAATTAAGTGTAAAAAGGGTTGTAGATATATGGAGAATTAAAAAATTAATGATTAAGTTTACACTAAGTTGTTAATTAATTGGAAAGTTCCTATTCATATCCAAGAATTAGGAAATAATGGGAAAAGGGTTGAACTCGCTCCCTTTGGGTAGGGTGTACCTTTTCATGAATAGATATGAAGAGATGTGAAGATTTAGTGGAATTAATCTCAATGGTTAATACTAGGGAAGATCTCTTGCCAAGAGGTGTACCTCTTGGATGTTGAGTAGAATGACTAACTTGAATTTTTAGCATTCTTGGCCATTACCATAGAAATTCCTTGGAGGAAGATTGGAGTGAGCCCTAGCTTTAGATGAAAAAGCTAGTTGATGACTCTTAATGTTGTAAGAGTATTTAATTTTATATATGAATATGTAATTACTATCGAATTTGCATGTATAGAGTCTTGTGTGACTTGAGCCATATGTATGATTGCAATAATATGTGAACTTCATTGAAATAAATTTGACATTGTGTTGTACAAATGCAATTGCATGCCTTAGGTATTAATTGTGGATAAAATTCCTTTGCATGAATGCATTGTATATTTATTCTTCATGGAATAAGTTAGGGGAATACCCTAACTACTAAGGTCATGTGCGTGACCTTGTGGGTGTCGGAGCATTAATGATGAGTGTGAAGATTAATGGAGAGAATGTGGAATTAAGTGACTTAGTGCATAAGGTGTGATGCATAAGTACTTAATAAGATCTCAAGTGTGAGTGAGCATAACTTGAGTATCATAAGAATAAGAGTGGCGTTCTTATTCATGTTAATGCAATTTATGCAATAAACATCAAGAGTGGCATACCTTGATGCATGACAAGAGTGTCATATGCATACATAAAATTAGCATTAAGTCTAGCCTTAAAAGAAGGGATTCTTTAAGGTAGGCTAAGTTGTGAGTATTTAAAAGAATCTATCATAAGAGAGAAAAAAATAAGGTACAAATCCTTAAGGAAGACTTAAGAAAAGAACATAGAAACTTAAGAATCTTAAGTACAAGATTGGATAACATAAGCTTATGAAGGTTAAGACCTTAAGTACCAGGAGACCCTTAAGTTTAAGGGCTTGGACTTAAAGGTGCGCATGAGGGAGAACATGGGACATCATTTGCATTCAGCGAGATGCACTCTCTGATTTGGTAGTCTTAAGACGGAAACTTAAGAACACTGTAGGCTGAATTGGTCTAAACTGTGTAGGTTCTTAAGGATCAGTCCTAAGTAAGTGTATGAGTGCTTAAGAACTAAGGACTAGAAACTGTGTTCTTAAAGACAAGGAATCGATTAAGAATGAAGTCTTAAGAACTAGTCAGAGATCTTAAAGACTAAGTGGTAGTAGTAAGTGTAGAACACCGTAGTCTTTAAGGATTAAGTGTAGATAAGTGAACTTAAGTGGAGATTTAAGAGGTGAACTCCTTAAGACTTAAATTAACTTGTGTGTGTGTTTCTTGAGACTAATCTTTGTCTTAAGAACGTGACCACGTGGACCGAGTGGACGGACGTGAAAAGCGGAGCGATTTTGCATGAGGTAAGACTTTGAATTCTTAAACGCTGTAATTAAGGAACCAATGCAATGAAACTTAATGGAAACTTCCATTAGCCCAGTGTGGCAAGTGTTTAAGAATTAGTGGCATAAGCACAATCTTAAAAGGACTAATGTTCCTTTTTGAGGCACGAGAGATCCTTTGGGGTTAAACTTTGTTTGTGGATCCCTTAAAAGTGATGCTAACAGCCATAATTTCCTAAAAATAGATAGATAACCTTAAAAATTAACCAAGAGGATAGCTTTAAACTACACAATTAAGCTTTAATTACTTAAAACTAGGCGTATGATCATCCCCGTAACGAATCCTATGAGGTGTGGATACACTTGGGTGTTTTCCTAGAGTGGTGAAAAATCACTCTACATTTTTTTGGCGACCATGCTGGGGATGGTACCGTCAAATTTTTAAGTATTTTTTAATTTAGGATAGCTGTCAGGCTTAAGCCAATTACTTAAGTAAACTATCATGGCATTTAGTTTTGTGTCAATGTAAAAACTTTGGAATTATTGAAAACATAATAATAAAAATTATAAAAAATAAAAAAACTAAAAAAAACTTTTAGTAAAGAGTGAAGACATGTTGTTACAACATGTCTACTTTTGCATGGGAGGTCTCCGAAGAAGCTATGGGTGACTTTTTTAGTGGTCCATATTTGTTTAGCGCCCTTTATCGTGTCTATAGAGGTGCGTATTACGAACAAGGATTTCAATTTTATGGGCTCACCCAAAAATTGATCAATCATTCAATGAAAAATTTGAACAACTACCCTTAGAAATTAAACAATTAATTTTAAACAAAGTGTGGAGTAAGGGTGAGGGTTTTAATGAAGTAATTGTCAAGAAAAAGACTTTATATTTAAAATACCAACTACACTACCTCTTTGCCCAATATGGTAGATTGAAACTTCAAACACAACCATTAATTTCTAGAGGTATAGGGGCTTGGAACGGATACAAGTTTAATCAGGAAACTTATATCTTTGTTTATAGTAAACAAAACTTTGAAAGCAAAGTATTCTTTCCCGACTTCTTATCTAAAGATCCAGAAGTTCCCGTTAGTGTAGCCTTTGATTTATTATGTATTAAAAAAAATGAGTTCCTCAAATGAGACTTTTAAGGAACAACGAGCAAGGTTGAAAAGATTATTAATAATTTATTCTAAAATTCAATACAATGAAGGTAAATTATTTAGACTTTTGGGGATAGAAATAGAACGCATTAAAGAAAACAACCAACATTCCATTAATAGGAAAAAAATCATCAACACTTTCTTACAAAAATTAAATTACCCAAGAGAATTAATAATAGAACCATTGTCACGAAAATTTAAGATAGAACAATTTACACTAACTGATTGGCGTCACTATTGGTACCTGAATGGAGCAAATGAGAAAAATTGAACACCTAGATTCTAAAAGTGAAAGAAATAAATCCCTTAAATTCTTTTATGCAAGAATAAATTACTATGAAACTTTTATTAGAGAGGATAGGAAATATTCAGAAATAGTTGAAACGGAAATAGATAAATTAATTGAACAAGCAAAAGAGTGGTTGAGTGAACTTGAAATAGGGGAATTGTTGGCATATTTGGGTTACCCCATACATAAAGAGAATGAATTGAACCTATCTAGGGAAGCACTTTACCTTTGCTCAAATTAAAATTTCTTGAAAAAACCAAGCAAGTACCCCCAATGACAAAATGAACCAAGAAAGTGATCCTTTATGTATCCCAATTAATGGTGGAAAATTAATTAGGAGATTAATCACTACCATTTGTATGTATCACCGTATAGGTCCTTATGATGGGGAATATTTGAAAATGGCCGAAAATGAGATAGACCTTTTAATAGGTATAGCCAGTGAATGGTTGGGAGAAAATGAAATGGGAGCCCTGTTAACTATGTATAAGTATCCAAGAAATATTGCATGGGAAGTTGAGGGAATGAATCTTACAGTGGAAGCAATTTATCTTTGCTTAAATTAAAGATCTAAAAATTAAATTCAAAATAAGGATAAAAATAAAAAAATCTATGGGGATTATTAATGTCAGGAAAAGACAAAGAGAAAAGAGAAAAACAAAAAGTTGAGAGAGCTCAACGTTATAAGAAAAGGCCAGAGAGGAAGCAACCAACCATAGTGTTAGGAATACATAATCCTACATTTAACACTGTTACAACTCCTTCCCCCTTTAAACTAGATGATGAAATAAAAAAAGCCTTAGAAAAGGCATTGAGACAAACTAAAAGGGAGAAAACATATGAGACACTACTCAATCCTGTAAATTCTCCTCAGTCAGAAACAAAGACAGCATAGTTTACCCCAGAAGAGTTGGTACTCGCAGCCTTAAAAAAATATAGAAAGGAATATGTAGGAAAAAGAAAAGATAAAAAATATACCACTCACTCTTGTTGTTCTAATAGTCCAAAAGAAGAAAATTGGGAGATCCAAAGCAAGAAAGCTTGGTCTACTTCCTTAGAAAAGGAAGAATCTTCAAAAGAGGGAGAAGTGGATGAAAAACTTAACATTAACGCTCAACAACTTGATGAGTTAGAACAATTGTTTAGAACCTCCATACCACACTCCTTAACAATAACTTGTATCTACAAAGCATGTAACTCCTCAAATCAAACAGACTTTGAGACTCCTTATCCAAGTTCTTTTGCCCAAAAATTTGAGTCAAAATTGGAAACACCAATATTTACTCACAGTGAAGCAAAAGAATCTATTGACCATTTTCTGAATGACAGACCATTGGAAAATGAAGAAGAAAAATATGAGTTTTGTAAGGAACTATTAGAAGCCTTTAGCCAAATTCTTAGACCCACCACCTTAAACTTTGACATACAAGAAGAGATTGACCAATCTAGTGTGGAAGGGGAGGAAATTAAGTATAATCATATTAAAGAGGAAAAGTTAGACGTAGGTGGACAAAGTGAGCCTAAAGAAGGTGAAAGTATATTTACCAGTGAAAGTAAAAAAGAAGAGCACTCAGAACCCCCAGTAAGAGAAGAGAGTCCAGTTGGACATTCCTCACATACTTCTAGGAGGGCTTCTCCTTTTGATTCTTCTTCTGTTAATTCTACCTCTAGTAGGTCTTCATTATCCTCACCACCTTCAACCCCTCCTACTCCTGACGACCCTTTGTTGCTATGCCGCATCATAGGATGCTTAATATAGCTCCATTTCCCATATTCTATGCTGACTTAGAAGAAGATCGAGATTCCTACTTGGAAAGATTCAAAATAGTAGCAATAGCTAATAATTTAGCAATTGATAAGTATATCACTAGTTTTCATGGTAATTTACTAGGGGAAGCTCAGCGGTGGTATGCAGCATTAGATCCTCAACCAACAAACTGGGATGCTTTAAAAGAAGCATTTTTGACCAGGTTTAGACCCTAGTCTTATCATAATACTTTGCAGGATCAGTTGCAAAGTTTTCAAATATATCCCACTGAAACTATAGTTGGATATTATACTCGGCTTAGAAACCTATTGAATAGATGGCGAGATCATAATATGCCAGAAGCATGGATCACTAATATCTTCACTACAAGTTTATTAGATCCCATGTGTATATATTAAGTTAAACTCTCCAACCCAGCAAATTTAAATGCAGTATATGAAGCTGGTAGAAATTGGGAAGCTGCTATGCAGCAATCAAATATGTTGTTATAGACAAAAAGAACTCCATATTAGGATCCATATCTTTTACCGGTATCTACTCAATATGGAATGGATAATAGTGGAAGAGATTATTATCCTAGATCAATATCCAGTCAACCCCAATTAACTATACAAGGACCACCTCTACTGAATTGAAGGTCAATTGCAGTACCAAAAACATCCTATAATTGATTCTCTCATAGGGTGTCATAGGCACAATACTGTCACCATTCATCATGCCATCATTCAACATGATAAAATGGTCCCTCGGCTCACCCATAATGTCAGTGCTATGGCCAAGTCCACCTCGACTGCCATCTGACCCCTGATGCACGTCAACATCAATGTCATTTGGGGACTGGGTAGAACTTCGCTCTCTACAGTGTCCGTCCTCTGGAATCCGATTCAGAACTGCACTTCTTCCTATAGCAAGAACTCTCTCGACAGATTCTCTCTTTTCAAAGTCTAATGTTTTTGCAATCTCATCAAAATGGTGTTCATCCTCAAATACTAGCTTCTTCCTCATTTTTCTAACTCTCTTCACAGCTTCCCCTTCTGATGTGACTAAGAGATCCTCCTCGTTCTGTGATAATGCCTTTCTCCTCATTTCTCTACCTCTCCTCAAAGCTTTTGGGATACTGAAATATAATTTAGACACCCTCCTCCTTTTCATGGCATCCATTGACCCTTGCAATCATTCCAGCTCTTCATATGCTAGTCTGAACGACTCCACTTGAGGAGAATTCATTCTAATTTTGTGAAACACTTAATGCTATCCCAATTAATGTGCTGCACTTCCATATATTACTCTATCAAACACTTTCAAATATCACAGGCCCCAGCGTGCGTACAACTTTCTAGATCCAGTAACAAGGCTCTTAACTTGAACCAATCCATTGCTCAATGACGGCTGTATTTATTCCCATCCGCCGCCGGAATCGGTCATACATAGCCATTCCTGACCACTTGATTTCAGATATCCGAGCTCCTACCTACCACATGTCCTCTTTAATTTACAGGTAACATCACTCTTCTTTTACTTAAAGTAGTCTGCACTTATTGTTTGCAACAACTTGTACCGCCATTTGCACCATATATCTCAAGGTTAATGCACCAAAATTGAAGAGTACTACTCTATATTTATCACCAACAATCTTTCTTTACGGCTGATGAAATTGCAGTACTTGAGTTGTTCAGCTGCTTAAGTGAATGATCCGCCTCATTCTACATTAATTCTCCCACCTCCAAAGTCTCATGTGCCCAGTGTCTCATTCTTTTCCTACAAGTGTTCTTTGTCCTTCCTTTGTGATCCTTTCAATTCCCGTCAATCCATGGCTTCTAATATTAGTCCGCTAGGTCTGCTAGGAGATTGTGTGATTGTCCATGCCGACTCCCTTGGAGTCCCTGTTTGTTTCCCAATTGCTGATGATGGATTAGCGTTAGTGAGTGCACTGCATTTGAGTCAGCGCTTTCTAATTCACGAGAAGTCGTTGCATTTAGACAAGGAAGTGTTCGATGAAGTGACGGGAGAGCTTACGCATACAATTGCACAGTCATGTTGTTCTATTGACGGAGGTGATGTATGGTCCCTGACGCCTGGGAGGTATAGAGTGTACGGTGTGACGACCTCTGCTGAAGGTATTCCTAGTAGTTCCCTCACTCCGAAACAATCCACCACCACTACCCAGGTCACGCCGCTTCTGCAGAAAGTGAAACTTGAGGCGGGAGTGAATGCCATTCACATACTAAGCGATGATTCTGATCGTGACAACCCAGGTGCTAGCGGTGATGCTATCCCTAACCACACTCCAGCAAAACGGACTCATATAGATCCAGTAGCACCCAGTACATGTTGCCCAAAATCTGAACCTATTATTCCTCCACTTTTCTCTGGCAGCCGTAACATCGTTGAGCCTATATGGAATCTTGCTTCTCGTCGTGGATCAAAGTCAATATTCAGCAAACTAGACTTCACTTCATTCAGAATTGAGAAGGTCCAATATCTCCCTGCTACTTTCGATGGTGACGTATTGTTTGAGCTTCCCCCCTTGGGAAAAGAGGCTCTTTCCACCCAAGCGGGTCTGCTTATAGGAATGGATAAAAAACACGATGGCCATGCGTGGACCAGGACCGTCACCACCCACATTCAAAACGATACTAATCTTACATTTAGAATGTCCTCATGTTTAGGACATCTGCAGTGTACGAACCCTGACTGCGACTATCTTTTGCGGGTTAATCGAGCAGCACCATGTAATGAGACTGAATGGGAAGGTACTGCATCATCCACTTTCAAAGTAGGCGATGTTCCACCGTCAAGCTCCACTGTCGTTTGCAAACTCTGTCGTGTGCCGCCATCGTGTCTAAATAGTTGTACTGCCCGAGTGTATTATGTAATTGGACAGGAGAACATGACTCGTGCTTGTGTGCATGTCCGGTCACACAAGCACCCTGTCAAATTGGGCAATTGTAGAGACTCCACCGCAAATTTGAAGTGCCTCATCGGGGAGCAGGTGCAGCGAATCCCCACTGCAACAAATTCTGTCATTTTGCTGAAAGCAAGCAAGGAGTTCCTTGGCGAGCTTCTACTTTGCCCTGATGGCGTTCCACCGAAGCCACTACTTGCTAATGACCTCGTACCTGTGTTAGAGAAATTCAAGCAAATGTCCACTCCCAGTATTCGCAACGAAGTGACGACATTCCAATATTTGCGTAGATTTGGGGTGATGGATAGTATCACTAAACTAAGAGGATCAAGCAATTGGGCCTTTGTTCAGGAGAACAAATTCCCAGGACAAGGAGCTGACTCCGATAAAGTCTTTGTATTCAAGATGGCTGAAGTGGGACCTGATAGCGGAGTAGACCTTGTGAAGCGAATGCAACCTGGTGGAGACCTCGAAGACTCATGGATCATGTTCGATCATGTCAAACGAGTAAAGGGATGGACAACGATGGCTTGCCATGTTTATGATTCTATTTTCTGTAGGGTGATGACAGTTGCTGTGTGCGATATGCAGTCCGAAGATGTGGAAGCGCAGTTGGTATTCTGGAAGAACTTGAATGCAGTAAGTGCACGACATGGAATCAGCTCTGTAAATTTCAAAGGATTTATGGCTGACGGCGCTCAAACAAACTGGAATGCAATTCGCATAATGTATGGGAATGGTGATTCATCTGTCCCGCTTGAGAATCGGGAGAGAACCTGCCTTTTCCACTGGACGCAGTTCCTTGAGAAACATACTAAGGCCGATATTCGAGCAGACCTTCAAAGAGCAACATCGACAGCTGTGCAAACAATACAAGAATGCCAAGACCATGGAAGAGGCAGAATCTAAGTATTTAGCAATTAAAGCATGGTGGCAATCATCAGGAGCAACTATTGACGCTAGCGCTGTTCGTTTACACCTGTGGCTAGCATTTTGGCATTTCCGATACAGACAGTGGGGTGGATTTATGGTTTCGGTAAGTTAATCACTCTGATAGTATCTATGCATTGATTTATTCTTCATTGTAGTAGAAGTGTGTAGGCTCTGTTTTAGAACAAATGATCCCAGAAAGGCACATTTCTAGCGGCACCAGAAAAGTATGCCTAATGTGAGTGGACTTCCGCTGCCGGCAGCCCTTTGTTTCGGTTGGAGCTATACAACAAAGAGGGGATTGCCGGTAGCGGCAAAGTTTTTTAACATGCGGTGGGTCCCACATTGAACCGACATCCGGTGGCGGAAGCACCTCTAATCAAGAGGTGGGTCCCACCACAAAGGAATTGCCGGTGGTGGCATAGCCTAAGTTATTGAGGTGGGTCCCACCATAGTGGAACTGCCTATGGTGGCAGAGCCTTCGTACTGTAGGTGGGTCCCTTCATATAAGAACTACCGGTGGCGGCAGTGCCGACATGAAAGTGAGAAGGGCCTTAACCAGAGAGAATTGACTTTGACATGGTCATACTTTCATATAGGACTACTCTCTTCTGAGCGGGCTCTACCAGCGGCAGTACTGTCGTGGTGGGATCCACCAACGTAATTGAGGTACTGCCGCAGCTATCAGTATCATCCCATGCAAGCCAGTGCCGCTCGTGTAACCACCTTCATGGGAAGATCTTGGATCCTTTCCAATAATTCTGCAAATTTTTCTTTTTTTGAGGCTTTCAGTTCTCTATTCTCGCTTTCCGAGGCCGAAGTTAGCCCTTCCGTAGTTTTATCTCCTTTCTGATATGGAATTTGGTATTCCAAGACCTCCCCTTTCTCTTCAATTGGGATGCTTGCACATCTCAAATTTTACAATTATTTTTGTGGATGCTTATTGCAGGGCCTTTCGGACGAGGAATTGGCAGAAATTCCTTCATGCAATTTAGCGGAGACGGTTTACAACAAGTGGCTTCAGCAGTCAGTCAAACGCAGAAATGATCTCTATGTTGCTACCGTAGATGACATGGTCCGCGCTTTTATGCAAGTTGTGTCGTTTCATCAATTCCTTAAGGGTGAGATCCAGAAGTGGACCTGGGAAAGAGGAATTGCGGCTTTGTGTTGCTCAGCGCACTGCTCAACGATCTGGGAACTCGAAGGCTTTACATGAAGCTCTAGGTAAAATGCCTGGGGGTGCGGAGTTTTGCACCCGACCGCTGCATCTGGAAGGTGAAGAGGAATTCTTGTCTTTAAAGCGGAAGGCTGATCTACCTCCAGGCTCCGAGTTTGATTCCCATCGACCGGACAAGATCAGCATATCTCGTCCACGCGTGAGGACACGGGCGTCGTCAACATTTGTTATTGACTTGGCTTCAGATGCGTCAGTGGAACCGACAGCAACGTGCGCTTTCAATCATCTTTCCAAGTCTGGCCCAAGTACGTTCCATAAGACTCGGGTGCCACATGTGAAAGCAGTGTTGGAGACTACTTGTGAAGAAAGTGAGTGGCATATTTCGAGGCTTCCGAAGACATCTGCAAAGGCATGCTTTGCTCTTCAGGCTCGTACAAAAAAGAAGTGTTTGGCACGGATTGTGCAAAACAACAAAAGTACTTCAGCGCCGACTTACAAGTCTGGCATGATGGAAAACTATATGAAGACAAGGTTTGAGAAAATGCAGCTTTTTTTTTGTAGAGATGACATTCACCGTTGTGTAATGGGAAGTAAGAGGGATTGGGTCCTCTCGAAACCGGTGGTTCCTGAGATTTGGCCGGTGAAATTGGGAACTTCCCTGACAAAGGCGGAAATTCTATCGTTGGAGAATGCGGGTTTCCGCCTCACAGAACAAGTGTTGCTTTCTCCTTGAAAACTCTTTGGAGAGAATGCGACATCTTTTCCCTTAAACTCGTTTCCAACTCCTGATGAGCCAGATGAGCATCCTAAGCGCAGATTTGGCAAGAACATCCGGAGAAATCCGAAGGCGCCTACCACCAAACATCAGAATACATGTGCATCTGCACTATCTATTGTTGGAAAGATCTATAACCTATGTATGGTTCCTGCCCCTTCTTTTGGCTGTATTCTGTCATTGGAGTCAAAGACCATTTCGAAGGTCTCTGTCTACATGATATCAATCTCTCAATTTCCTAGCTGTGACTGCTCGTTTTTCAAGGAAATGTGCACCAAGTCCCTCGGCAAACGCGCTCAATTTGCTAACTGCAAACATCTATACTATATCTTCACTATTGTGTGTGGGCTGGATCCAGAAATGGATTTATTTATACATGCCCCTAGTTTTAGCTTTAATGAGATTAAATGTGTTCTTCAAGTATTGCTCCTGAAGCATGGCAGTACGTAGTGTTACCTATGAGTTAGCCAATATTGTACCTATGTTCTAATGTAAGGAAGAGACGGTGAGACTATAGGGCCACCGTGATGATCTCAAGAAACCATTGCATTTCACAATGTTTTGTATGGTTGTTTTTTTTTTTTTTTTTCGCCTCAGTAGTCGCCATGTAAAGCACCACCCGCTATTCTGTCAAGTGGGAGGGCATCAAACCCGTAACCTTAGACTTTTGGGCATCTCACACTATCACCGTGATAGTTTTGGGTCGTCTCAGACCATGGTACCTACTCATGAGCAGAATAATTGTTTATTTAGGAAATCAGACACTGTAGCAGCCTAACGGGTACATGACTGTGTACCGCAAAAGTCCTACCACAGTCTCAGCCACGGTCAGACAACCTATACTTCCGAATATTCTGGGAAACGAGATTCTCTGGATAAATTATAAAACAAAGAAGTTTGCAAGCTCGTGCCTGAGAAGGTGTGTTATCTAACAAGTTCCATCAACATGATCAGCCGCATGAAGCCTACGTGAGCATGCCAGGGGAGTTATTAAACGCTTCAATGATAGCACATGTATGTATATATTGGTTCCAGTTGCCAATACAAATTAGGGAAGGACCAATGATCTGCAATAATTAGAATCTTGTACTATTGGAATTAGTCAAACTAATTTTAGTGGCCACAATCTCATGGATTGGCAATATGACCAATATGGCAGTATTGACCATTACTATTGAACAGCATAAAAATCCTTTACTTTTAGCAAAAAAATTTAACTTTCTACATACTTTATCATCACCGCTCACCGCTCACGTCTCACTGCTCATCGCTCACTGCTCACCGCACGCAAGATAGCTTCGTCCGCCCTTGCAATGCAGACAACGCCAAAACCTACGGCGCCAAACCCTTCGGGCCCAAAACCTTCGGCGCCAATCTTTTTGGCGCCAAATCCTTCGGCGCCAAAATCTAAGGCATTTCTCTAACCGACCTTCAATGACCAGAAACCCAACAGCAACCCTGAACTGGACAAAAAAGCAAGAAGGTGAGTTCATACCTCAAGATCGTGGAGACGATGATGCTTCGCCATCGCCCATCGACGAGGATCTGGCAACCACAGCCGAACGTCCTTCACTGTCTCCTGCACCTCCAAGGCAAAAAACATATCCTTTACTGTCTCACATTGCAATGAAAACGGAGTTGAAAAACCGAATCTGAATTGGCTGACATGCCATCTTGCAATTTAGCGGAGATTGTCCACAACAAGTGGTTGCAGCAGTTAGGAAAACGTGGAAATGATTTATACGTTGCCACTGTCGATGACATGGTTCGGGCATTCATGGAAGTCGTGGCTTGCTATCAATACTCAAAAGGTGAGCGAGGAGGGCAAGGGCCTGGGAAGGAAGAGCTTCAACTTCGTGCTGCTCATCGGATTGCTCAACGTTCGGGAAACTCAAAATCTCTTCATGAGGCTTTTTGCAATATGCCTGGAGCTGTTGAGTTTTGCACTCGCCCTCTGCATTTGGAAGGAGAAGAAGTCTTCTTGTCCCTAAAATGGAAGCCAGATCTTCCTCCCGGATCTGCGTTCGATTCTCATCGTCCAGACAAAATCCGCGTTTCACGTCCTAGAGTCCGACAAGGGCGTCTTCACAAATTACTATGGACCTTACTACTGACGATTGCGTGTATTCAATAGTTGCGGAAGCTCCAACGAACCTCGCCAGTATCCCTAGACCTGGAATTTCAACAAGGATAATCCATAATATGGGTGTGTTGGAGACTGCCTGTGACGAGAGCAAGTGGCATATTGCTAGGCTTCCGAGGACATCAGCGAAAGCCTGTTTTGCACAACAGGCAGGTACAAAGAAGTATACTGCTCGAATTGTGCAACAACAAGAGTACCGCCGCACCAACTTACACTGGCAAGATGAAGAACTATAAGAAGACGCGGCTTGATAAGATGTAGTTTTTTTTCTGTAACGATGACATCAATCGTTGTGTGATGGGACCAAAGAGGGACTGGGCAATTTCTAAGCCAACGGTCCCCGACGTTTGGTCGGTGAAATCTGGCACGTCCCTTACAAAGGCCAAGATTCTACGTCTTGGAAATGCAGGTTTTTCTCTCGCCGAACGTGTAATGCTCTCTCCCCGGAAGTTGTTCTCTCAGGATGGTGCACTGTTTGACCTGAAATCTGTTCCAACTCCGGTGAACTTAGATGAGCATCCGAAGCGAAGATTCGGCGAGAATGTCCGCCAAAATCCGAAGGCCCCTACCATCAGACATCGGAACACCTACGCATCTGCGCTTTTGGTTCTTGGAAAAGTTAGTAACCTTCTTATACTCCCTGACCCTGCCTTTGGCTGCATTCTCTCGTTTGAGTCCAAATCCATAACTAAGGTTTCAAACTACATGATCTCTATCAGTCAATTTCCTAGTTGTGACTGCCTGTCTTTCAAGGAGATGTCCAGCAAGTCTCTTGGCAGACGTCCTCAATGGTGTTACTGCAAACACCTTTATTTTATCTTCACCATTGTTTGTGAGCTAGATCTAGAGGTGGAAGTCTTTATGCACGCCCCTAGTTTTAGCTTCAACGAGATTAAGCGTGTTCTCGAAGTCTTGCTTCAGAAAGAGGGTTGCACCTAGTGTTTGATTTCACAAAGTATCCCTTGTACTCATTTTCTATAATATATATGAGACGGTGAAACTACATGGCCACCGCTGTATTGGCAAGAATTTGAACTGTTCTTGAATCGCTCAATGTGTTTTTGACAATTTTTTTTTCCACTTTTTCTATCTTCACTTTTTTCCCTATTTTTTTCCACTTTATTTTTCTCTTTTTTGCCACTTTTTTCTCACTTTTTTTTTGAGCTTTTATTTTCACGTTTTTTTCCTCTCTTTTGTTTTTTTTCACTATTTTTTATCCCTGGGGTAGGAGTCGTTCCTGCAATTGCCTACTACCGGCTATCGTAAAGTAGAAGATTTTACAACAACGAATCGAACCCTAGACCTCATTCTTCTTGCTATCCGACATTTTTCCCTGGGTAGTTTATGGTCGTCTCGGACCGTCGTTCAAGTATGGACCTCAAACACTTTTTGAAGGACCCTAAACCCTGTTACAGGTCCACGGTCATTTGCGTGAAATTGTCGAGCTCTATTTTCGGTCACAAGGCTGTCTTAGAATCCTTATTTCAGATCATGTTTGGTAACATGATGTTCAATTCCTGTAGACTGATTACTGTCGTGTAGTAAAAAAATTACTTTCATATAGTAAAAAAGTTACTTTCATATAGTAAAAATGTTACTTTCATATAGTAAAAAAGTGACAATTTTCAAAAACTTTTTATCAACTATTTTCTTACCGCTCACCTTGTACCACTTACGTCTCACCGCTCACGTCGCACTACTCACCGCTCATGCCTCACCGCTCACCGCTCACACCTCACCGCACGCAAGATAGCTTTGTCTGTTGGAGGACTGGGGGAAGGCTACATGGATAAAAGAAACTCTCGACAAGGCCAAGTTCTTGGTTAAATTTGTCAAGAATCGGCAAATGCGCCTCACTGTGTTTTGTAAACACGAGGCCAAATTCAGCATATTGCTGCCCGGGCAAACAAGATTTGCATGTAATTTCATACTGATAGATCGCCTGTTGAAGGTCAAGGAATCATTGGAGCAAACTCTCGTTGATCCTGAATGGCGGGAATACGCCTCAAAGAAGTCATTCTCGGCTAGAGATAAAGTAGTCATCTCTCGAGCCATGAAAAGAGTGGTTCTAGATGAGGGTTTCTGGGAGTGGTGCACGAACTTCTAGGAGATGGTAGTTGGTGTAGTGTATGCGCTTTGGAAATTCGATGCCAAGGAACCTTGCATGCCCAAGGTTTTGCACATCTTTCGCGACCTCGAGAAGCATGTCCTAGCGTTGCGTAATGAACCATTTTGTCTCGATAGCAATTTTGCGGTCATTGGTGAGGACGAGTTCTACGCACAGAAACAAATGATGACAACGGATTTACATTCCGCTGGTGCACTTCTCAATCCTTATTTACTCCATGACGAAGAGTTGGCCGATGATCCGGATGTCATCACAGCATGAAAACGAGTACTACAAAAGCTATGTACTCCTAAGACTTACCTGGACGTGGTGAACGAGTTCCTAGCATTTCGAAATAAGGATGTACCATTCCATGACATGTTGGATCCTAAGAACCAAAAATATTCTTTATATACTTGGTGGGATTTTAAAGGAACTTGTGGAAAACTCCTTGCACCGATTGCAAAGAGAATACCAGCGTAGACAGTGTCATCTTCTTCTTGCAAACGCAATTGGAGTAGCTATTCTTTTGTCCATGACAAGAAACTGAATCGGTTACTACCGGGAAGGGCTGATGACTTGGTCTTTGTGTATACAAACTCGAAGTTGCTTGCGAATGCAAAGTTGACGGATGAGAAGAGGTGGTACGTGGAGAACTTGGATTTAGAGGATCCACAACCACGTGAGTCGGATGACCCGGAATACTCTCACGATTCAAGCACCGGTATCCTTGTCGTAGTACGTGTTGGCAAGTATTCACATCTTAACACAAAGATACCCTTAAGGTAATCGTTCCCACAGAGAGTCACCGATAACTACAACGACTAATAACAAGCCAAAAATATATACAATATCAACTATACAATAGATACAATCAAAAGAAAGGAGGGAATAAAGGTTTAGATCACAAAGCCTGGGTGTTAATTACACTAAGTACCCCGTTCTTCGTACGCGTGTTGTCTCCTCGTACGTCCTACCTCGTACGTCCTATCTCATACGGATAGGAAGGACTTTTATAACTCAAACTTTAGATTAGAGCTAGGGCTTATAGTTACACCTATGCACAATATGGACATCCCGAGTACATGCGTACCTGGCATGGGTTTTTATCACCACGGACGATGATCCGAGGACTCACAGAGATTTTAGTGTTTGGCACAAGTAACAGAGGCTCTTCCTCCCATTCTCTCCTTCTAACTCTATTCACTCACTTGGATGGTTATGGCGTCACTGAGATCCCCCCGAAGGAGGGGTTAGACCCGTGTTTCCGAGACTGTGAGGGGCGTAATGTAAGTGAACAAGGGGCCTACCCGCCCACTATCCGTCCTCCTCTCAGCCTCCCTCCACATCCGATGCGGCTGGAGGTAGGGTGCTTCAGGGAATGATACGAGTCTTCACAACCGACACCAACCGGTACGCCGGAAGGTCACTCAAGACTCACTATGACCCTTACACATCCGTCACTCCCCCCTCGTCCTTCCCTAGACACGTACAATCTCACCTGTTATTCCCATCCACCCCAACTATTCTAATTGATGGAACAAGGAAACAACTGTAACGGTTTGGAGTTAGAGTCACGCCCCTACTAACTATCCTCTCACCTCACCTGTTATTCCCATCCACCCGAACTAATCTACATGATGGAACAAGGAAACAGTGATTGGACAATTAGTATAGACTTGAGGAGTGGACTACTTGAAATAGCACTCACAGTCATGTATGCAATCCAAGCTCTCCAACCTTCGAAGGTCTTCTCAGAGCGTAGGTTTAGAATTCAAACTGAAAGCGAATACACACATCAAGCAGTCCAGAGAGAGGCCATGGGACTCCTCTCTTATACTGCGAAGGACTCAGACAAGAGTCCAAACTCAAACGATACCTTCTAACTAAAAGGGCGCATTAACTACTTTTGGCGGCGGTGGCGTCACTCCACACGACGTGCACCGTCAGAAGGTAACTTATTACACAAAACCCGAGGCAAAACCAAGTCAAAACCAAAGTCAACCGGGGCCAAATCCCGGAATGAACAGTGACCTACGAACGAAGATCATGGCCCTACAGACATAGGGTGCTACCTACCCTGCGCCAACTCCTCGAGCCTCTTCTTCTCCTCCTTCCTTCTACGCTTCTTGGAGCTTCGGCTCGAAGAAGGGGTGGGCGCGGCTGTAGCAAGTGTCATTAAGGGTGCCAAAGTGGCATCCGTGGGATGAGTCGGAGCGGCAAATGAACGGGACATAGTTCCTCTTATAGAGAAAGTGGTGCCCATCCCGGTGGAGGTAACGGGTAAGGAGACATGAACTGTAGGAAACTCGGACCGAGCTGAAGGAATCGGTACCTGATTCGGAGTCGTCATGATATCCGGGCCGGATGTAAGAACCGGGAGGTGCCAGTGAGAAGAACTCTCACTGGTAGTCTTTCCCAGGGGAAAAACACTCGATGGTTGGACCATAGCTGGTGCAGAACGAATGGGGTCGCTGCGGGGTGGCGGACGATGACGGATCAAGGGTGGGGGTTCCACTCCTGCATCTGAGCTCTCCTTCCAACGACTCTGTGTCTGGGTGGTGATTTCTAAAGGAGATGGTCTCGCAAGGACACTAGCAGGTTGCACGAGAGAAGGTGGGCTGTCAAGGTCCACCACCGCCTTCCCTTTGTTGTCGCCGGTACCGCGATCTTCTGTGTTGGAGTCGGAATCTCCATCCTTGCTTGAACTGCCGGAGTCATCCACGAACTTGGGTAAGATGTGTGTGAGGTTGCTTACCAATAATCTCATGCTGGCATAAGCCTCCTCAACCTTCACGATTTGCTCCATCATGAATGCGATCACCCTCTTGCTCGAAATGTGGTCGTCTCTCTCCAACCTCGCATCGAACATCCGGGCCTTGAGTACAACATCTGCAGGTAGGTGCAAAGCATCCTCCACTCGCTGTAATGCCTCCGCACAGGCATTGGCTTGGAGAAGAGCCTCCTTCTGCCTCTTCTCTGCCTCCAAGGCTCGAATCTTCATCTTGGTCATCTCAAGGGTGAGTCGGTGGACCTTCTGCTCCATACTACGAAGGTCGCTCGCTCCTCCTATACTTTCCTTGACCGCCGCCACTAGTCCTTGGATGGGTGGGTTGTCCACCAAGCTACTCACCTGTGCCAATGTCTTGTCCGTGTCTTCTACATACACACAAAGGGCCTCAATTAACTCGGATGCTCGGTAGGTCTTGTCTCCGAGTTGTGTTGGTCCGGTAACTGCTGCGCGAAGGGCGGCTCGGGTCCGAGTAGAAGGGGCTCCTCCTTCTCTTCTTCTCTGGCGCTTGGAGGATGGAGGTACCTCTTCTGCTGATGGGGAGGAAGTGCTTCCTCCTTCAGAGCCTGACTCGAACTCCGATTCGGTCCCTTGGAACTTCTTCATCATCAAATGGGTCCCGTATGCCGTCGTCTCCTCTAGCGTTGTTTCTTTGAAATGATGGTAGAGGTGGATCGAAAAGGGGCAAAGAGGAGAACGCTTGGCATTGCTAACACTCTTCGTCAACCAGAGTACTACGTCCTTCACGATGATGGCCCAATTCACCATCCTCTCACCTAGATAAGACCTGTACACAGTGTTGGCAAGGGTCACGATGACTCGTGTAGGTTTTTCAGGGTATAGAATAGGTACAAGGAAGGCAAAGACACATCGTGCTCGAGGGTCTATGCAATCCTTCAAATCGTAACCATTCTTGGAGTCCTTGGTGCTGAATCGCCGTTTGGCATACTCCTCTTTCTTCAAACTAGTCCATTCTGCACCCTACCGAGGGAACTCGTACACCTCTTGCCACTTCCCCATCGTCCACCGATTTGGGCAAGCCCGGATACTTTCTCCTTCGGGCTCCGGCAACGAGTCCTGCCTTAACTCCTGCACCGCGGACTCAATGCAAAAACTCCAACAACGTTCGAGAAAGGAGAGGCATCCCGTGCGGAGAAGATCCTCCTTGAGTTCGGTAAGCTCAAGTGGATCCTTTGGGGTGGCGGGGAAAATGGCTTTAATCGAAGATATTACTGGGTGGAAAGAGGCCATGAACCCTCTACTCCTCGTCCCCCTCTTAACGGTTTGGTCCTTCACCCGGTCTACTGCTCACTCGTCCCCTGGTTTGGAGTTTGTTTACCTTGGACGTGTTGCTTAAATCCAAGCTGGAACTCCCGTGGACGTGCTCCTTGGTCCGGGCTGGAGCTCTGGCGGTCGTGTTTTCTTGACCCGAGCTGGAGCTTCTTTACTTTCCAGGCTGCTCCCTATAGATGTGTTCCCTATGGACTTGCTCCCTGTGGACGTGCTGGAGCTTCCTTGGTGTCGCAGCTGCTCTTCGTGGACGTGCTCCCTCGTGGACGTGTTACCTGATCCGGGCTGGAGCTCTCTCGTGGACGTGCTCCCTCGCTCTCCAGGCTGCTCCCTACGTCCGGGCTGAGCTCCCTCGTGGACGTGTTACCTGATCCGGGCTGGAGCTCCCTTGGTGTCGCAGCTGCTCTTCACGCTCATGCTTGCTAGACTTGCAGTGGTGTAGGAGTCCAGGGCGGTCGGTTAAGTAGTTGACTCCTACCGTATGAGAAGATTCCTACAGGTTGCAGTCGAAGGCTCCATCTCTGTTCCTTGCTTTTAAGTTTGTCCTTCGGTCTTGATAGCTCGTCCTCCTGGCTTTACAGCTCGTCCTCCGGGCTTTACAGCGAGATTGAGGCAAGTTGCGTGGTCGAGGCGGGCTGGCCCGGTTCTGGGCTTCAGAGCTTGATCTCCAGGCTCGGCTTAGGGCCTGGGGTCCGGGCTTGAGCTCCTGTCTTGGGGTTTGAGCTTCGGGCTCGGGGTTAAGGCTTGGGGTCCTGGCTTCGGGTCTGGGGTCCGGGCTTGAGTTCCGGGCTCAGGGTCCGGGCTTGGGGCTCCGGGCTCGGGCTTAGGGCCTGAGTTCCGGGCTTGAGCTCCGGGCTCGGGCTTAGTCCTTCATGGTTTTAAGCTATCTAGGCAATCCCCATCACTGGTATTTCCTAACCTATCTAACAACTATACTAAAATAGTATTAACTCAAAACTTGAACTAATTAGTCTAAGATTATCATAATTATCCTCCTAACTAAAAAAAATTGAAAATTCGTGGTACGACAGCCCTTGCCAATTACGATGCAGAGCATCTAGACGATGACATCGACAGCAACCCTTCTCAATGTATGGATCATACTCACGACGCCCCAATCACCGAGTATGATTTTGTCGATGACGACGTTCTTGCAGAGAAAGAAGATGACTTGTTGTCCATAGCGCGGTACTTGAATGGAGACGACATGGTCAATAGCAATAATATCCTTTGTCGTGGACCGACTCCGCTTCCGGAAGACATGAAGGATAAAAGAGGAGAAGATTTATCATCCTCACGTGCAACGGCACTACACGGGCAAAAAATGCAAGGGCTCTCAGTGAAGAGTGTTGAGGAAGGCAAGCACCACGGTCTCACACCTGCGGAGAACCCCGAGCAAACAACGAAAGAGCCATTCCTAGACCACATGGTTGTTCTCAGGGAGAAAACTATAGAGGGCAGTACTTACAGCGATACAAAGGAGTCTCATTCACGTCACGGAGAAGAAGGCATCCTCCTCTAAGGATCAACCGTCCTTCCATGGTCGTGCGTCGTGGTCTCTATTTGCAACCCCTCTTCAAACGGTCACTACAACCAATTTGAAATCCTTCCACGGTTTGTGTAGAGTGATTTTTCACCACTCTAGGAAAACACCCAAGTGTACCCACACCTCATAGGATTCGTTACGGGGATGATCATACGCCTAGTTTTAAGTAATTAAAGCTTAATTGTGTAGTTTAAAGCTATCCTCTTGGTTAATTTTTAAGGTTATCTATCTATTTTTAGGAAATTATGGCTGTTAGCATCACTTTTAAGGGATCCACAAACAAAGTTTAACCCCAAAGGATCTCTCGTGCCTCAAAAAGGAACATTAGTCCTTTTAAGATTGTGCTTATGCCACTAATTCTTAAACACTTGCCACACTGGGCTAATGGAAGTTTCCATTAAGTTTCATTGCATTGGTTCCTTAATTACAGCGTTTAAGAATTCAAAGTCTTACCTCATGCAAAATCGCTCCGCTTTTCACGTCCGTCCACTCGGTCCACGTGGTCACGTTCTTAAGACAAAGATTAGTCTCAAGAAACACACACACAAGTTAATTTAAGTCTTAAGGAGTTCACCTCTTAAATCTCCACTTAAGTTCACTTATCTACACTTAATCCTTAAAGACTACGGTGTTCTACACTTACTACTACCACTTAGTCTTTAAGATCTCTGACTAGTTCTTAAGACTTCATTCTTAATCGATTCCTTGTCTTTAAGAACACAGTTTCTAGTCCTTAGTTCTTAAGCACTCATACACTTACTTAGGACTGATCCTTAAGAACCTACACAGTTTAGACCAATTCAGCCTACAGTGTTCTTAAGTTTCCGTCTTAAGACTACCAAATCAGAGAGTGCATCTCGCTGAATGCAAATGATGTCCCATGTTCTCCCTCATGCGCACCTTTAAGTCCAAGCCCTTAAACTTAAGGGTCTCCTGGTACTTAAGGTCTTAACCTTCATAAGCTTATGTTATCCAATCTTGTACTTAAGATTCTTAAGTTTCTATGTTCTTTTCTTAAGTCTTCCTTAAGGATTTGTACCTTATTTTTTTCTCTCTTATGATAGATTCTTTTAAATACTCACAACTTAGCCTACCTTAAAGAATCCCTTCTTTTAAGGCTAGACTTAATGCTAATTTTATGTATGCATATGACACTCTTGTCATGCATCAAGGTATGCCACTCTTGATGTTTATTGCATAAATTGCATTAACATGAATAAGAACGCCACTCTTATTCTTATGATACTCAAGTTATGCTCACTCACACTTGAGATCTTATTAAGTACTTATGCATCACACCTTATGCACTAAGTCACTTAATTCCACATTCTCTCCATTAATCTTCACACTCATCATTAATGCTCCGACACCCACAAGGTCACGCACACGACCTTAGTAGTTAGGGTATTCCCCTAACTTATTCCATGAAGAATAAATATACAATGCATTCATGCAAAGGAATTTTATCCACAATTAATACCTAAGGCATGCAATTGCATTTATACAACACAATGTCAAATTTATTTCAATGAAGTTCACATATTATTGCAATCATACATATGACTCAAGTCACATAAGACTCTACACATGCAAATTCAATAGTAATTACATATTCATATATAAAATTAAATACTCTTACAACATTAAGAGTCATCAACTAGCTTTTTCACCTAAAGCTAGGACTCACTCCAATCTTCCTCCAAGGAATTTCTATGGTAATGGCCAAGAATGCTAAAAATTCAAGCTAGTCATTCTACTCAACATCCAAGAGGTACACCTCTTGGCAAGAGATCTTCCCTAGTATTAACCATTGAGATTAATTCCACTAAATCTTCACATCTCTTCATATCTATTCATGAAAAGGTACACCCTACCCAAAGGGAGCGAGTTCAACCCTTTTCCCATTATTTCCTAATTCTTGGATATGAATAGGAACTTTCCAATTAATTAACTACTTAGTGTAAACTTAATCATTAATTTTTTAATTCTCCATATATCTACAACCCTTTTTATACTTAATTTTTGGAAAAAAGCTATTTTTGTCATTTTGGCTCTACATAGCCCTCCTTTTAGCTTGGAGACGTCCTCGTCGACTTCAACGACCTTTGTCCTTGAACTTCATCTTTTGTACTCCATCTTCCTTTCTATCATTTTCTTATAGTCTCCTTATGCTCCATATAGCATTTCTTCTTACTTGTCTTTTTTCTCTAAGAATTGTTGATTTGATTCGCTTTACATTGTTTCCATAAGTATGTCTCTTACATACTTATCTTCAAGTTTCTCCAATAACTTAACTCTTTTAGCTAAGTCTTCCACTTTTAGACTTCCATATATTTTTTTTCATTTTAGCTTTGAATTTTCCATTCTTTTTTAGATCTTTATTTTTAATTTTTATTGCTTTTTTTTTTTCAAATTTTTCTCTCCAATTTAATTTTTCTTCTATATCTTCCTCTACACTTCACTTGTAATCATTTTTTTCTTTTCTTTTTATATTTTATTTTTACTTCATTCATCATTTTTTATTTCTTTTTAAGTTTTAGAAAATTAGCACTCATTAGTCCTCACATCTCTTGATTAGTAGATTAGTAGTGCATCTTTACAACTAATTACTAATCCTAGATTACTAATTCTCTTTTCACACTCTTCTATTTCTTCTAACTTATGTGAGCTATCCTATCATACAATTTAAGTAGTGTGTGTTTTACTTCACCACTAATCGTGTTATCTACATCACTCACATTGATTTGCTTTCATAGCCTCTTTGCTTTACCTCTCAATATTATCATCTTCTTTCTTATTTTTCCCTCTCATAATAATCTCTCCTTAGAATTATCATGTTCTCTCTTATTTTTTCCTCTCATGATAATCTCTCATTAGAATTATCATGTTCTCTCTTATTTTTCCTTCTCATGTATATGCCTTAAGTTTATTATAATTTTTTTATTTTTTATTTTTATTTTTTATAAAATAAATTTACAAATTCAATTGAATTTGCTCTTTCCTTAAGACACTATCCCTCCATATATTCTTAAAACTATCATACTACATCTAAGTCTTTAGATTTTTGTTTTATCTAAAATGTAACTGATTTTGATTTTGTTCTTAAGGAAACTGACTCATAACAAGTTTTTTAAGAACTGACTTACTTAAGAAAAATAAAGATCTAACATATTTGTTCTTTTCTTTAAGGAACTAAATTTCTCTTGCACGTCTGATTCTTAAGGCTCTAGTTTGCCCAAGGTTGTAACTTAAACTCTCACTTCTTTAAAGCCACAGGAATAGATGATCCCACTCAAAACAGTGCTTTAAAGAATCTTACAAATTTACACTTAAAGAGATCTTCTCTAAAATTTTGACTTAAGGAGTTTTATTTTAAAGGATAAACTTACGACATACTGGTTTTTAAGTAGAAAAATTATCTGTTCTTTTAGCTCGTTCATTTCGTCCCGAACTATCTTTTAACCGCTCACAGACAGAGCTCTGTCTATATTGACAGTTTCCTTATTTCGTAAGTCACAGACTCCAAAAATCAGTCTTTTTCCATTTTCTCCAAAGATCCTCATACTGGTTTGTTCATGACTTGTGCTTCATTGTGCTTCACATTATGAAAATTTGTTGTACTTATCTCTCCGGATAATCGAAACAGTAAGTGGAATTTTTACTTTCCTTCCATACTAGGTTCAGCATTTGTCTCATATCGTTTGGTAAGGCTCCTGCGGCTCACTATATATAGGTTGGCTAACCTCAGACCATCATCTAGCAGGCCTTGGTGGTCGGTTAACGTGTACCGCGGGTACATACTGTCGTGGCAACCTCCGGATGCTAGTGCCGGGTATGTATTCATCACACGTGGCTTATCCAACCACGTCTGACTAGCGTGTTGGCTGCTGTAGTTACAGACAGCTCAACATGGGTTTTTTTTTTTTTTTTTCATAACTTGCCTTACAATGTTTCCTTCTGCATGTATACACTTCCAATTTGCGGAACACTTTCAGTATACTTCCACTTGTATGATTTTTGTAGAAAACTCCTAGTTGTTTTTCATTTCCGAACAGTTACTCCTTTTTAACTAGTTGTTGATTTTCTTTTTCTCGTGTTCATAATCTTATGACACTCTATCATGGAGCAATGCCATTCATATTTCCCTAGGAAGATTGCAATTATACAATTCTTTGTTCAGTCTTTCAAAATCAGCTATCAGCTCATTATCCTGGCTTCCACACTAAGCCATATCCTGAGTTTTGAAGCTGCAAACTTCTAAGCTCTAGCTGCAGTCACAAAATTCCATCCTAGTCTTTACATTGTCTGCACAGAGCTCCTCCTAAAAACCACATGTCTACTTAAGATCTTGGTATGGCTTCGAGTCGAGGGCGCTTGTGCTTGTATGCATCCTTGAACTCACACTCTTGGAGAATCAGCTGTAGCTCAGCCATCTCTACATTTTGACGAACATCCTCAATGCTTGAAGAGATACGTCTTGTGCTCCTTTTGATAACTTAGCCATGCCACTAGCTGCTTTTGACGCTTGCTTGAATTCTCCAAGGCAAACACCGAGCTCGCACCGTGGAGAAAGTTGGTAATTACCATACACTCCAAAGTTCTCATATGGCGACTTGGCATCTGCTGCATCTTCGTCCATAGGTGAAACTCGGGCTTGGTTTCATCAAACCTGTTGACGTTCACCACGCACTTGTATCGCATACACATGTGAGATAAGATGTTGCAGAACACTGCAACTCGAAAACACACAGGATCCGTGTGTCTTCTATGAATCTCAAAAAATGCCCGGTAGGAATCACTACATTCCTGGGGAGAAGAAAAACTCCCTGGAATCTGTGGCCAGTTGTAATGCACTATGTCGAGCTTACTCCAGGGCGCCCACTTGTAACGCCTATATCCCTTCAAGGGACACTGGTGGTAGCTCATCGTGATCGCTGCTAGCGGCGCCGTTGACCAAGATTGGGATGCCTTGGGATATAGCTGATCCCACTGTCTCCAGACTTGCCGTGACAAGCCGAAGTCTTCCAACAACCAATCTATGGCTTGCCATGAGAGAAATGGCACCTCCTCGCCGCTGTTAAACATGTTCTCGTATTCACCGAGGAATCGCTGCTTGTTCAACAATCCGGTCACTGGTAGTGGCAAGCCTCTCCATATCGTGTGTCTATAATCTGGGGGTGGTGACATAAAAGTGGCCATATGAACTGCTTCTTCCACATCCACTGTTTTCTTCTTTGCTCCCTCGATTGTACGCTTAAGTCAATGGTGAGCTCGGACCTTAGCGTAAAGATATTGCTCCATGGTGATCTCACCCCTCTGAGCCAAATCCTCTCTCTCCTGGACTTGAGTCATGCATCCCACGAAGCTCTGTTTGTTCTGTAATAGCTTCGTCAGCTTCTCCATCTAGTTCTTCCATTCTCCGAGGTATTCCGAGGTAAGGGAGACGGCCTTAAGATCAACCTCGGGAATGACTACCATTCATTAAGCTACATCCGGTTGATCATACTGCCTCTGCAACTGCAGTTGCCCCTCCAAGTACCAGTAATATAGTAACACTCTGGCTCCAATGTCACCAATCGGCACCAACAACTGTCTGGTGTTCTCCAGCTGAAGGTCCTGTCTGACGATCATTTTGCAGATCAAATTCTACATGTTGGCGAAGTTCGCCGCTGCGGTCCACAGGTTCTCGAATTCCGCCCAAGTCAGCTTGTCTCCAGCGTTCAAACACATCATGGTAAAAAAAGCGTTCCTCTGCAACTCATATGCGCGGAAGAGTGCAAAGGTTGGCGGATTGTGTAAGTCCTGGCGCCAAACTGCCACTTGGAGTTTGCTCTTCACTCCTCTATTTGTGGTTGTCTGTGCAGTCAACCGGGCATTAGCCTCGGTAACATCCCGTACCTTCCCTTCCAACTTTGCTACTTGTGAAGAGTTGGGCTTAGCTACGGTCGACGCTTCCCTGCTCGCCTGCACCTCCCTCTTCTGTTGTGCTAGGGATGTCGTCAACTCCTTCGCCAGATTCTTCTCAGCCTGATACTGCTCCTTCACCAGCTGGTGTTGAGTCTTAAGACTCTCAATCTCAAGCAATTATTCTTCAACTTGTCGTTCCTTCGCCGTGTAGAGGTTCTTCCAATGGACAGTGCTCTCGGAAGCTTGCCGGAGCTCTTCTTGCAATGTGTGCCAATCTCGCACCTGTGCTTCCATATCTCCGGCTAGAGCCAAATTCTCCTTCTCCAACTCCGCCTTAAGGCAATGGTATTCCTTCTCCATGTGGCTCAGCTCCTTCTGCAACTCATCACATTGTTGTGCCTTTGTCGTCTGCTCGTTGCATAAGGTCTCTCATCGTTTGACCTCTACGGTGGTCTGGGCCAGCTTCCCTCGCAACTCACCCCGCTCTCTATCCAGCAGCTCTTTAGCCCGCTCTGCTTCCAACAGCGACTTCTCGAGCTGGAGCTTTTTGCGTTGGAAGTCCTTCTGCATGTAATCCTTGGCCAACAAGATATCTTTGTTGGTGGCTTGATACTGAGCTACGAGATCTTCTTTTTGAAAGACCAACAATTTGAGGTTCGCCTTGTTCAACTCCCGAACCTCACCATGTTTGGTGCCATCTGCTCCCTGCGATTTCTTCTCTATTCGCTTGATAGGCGCTTCATCCTCAGGGTCCTCCACTTCGTTAACGTTAGGAGCAACATACGCAACAATTTGCTTAGAGGGTGTCTTGGACGGCTTCGCTGATCCTGGTGGACGCGGTTCCTACCCTGAGGTGATTCTTAAGACACCTCCAGTTCTGATCGGGTGCTTCACTTTCTTCTTCTGCACCTCCACCAACAGTCTCTTCCCCTTGTCTTTCGCTGGTGCAAGGGCTTGAGGTGACCTTGTTGTCTCCTCTTCCTCGTCCTCCCTTGCCGGACTTAGCAGGTCTTCATCTCCCTCTTCTTCTTCTTCTTCTGGAACCTCTTTTGGTTTGTCTTCTTCGTCCGATTCTTCCACCATCTTGCGCAATTTCTTCTTCTTGGCACTCCTTCCTGATTCCTCTTCCACCTCCTGTGCTCCTCCAATCAAGCTCTTCCTCACTGGGGGACAAATTGCTGAAAAGTAAGTGGTTCCATGGAAGAAGATATTGTGGCGGGTATTCTTCCCTGCCCGCTCCAACGGAAGATGCACGAACATGATCTTGGACCAATAGAGTCGCTCTCCATTCCAGCTCTTGTAAGGTGCAGCCAATGCGCTGGGCAATTATACCTCTATTCCATCCAGAGCCATCACGAGTCGAAGGTTGATGAACTTCAACCATTCCTTCCACAAAGCCTTGGCCTTCTTGATTGAATATCCCCTTTCCACCTTGGCGTCTTCCGGTCTCTCAAACACATGGCTGAGCTCAGTCTTGGTTAACAAAGGCAATCCCACCAACGTAGGTCCCGTCTTTGGCAAGCTTGGACAATGCTGCTGGACGATCTCCACGTCGAAGCGAACCACTTCACCGTTGATTAAAAATTCGTCTTGCGTGCCTCGCTTGGAGCCCAACATGAAGGCCAGTACTTGCGGTAGATCCGCCTCCAGCCATTGTTGCTCGATGAATTGCAGGAGACCTGCCTTCTCCAAATTTTTGCGGTTGCCCTCATACACCTTTAACACCATATTCATTAAAATGAGACAAATTGTGAGATTTGAGACTAAAAGCCTATTACTTTGGACACAAATATCGAGAAAAGTTGTTGCAAACAAAGGCATACATCATGCAACATACAAGAAACATCCCAAATGTTGTATTTAACTAATTCTGGACTTTGCAAAGTCCAGAAATAAGGAAGAAGGATTTCACTGTAGTAGAATTGTGGCACTGTGGGACTCCGTTTCCACATGTTGCCGGAAGATAACTTTAAATCCGGTTAAAACAAAAAAATTAGTGAAATAGTTATGGTAGTTTCTACTAGAATTCATCTTATAGTCGTCAGAAAAGAATAATGACGGATGGATCAGGTTGCAAACACTAATTAAGCCAAAATCTGTTAAAATCGGAACCGGAGCAGTTACCGGATTTCCGGGGCGGACGGTTATTCGGAACCGTCAGCCGGAACTGTCGCCATCAACTGTCATCATGACTCCGTACTAACTGCCGGACTACTTAAGGCTGGGATTGGGGGGGAGAACTCTTTCTTCTCCATTCCTTCGTCGCGTGCAGGGTTTTCGTCTTCAGGCTTTCTTCCTCTCCCTCTTTCGCTTCCTCGCTCCCGGTTTCTAATCTCTGGCCATTAGGGTTTGAAGCTTAGACGGTTAGAACGGACGTGCGTCCGTTAGGGAGTGCTTTTGTAAGGACGGTGCGTGCAGGGACTACCTTGAGAGACGGTGAGGATTTAGGAGGTCATGAAGACTGTACCGATGGCTAAGAAGAAGAGGACGGATAGAGACGGGCGCGGCAAAAGAGACGAAGAGCCGGCCCCGGGACTTCCCCCTTTGGCCCGAGTCCTTCCGGACATCCCCGAAGACCTGGACGAATTCAACCTCCTGAAGTCGAGCCTGAAGACTATGGGATGCGAAGGGTTGCTCGAAGTCCCCTGGGATATGCGGGAGGAGATCTACGTCCAGGAGCTTATCGGCGCTCCGGACAAGAAGTACCAGGGGTTACTGAGAGCCCATCCGGAAAACTGGGGAGTTCCGGAATGGTCCCAGGCGTACGACTTCCGGGGCGGACGCACCAAAGTGGTGGAACGACGAGACGAATTCCTGGTGGACGAGTTTGCGAGTTCGGCTGACCCAAAGGACGGCTACAACATGCAGGACCTTCGGCATCTGGACGCCCAGCTCGTGCTAGGGTTTTTAAACCCTATTTTCCATCCGGAAAAGCCAAAGCGGGTGGTGGCGAAGTGGGCCTGCACCTTCCTCGGGGCACTCCGGAAGAAGATAGTGGTGGATTGGGGAACGCTTATGACGGACATGATCAACCGTCTAGTAGCCAACCTCCAGAGGGTGAAGAAGACGGCAACACCCTTGGCCTCCTATGAGGTGCACCTCTATGCGCACCACCAGCAACTCACTACGGCGGAAGTCCGGAAGTACGATATCGTCCTCAACTTCCAGAAGTACGGAGGGGACGAGTCTGGAGAGGAAGAATCCGGAGAGGGGGAGCCAGCGCCGGAAGCAGCCACCACCAGCACTCCAGAGGGTCGAAAGGCCCCAAAGAGACCTCGGGGGAAGGAACCTGCGACGGAGAGTCCGGGCATCCGAAGCTCCTCTGCATCATCCGGAGAAGACGAGTCTGGACCCTCAGAAGGGACCAGCCGGAAGAGGAGAAAGGTGGACCGGGACGACTCCAAGGGTCAGCTCAAGCTGATGAATGAGCTCACCCGCGACATTGGCTGGAGGGTTGGGCTCCTCAAGGAGACCAACTACATCATCACCAGTAGCGTGGAGCAAATCTTCCGGAGTCTGGGCGTCGAACGGCTGGAGGACGCCATTAACCGGGTGGAGGAACTCCGGAGCCGGGAGGTGGGCACGAAGGCGCTGCACACTCAGATCGCTTCTCTATACAAGGCAAGTAACGATATGGAGAGGAAGATGAAGTAGTACCTAGCGGAGGCGGCTGTGGCGGTGACGGCCCGGAAACTGGCCGAGGAGAAGGCCAACGCTTCCGCAGCGGCTTTACTGGAAGTCCGGGCCTTCTTGGACCTACCTGTCGACGTGGTCAACCGAAGCCGGCTCTTCACCGAGCTGGTGGAGAAGAAGGAGAAGGTCACCCGGGCCAACATCATCCGGTTCCTCCTTGACCAGGCTGACAAGATGGGAAGGACCTGGGAGCAGATGAAGGTGCTAGTCGACAACATTGTCGTCGAATTTCCGGAAGAACCTGCAGCGCCTGGACCGGAAGGCACGCGGACCGCAACTCGAACAACAGCCACTCCGGAACCACCGCCCAAAACCACCCCAGCCCCGGGAACCTCCGCGAACCCGGAGTCCCTGGATACTCCGCCACGGACACCGACGGAGGGGATCGTGCCCCCTAATCCGAGTACCAGCGAGATCCTGAAGACACTTCCGGATCTCCTGTCGCCACCCACTATGCGGCTTCCAGATCCTCCGACAGAGGGCGGCCTTCCAGCTCCTCCAAGGTCAGTGTCACGAAGGTTAGCATCCGGAGCCAGGAGTCCGTCCGGAAGCTACAGGGACTTGGTCCAAGAGACCGGGTCAGTTTCCGCGGCAGGCACCCCAGCACCTCCGCTTCCGGAAGGATCTCCGGTCCAGCCCCCTCTACCCCCGGACGCCCGGACTCCAGTGGTGGCTGTTCCCTCACCAACCGGCCCAGCCAACAGAAAGACCAACCTTTCGCCGGCGGCTTCAAAGAAGGCAAAGGGTAAGGCGCGCATTCCGGTGGAGAGTTCCCCCTCCCGCCGGAGTGGGAGAAATCGGGGTCCCGGTGCTCCTACTTAGGGTAAAAATAGGTTGTAAGTTTCTTTTTGTTTACCTCTTTTTCTCAGGGTAAGAGTCCGGATCAGCAGCGACTAACGATGGGGCCCCAAGTGCACCCGGCTGCTACCGGAATCAATATCCAGGTTTTGTTAGAGAAGGAAGTCCGGAGTCCAGGAACTGTTCCGAGATTTTAGGATCTAAGATCCGATCTGGGACTTTTCCGGATTTCTCGGATCTTTTAGATAAGATCTAGCGGATTTCCCATAGTATTAGGTAGAAGGAAATCTGAATTTAGGGAATTCAGAGAGTATTTAGTAGAAGGTTTTGGGAAAAACCTTCGTCTTGTTCATTTCACTCGGAAATATACGTTACCATTTTCTTCACCAGATTTGCTACCTTGTGTTTGCGTGGGACGTATGAATCCTGTGAGTGACGGATCCTTTCTGGAGGGTGTGGTTGTGTGAGGAATTTTTCCGGACTAGAGTAACTCACTTATTTTGCCGGAGGACGAAGTTATCGAGGGTAGTGTCAGGAGATCGCCCGGGAGAGCTGGAGAGAACTATTGCAGAGGTGTTCCTGGTAGTTCCCAGGGTCCGGAAGTAGCCAAGAGGGGAAGAGATGAACTGCAGAGGTGTTCCTAGTAATCTCTAGTTTGTGCGAGAAACCGTGCTAAACTGATCTCCGGTCAATACCGGAGTTCTCCCCTAAGAGAGGAAGAAAAAGCTTGATACCAGTACCTAGATAAAGTAACCATAGCGAATCGTGAGTCTCTGATCCAGAAATTTACAGTCATACCCCCCGGAATGCCGTTGTAGCCGGGTTAGTCTCTGTGTGACCGCATCCGGAAGGCCTTCCGGATGTCGTGAGAGTCGAAGTCCGGCAACAACAGTCAAATTGCCAATTAGCATAGTAGGAAGAGTGTTGTTTGGTCACTCTAAGAATCCGGACAGTGGATACCTAGCCACTTTAAGTCACAGGGTAGTGGGAAACCCAGCCACTTACACAAAACCGGGTCAGTGGACTTCGGCCACTCGCTTAAGGAAGCTCTGAGGAGACTCTCTGAGGAGGAACAGAGACTAATCAAACCACCCTCTTGATTTCCGGAAACTCAACTCCGGAAACCATTGTATAGCATCCGGATCCGGACAGATCCGGACCTAATATAAGTGATATAGAACTATAGCTAATTCGTAATTGGATTATTTGGGTAAGGTTAGTAATCTGGGGTATTGGAAGAAGACATTTAGGTCTCTGTGGGAACAAAACCGGAGCGGTTACTCTGGAGAGCTCTTAGTGACGATTAGGAGCATTCCGAAGGAATACTGTCTCTTCAAACTGCAACAGGCACCAAAGAGATCGAAAGGGATACAGATAAAATTAATCTTAATCATTCAGCCGGATATCTCCGGATGATTTCAGTCACACGATACGAATCGATTACAGTGATAGAACCTTGCTCAAGGCGAGGTACGGTATTATCGACAAAAATCCTACTGACTTGATTTTCTTCCCAAGGAGTACTTAGGGGTTGCCTTGATAAAATGATTTTAGAGCAGAAGGCATTGACATGTCATGGATGCCGTTAAAACAGCCGGAGATATCCGGTCGAAAGCAGGGAAATCAGAAAACATTTGGTCATTTTTCAAAAACAAAATTGCTTTTTCGGAAGGGAGTCCTTTTACAACACCATCACATACTTGATCAACTCTACAAGATAGCAATGACTAGTCTCAGTGAAACTCCTGGATGAAAGACCAATACCTATCTTGGCACTACCTCTGAAGACTTCTAAAGATCTTTCCAGTGCGCCGACGCGTACATGTCCGAATCAACATCAGACCCTATGTCACAACCAGTTTGAAATGGGCTGCAGCCGCCCTCCGAAAAAGATTCCTCCTCGTCATCATACCATGGGTCGTCCTCCTCGTCTTCTTCAACCGAAAGACTTCCAAAGACAGTCTCATCTTCATCACAGCCGACCTCGTTCTCGTCCTCCGCTTCATAGTCGCTGCCGTCCTCCTCCTCTGAAACATACTTGCTCTGAGCGTCCTCCTCCAATTCGTCCCGAACACGCCGATTGGAACCTATCGCCCTTGTGTACCCGACTTGAAAGCGAAGCACTCGTCCCTTCTCCGAACCCTAAGCGTCGCTCACCATCCTTCGTGAAACTCTCCGGTCTACCAAATCAGACTCTCCTCTCTCCTCTTCCTACTTGCGAAAGCCATCTCCTCTCTCTCAACCCTGGCTATGGACTAACAAAACTAACAAGTTGAAAGAAAAAACATATGAATTGGTGCAGATCTGAATCCTTTCTTATACTAACCTCCCTACCAACCCATTAATTACAGTTCTCGAGCGTAGGTAAAAGAAGAGTCATTGATATAAGTCGCCATAACACCGAGATTGATAGAAATAAAGGCAGATTCCACAGACACGAATGACCAACATGGTAGGCCACGCGTTAAGCGTGCTGTCGTAACGTGATGTGCGAAGTACAATCTCCGCCGCCAGCCATTAGCATCACTTCAATGATAAGAGGTCCTCGTACAACTAATATGAAGTGTGTAATTGACCGCGTATTTTCATTTCAGTTGTGGCATCTCAAAAATCTAAGAAGGAACCAGCCACAGGAATAACCAAAAGGTCTCTGATACATTGTTGAAAGTTCCATCGTAAAATAAAATGCAGTATCATAGTCACAGAAGATCTCCGGATATGATTCAATACTATTCAAAACACCTAGGTAAGCTCAAAATTGGGAAATGTGGACCCCACTGTTGAGAATGGGGGATGTGAATCTCCTATCCGGAGATCTCCGGCTAGATCTCACCGACTTAAACATGGCAATATACGAACATCCTTACGTCCACTAAATATAACTTCCATAGCCAGAGATCTCCGATAAGCTTTCGGAGAGACGTCAGGGTCCAAAAATATACCGCTCGCATAATCCAGTCAACAGTAACTCTGTCACTCCTCAATATACCCAAATTACAGTGAATGGAAGAGCACACTTTCGGTCCTCTTCACGATGACTAGCAAGAGCTGAAAGGAGGGATGTCGAACTCGGGCCCAGATAAATAAAAGTGTCCTCAGCCGGAGATCTCCGGTGCTCTTCGGTGTGGACCTAGCAACTCTACGAGATTTTTCACGAAGAGAATTTCACAGAACTAAATTATACATAGAGGGACTGATCAACGTATCAGGGATCAGCGGCATTCGCTTTCTCTAAGTTCACAAGCGCTGCTTCTTTCATTTTCCGTGGAATGGACCTCGTAAGTTGGTTTACTTTGCTTGACCAAGTCGCAAACAACACAGAACTCACATGATACCAAACAGGCTTCTCTTGGTCCGCAACCCAAGTGGCTTCTCAACAGTCCTGGTACTTCCTCTTCAGATTCTTCTGCTTATTATCAGGCTCCCAATACTTAACGAGGAATTTCCGGTAGTTGACATTACCATCTTCCCTGACGACCTCCGAAACTGCTCTTCCCTGCCAGACATGATAGATTTCAGGATCACTAGGTCTTACTAAAACCCAGGAGCCATGACGAATGTGACGCCAAGGATTAAAAGTGGACTTGGGGGCTTCATTAGCGGGTCCGCAATAAGGCTCAAGAACCTCATCCTCGGGAGTGACATCCTCTCGTTGTGGACGCAATCCTAGCGGATTTTCACCTCCCACATGAGGGCCTCTCCAATCATGGGCAGGCCGAAATCTCTCTTCGAGTTCGGAAGGCGTCTAGGGAAGTGGCTTGTCTAGCTCGTCGATGACATCCTTTCAATACTGCAAGTATGGGCGGATGGAGTCCGCATACCTTGCGCACTTAGTCATTCCGGACGCCCAGTAGTCAACGTACTTCCGAAGCCCCGTCTTTATAAAGTTTTTGTTCTCCGTCACTTTCCTGGCCTTGTCTCTAGCAACATCTTGGTTTCCAACAGGGCTCTGCTCCTCATTACCCCATATAGGCTTGAAAGGAACATGATTGGGAGATCCTGTTGGAAGCATGGGACGTCCGAAGTCATCTACCTTCCAAAGTTTTATCGGCTCTCTGTTCATGGGTAACCACTCTACGTCAACAGTAGATTTCTTGAACTTCATGACCGGAACACCGTCATTGTCAATGAAGAACTTGAAAAGATGCATATCACTAAGTCCCACCAGACGTGCCGCCCCGCTGCATAGATAGCCATCGATGTACGATTTGAAGTCGGCGACCTCTTGGATAACTTCCGGCATGAAGGCTAGTCTCTGTGACTTCATGAATGCCTTCATCAAATCCGCTAGAATATATGTATTGCTTTTCTTCAGTTCTTTCGATAGATGACTAAAGTAAGCATCAATATCTTCATGCGTATGTCCGACAACCAAGAAGCCAACTTGTATCTCCTTAAAAACACCTCAAGCACTTAGCAGTGATAAGAATGCCATCAAGTATTGGTTCTTGTTGTCCTTTGCTGAGTAGTCAAGCTGTAGAAACAATTTTGGTGGCAAAGGTTTTGGTCCCTTAAAAGCACTCGGCTCCACGGACTCTAAATCGTCGACGCACCTGCTCTTTCTCCTCATGAGCGCCGCAAACATCGAGTTTGGAGGAGGGTGCTCGAAGAGCGCGCGCGTCTCATGTAATGGTGCTCCCTCAAGCCGCCGAAAAAGTTTTGCTAGAGAGGAGATGGTGGCGTTCGAATCTCCAGGCCATAATGCAGGAGCATAGTGAGCATACGCTCCGTCGACATGACCGTGAGCCACCATTTCAGTGACATTCATGGGAAGCTGTCCGAGACCAAATGTCGCCTTAGTAGTCCTCCACATGCGAGGAAGGGTCGTCTTCGTCGTGTCCATCTTGTCGTGAATGACACAAAGAAAGGTCAGCGGCTTCGCCTTCGACTCCTCTCTCCATGTCGCGTAAAGCTTCCGGCAAGATTGTTCGTGATTCAAGTGAGCCTGCCTATTGCTATAGAATAGCTCGTAAGCAAGCGTTCCCTTTGGAGTCGTCAGTAAGAACTGATTGAATTCATCGCAAGTACTGCATTTTGCGAAGGTGCTTCCAGATGGCTTAATAGCAACATTCCCGAAGAATTTCTTTCTAATCCTATCAACTGAGGACTGACTTACAAGAGAAAGACCGTAGGAGTCGTTTGTCTGCAAGATGAAATAATTACCAAGTGAGAAGAGGATTTCAAAAGAACAATCCCACAGATAGTGCGAAGTACAGAGTAAAGCAAATGAAGGTCATTTCATGTCAATGATGACACAGCCGGAGATCTCCGGTTCAGATACTTGGACTTTGGTCGACTGAAGAATGAGAGTTCTAATCCATAGCATTATGTAGGGACTGATAACGTACAGCATTGACGTTGGCTCGAATTTGCTTCCAGTTGTTTCCCGCAGGAAGATACTTGAGAGTGTCAATCCGACCATTCCCGACACTCCGCATTTGGTGAGGCATTTGATCCGCGTTGTCAATAATAATCGACGTCATTGACCCCATCGTTTGTATAGTAGCAAGCCGTGGGCGCTTGATGCCCTTGTTACCGTGAGTTGCATTGATGATTCCTCTACTGAAATGTGCGATGTACGTGTGAAACGTGGACTTCCGAATTCCATGGATCGTGTACCATGCAACCACTATAAGAAACCCGTGTTTTTTGTTATGTCCTTAATCATGTCAGCGTGTTTTTTTGATGTCTTGGAGCTAGCCAGTAATGTCCCCGTGAACGTGAGGATGTCCACGCATCAATAATGAACAATGGAGGTGGGAGGGTCCCGAAACGCGCGTGCGAAATAGGAGACGCGATGATGTCTCCAACAACGCGCCCGTCTCCGAGGACGTCATCGAGGACATCTTGGGTGACGCAAAACTGCCACGCTGGGAGCGGACAAGCGTTTCACCTGAGGTAAGAATGTCGAAGTTACTGTTGTGCAAGGTAGAAAGCAGCCCAACGTTAAAAAAAACAACGAAACGGGCAGCGGTTTGCAAGAGGAGGAAAAAAAAGGCACGAGCCTTATAAAACTAGATTTTTTTTTTTAAAATATAAAAATAAAGTATATAAAATTGAAGAATATTCTGATTATATTTATTAACTTTGATCCTCTGAAATTTTTGATTTGTCCACTTCATATCAAAATGGTTTCCAAAATAAAATAAAATTTTAAATATTAAAAATACAAAATATTAATTAAAATTATAATAATATTTATAAAAATTGATTATTCTGTAATTAAAGCGGACATATTAAATTCAGTACTGTATATTTAAATATTAAATAATATTTATTAATTAATATAATATTAAAATACCACTTTTCTACCAAAACCCGAATTATAAGGAATTTAGGGTGATTTTGTAAAGTCCTTGGTGGCTTACCCATGTGGACATATTATATATTTTGTAGTTTACAGCACTTCATCTACATGGCAAACACAATTCCATGTCGGACAAGGTGACATGTCATTCTGTGTATAGGTCCACGTCACTTGAGACATCCAATTGAAGATGTCTCGAATAACGTCTACATGTCTTTGAGGACATCCCACAGAGACGTCTCTGAAAACATCAGCTGTGTTTGGCAAAACATTGACATGACCTGGAAAACATCGACATGTCCTGGAAAACATCATCGTGTCTTGCAAAATATAACCATCAAGTAGGATGAATTTCGTCAAGTTCATTGGATGAATAGAGGCGGCGAGGGTTAGCTGCTCTAGCCATAGTTAGGTCATGAGGCGGCTAGGGTTAGCTGCTGCAGCCATAGTTAGGTCATGAGACCTTTAAGTAGAATTTGAGGTTGCACAAAGCTCACTTTGGCCTTCATTTCTCCAAGTAGTTAGACTTTAGAATGTAGAGGTTGGAGTTTTAGAGTGTAGACTGAGTTTACAAGTTAGAATGTTAGAGTTTAGAGTGTAGAGGTTAGAGTTTTGAGTGTAGAGGTAAGAGTTTAGAGTGTAGAGGTTAGAGGTGCAGTGTTGGACATGCAATGTGCTGTGAGCGAGATATAGACGTGACCATGTTGTAGAAGACGTATGCCACAGCACTTAGGAAATGCAGGGACGTCTTTTGAAACATCCCCGTGTCTATGGAGACATATTTTAAATTGCGTGTATATCATATTACCACATTTGCAAGTAGGCCAGTAAGCATGAATTTGGATGAATGTACATGTTACATGTAAGATGAGGTATTCATGTCTTGTACTCATGTCTTGTACAACATACTCATGTCTTGTACAACATACTCATGTCTTGTACAACGTATTCATGTCTTGTACAACATCTCTTGATGTCCCTCAAAACACCATCACATACACAGCGTCAACAATACCATGCATCAGGGGATGTCACGTCAAACACGCATAAGTTCTTTGAGACGTCTGCAATGACACCCTCAGTGCCGACGACCATGGGTCGGCAACGTATTGGAGGACGCGATCATGTCCATCGCCACGTCCTCTAGGGCATGGCGATGTTCAACGAAATCAGCATCAAAATCCAGGTAGCGTTGGCGTAGACGTCGAGCATGACATCTCCACGTCAACCCGGGACGTCTTAAAAAACACAGCCATGTTAGCAATGACGTCCCCGCAAACACGAATCTGAAAAAAAAACCACACAAATCTCTGCTGACGTGGCACGCCACGTCACTCTTTCCCGGGTCCACATCAGAGGCCACGTGGGTCCACGTCACATGCCACGTCAGATGCCACGTCACCAATGGAGAGGATGAATTTCCCGGCTATGTGACACTGCCCGTCATTCTGCCGCTTAGGTGTCGTCTACGTGGCGCCCAGTTGGCACCATTTCCAGCCTCCCAAAATCTCCGAAAATCGTCCCTGTCGCAGGGATGTCCTCGCATTTTTGGTGATGTCCCCACGCGTTACAGCGTGTTACACGCGTTGGTACGTCAGAGGGATGTAAATTCGGATGTCTACATGTCTCCTGGGACATGATTCAGGACGTGACAAAAAACACGGGTTTCTTATAGTGAACGGAGCAGACCTCCGTTCCCAATAGAGTGACGTACTTTCTCTTCCGCTCCCCGTCAATGGAGTGAAACTGCCCGCCTACCGAGATCGCATATTCCTTTCGGTCTTCAAAGGATTTGTCATAGAATTTCTGTCTAACAGAAAGATTCTGGGATTGTTGAAAATATTGGCAGCATCGTCTGGGACAGCACCTTTCCGAGCTGACTTTGCGAATTTCGTCATCCATAGTCCTCTTGGTGTACAAAGATTCCTTCTTGTTGAGGTCTTGCTGTCGGGAAATGAAGCGGTAAGGCTCCTTTGCACGATCCCCTAAATAAGCACCAGAATCAGGTTGTAAAGGCAGGGATGCGAAATGATCTATTGTGCTATTCAAAGACCTCCCGGAAGGAAAACAACATTCAAGAATGGGCCACGATTCATAACTCATAATTCTCTCCGTGTCCCCCACAAAAATGTCGAGGACAGTTACACCAATGTTATCTTCTCCCAAGCATCCACTACGGAAATGATCCGCTGGTAACGAGGCCATGATTCTTCCAGAACAGAGTACTAACATATTCCCGTCCAATCGCTGCACTTCAAGTCCAACCCATCGCTCTCGTGGTACGAAAGGGGACTCGTCGGACCAAAGATCTCCGGTTGGAATCTTCACATCCGCCCTTCTCCACAGGACCGTCCGCCAAAGTGTGTGAACAAGTGAACCGTATCCGCGTTGCAAGGGTATGAGTGGAAATTCTTCCACCAAGGACGTTATGGCCGTTGGTCTAAGTAATACGAACTCACTGGAACCGACTGGTATGTCAACTCCAAGCCATTGACCAACTGGGTGAACCTCGACAATTGACCCTTCTCCAATTTTGCCTGAACCTGGCCTCAAAAGGTTCACGGACAATCCTGACCACAAAACCTCCGATCTTCCAATAGACTCTTCGGATGGATCATCTTCTTCTGTGTAATCCGCTCATCCGAAATCGGGGCACTCAGCTGCGACCATGGCAAGATCGTCCGAGTCACTCTCCCACCAATCAGAGTCAGACATTCTCCCGGCCTTCGTCGGTGGATGTTCGGGTGGTGGCCGATGGCATTGGTATGTGAATAAGTGGACGTGGATTCGAACTGAAAAACCAAGGTGAAAATTGTAGGGTGTGTCTAGTCGGAGATCTCCGGATGACTCGATAATGATCAACAACGACCACTTCTTGTGTAAGTGAGGATGAGAAGGGTGAAGCTAGAAGTTCCATTCGTATCTAACCGGAGATCTCCGGTTCATCCGAACCAGGCTGCCGTGATATCTTTCAATGGTCGTTTTGCACTTGAATAGCCAGAGATCTCCGGGAACCTTGGGCTAGTAAAATGGAACAGCCAAATGTTTTTGGGATAGTTTCCGTGGCCTGCAAGCGAGCATGGTTGAATCCAGACTGTCACGGCTAGAACAGCCGGAGATCTCCGGTTTGTTTTTATGTCGTCATCGAAACATCTGCCGTACGGAATATTCGAGGGTGTGGAAGAAAGATTCAGTCGCCAATCCCTGAGAACTGTTCGGATTCACACCCCGATCAGTCACGTCATCTTACTTCTCGAGTCGATATATATTAGGCGCTCGAGATTTGATTCTACATTAGGAGACGATTTAGTTACTGAATCAGTACACGACAGCTCCCGATCGACTTTAAGGGGAGAACGAAACACAATCTACACCAATCCTCTCAAATTGAATGCGGATACGGAATTTTACGAGGAAACAAACCTAACACTTCTAGAATACTATAAATTGTTTCCCTGCATAATTCTAGCACGATGTCGCGCACGCAAAGACTCTCACTGACTGGCTCAGCTCTCACAGTATCCCAAACCTCCAGAGCAAAAAAGGATGAGAGCTAAGTTGAAGGATACTCTTATCAACCTCCTCATCACCTCCTGGTGGGAAAATTCAGGCGCTCAAATTTGAAACGAATCTTGGGCATGCATACTCTATCATAGTAATTGCTGTACACCATCATGATAGTGCGCATTCTTTGGCGTGCCCACGATCGAGGCCACATTCCACTCATGATAAATGCAAGGCTCGTACTCTTAGGATGACCGTATTGTAAGGAAACCATCTATGTCCCAGAGTGCTGCAAATTAGAAAACGGAAGATGAAGTATGCCCCATGGTGTATCTTTGTGTTTACTAGGGCCGTATCACGTCATGGACTAAGTCACAGTATAATGTAATCGTATTAAACTTCTTGTACTCACCATTGTAAATGAAATTATACCCTACCCATGGAAAATAGCTGGCCCACTACTGCCCACTAGTATTGTTCAACTGACACTACAGGACACAAGTAGAACGTCGACATTCGTTTCCAATGTGAAATATCTCCAAAATTTCCTAGTTCGACAGAAGCTATTTGTCTGCTTTTGAAGATACATGCAGAAATAAATAACTGAGTAGATGCTTTAAGAAGTACAACAACCTTGTCTTATGAAAACGGGTACAGCTTCCGTGGTAAGGTTGGATTGTGCATCACGGTTTAGGGTTTAGGATTTAGGGTTTAGGGTTTAGGGTCTAGAGTCTAGGATCTAGGTTTAGGATTTAGGGTTAAAAGTTCAGGGTTCACTGTTTAGGGTTTAGGATTTAGGGTTCAGGATTTCTACTTCACGGTTTGGGGTTGAAGATTAAGGATTCAGGGTTCACGGTTCACCGTGGAAGGTTCTGGGTTCATGAAGGTCGAGGGCTTATATCACCTTTAAATCTATAAATTAAAATTATTTTGATACTATGAACTATAACCTTAAATTTATCGATAACTATAACTTTAAAAAAAACTCGATACAATAGCGTGTAAGGAAATTTAGCGATAATTGAACTTTAACTATTTAAGACTTTGATACATTATAATTTAGTTAGAGGGAGAATAAAGAAGAGAGGGAGGATAATGGATTTAATTTTAGAGTAGACTAGTTGTTGGCGCTTGCTTTGCAATGCATTAGCCCAACAATTTTTATGTATTTTTTATATTTAAAAATACTAAAAAATGAAAGGTGGAATGATTCACTGTACAGTTGACACCGCGGTTCAAGTAGCGTTTTTGTAGTTCACAGCATGGTTGACTACGCGATAGTTCACTTCGTCGTTTATTGCGCAAATTATGATTTTAGTAGTATGGCTAGGAGTTGGTGCTTGCTTTGCAAGGCATTAGTTCAACCATTAATGTAGTTTTAATATCACAAAATATTTAAGAAGAAAGGTAACAACAATGTATATATCTCTTTGAAACCTATGCATGATTTAATAATGTAATAGAATAGAATAGAAAACATAATTATACTATTACAATAGGTCAATATTATTAACCAAGGATGGATATTGAGTAGGAGGGGAAAGTAAAAGTAAAATAAATTAAAATCAAGGGAGAGGGAGAGTAAGGGAGGGAGAGGGAGAGTAAGGGAGGGAGAGTAAGGAAGAGAGGGAGAGTAAGAGAGGGAGAGTAAGGGAGGGATTTTTTTTTAAAGTAGTTTATATTTTTGGAATATGCCACTAGGAGAATTTAGGGAATAAAAAAAAAATCAAAATTAGAAAAGAGATGGAGAGGGAGAGTAAGGAAGTGAGGGAGAATAAGGGATAGGGAGGGAGAGTAAGGAAGTGAGGGAGAATAAGGGATAGGGAGGGAGAGTAAGCGAGGAAGAGTGCGGGATTGTTTTTGAGAGTAGTTATTTAATTTTAGAATGTGAATTTATTGAAAGAAGGGAAATCCAAAAAATTAAAATTCAAAAGAAAAATATAGATGGAGATGGAGAACTTAGAAGGAGAGGACAATAAGAGTATAATAAATTAAAAATAAGTAGGAGGGAGAGTAAGGGAGGGAGAGTAAGGAAGAGAGGGAAAGTGAGAGAGGGAGAGTAAAGGAGGGAGAGTAAGGAAGTGAGGGAGAGTAAGAGAGAGAGAGTAAGGGAGGGATTTTTTTTAAAGTAGTTTATATTTTTAGAGTATGTAATAAGGGGAATCTAAAAAGAAAATCAAATGTAAAAAAGAGATGTGGAGGGAGAGTAAGGGAGGGAGACTGCGGGATTTATTTTTAGAGTAGTAGGTTAATTTAAGAATGTGTAATTATTGAAATCACGGGGAGTCTAAAAATTACTAGAATCAAGATTAAAAATGAGATGGAGATGGAGAAGGAGGGGAGAGCAAAACATAAATAAGAAAAACAAGTGAGGGAAAGAAGGGAGGGAGAGTAACGGAGAGGGAGATTAAGCTTTTTCACTTATGACGTTTTAAATTCAAGTATAATGATTACTCTAATACCCGGTGAACCCGAGTATCTACTGTAGTCATATGTAATACTCAGGAATCCGGGTATCAATACATCTTGTCACGCATGCTCACGACATTGACAATGTCATGATTGTGAAATGTACACGTTGAATATGTACGTGATTAGAGCTGATTTTTTAGTTCACCCACTGTCATCATGAGCCGTCACACCCTTGAGCCGTCCAGCTTGTCCTTATCGGGTTAAGGGAACTCCAAGCATCAAACCTTTCTTGTTTTTTATGGGTTCTGTCTTTTTTATGTCGTAGGTAGTGAGCGGAAGTGGCGGGAGGGGTTTTTTTTGTGGTTTGCGCAATAGGCATCAACGCATTAGGTTAGGGCGGTGTGCGCTGTGAGAGGCTGTTGGTGTGCGAGGTGAGTGTTGATAAAAGTGAGGGACATTGAGCATATCGTCGAGAGGTTGTTTCTGGATATAGACTTAAGGTCGGAGAGCAGGACTGCAACAGAGAGATTGAAATAGGCATTTATATTTAGCGAGCGCCTCGGTTCACCAGCAAAGCGGAAACGACGTTGCGGTTGAGGGTGGCGTCTTCACGAACGACCACGACGAACGGGTGCGCCGAATCGGTCAGTGAAGAGGTATGTACTATCTCACAGATTAAAATTCAGTGTCATCAAATATCGTAGTTGCCAAGGACTGCTTAGAATCGGCACTGGGGTAGGTGTAGGGTTCTATAAGCGCCATTAGGGTTCAAGAGAGTCGAGTAATTCTGATGTTGTTAGACATTGAAGCAAAATTGTAGGGCTTAGGGTATAAGGTTCTGGTGTTCAGTGCATTCAGTATAGAAGGTCCGTAAATGAGCATGTTATGCATGTTATGCGTGTAAATGAGCATGTTCTCCGTAAATGAGCAGTGTTGAAATTTATTTTGCGGAAATCTTGTCAATCAGATGTAGACCTTAAATTCTAGGGCATCTGAAAAATTGTAGAGTTTGTGAAGCTGAGTTGTTGAATGTTGATGTTATTCAGAGCTTTGAATTCGCTTTGATCCCGAGCAGTTCCTCGAGGAGGTTGGGAAATGGCGACTGGAGCTGGAACGTCGAATGAGACTTCATGGAAAGGAGACCGGTAAGTCTACAACATTGAACTGTTTCCGCTGTGTCCGAGCGACCGTGTGTGGATTCTTTATTTGAGTGTGATTCGAATTTGTTCATTTGATTCCGAGCGGGTGTATGACAATAAAGTACACTTGAATAATGAAGAGAAACCTCAGAAGTTGAGTGCTAGATGTCTGTTAGGCTGTAGTCGATTGATTTTTTGTTGTCCCCTGAATAGAAGTGTGTTTCAATTCATGTATATGCGTGTGATTATGGTATTGTACGAACGTTAGAATGTGCTTGTCCATAGTGAGTCTTTCGAGTCCGGTCCGATTCAATGAGAAGAGTAATCCATGTACAAATGTCACATTTGGCGTTCCATCGGAACATTTGCAGATTCAATTTCCTGTGTGTAAGGTCGGTTATTGAAAGCATTGTGTGAGCATTTGATACGTCTCATTGTGTTTTCTATTTTGAAACATGAATTTTGAGTATGTAAAACTTCCAGAGTAGTATGTCAAACTTCTCTGTGAATGATTGTGAATATACGCGTGATGGTCAGTAGCGATTAGTGCAATGTTATTCCATACTTGCTGTAGCCGGAGATCTCCGGTTGCATCCCAAATGGAATACGGAGTTCCAATAATCAGTCGGAGATCTCCGGATAATGTCGAGGTCTGATGAGTCTTAAAATATTTATCCACGATTTAGTAAATCTCAAAAATAGCCGGAGATCTCCGGACGTTACCAAGCAGTGCATATACGCGCGTAGGAAGATGTGAATATCGTGAAACTCTTCATTCTCGTCATCATCCGGAGATCTCCGGTTCAGGAAAGAAATGGATCCGTCTGATCCGCACCGAATCGTTCCTGGACGGATGCACACGACTTCCACAAATCAGTCGGAGATCTCCGGATACTTTCGCAATGGGATTGAACAAAAACGAATGTTATTGCTGTTCAAAATCCAAAATAGAGCTCTAGATCTCGGGACGTTTCAAGTAAGTTTCAATACCCCCTCATGCCGACTACAGATCTTGCCTGCCGAACCGTAGATCTCCGGCTGAACGCATGCAAGGTACTTCAAGCGATTTGAGATCATTCGAGTGTCTGTAGATCTGATAATTGTGCGAAGACCTCCCCTAGCTGGGGCAATGTTAAATCAACGACGCCAGGGTGTGAGCCACGAGCCATGAGCCATGAGCCATGAGCGGAGATTTCATGAGCGGTGAGCTCTGATTTACCAAAGATAGGTTTTTTTTCCTAAAAATAATGATATGCATGTAAGAAAAAATTATGATTAAAATATTTTTAGTAAATTTTTAGTGCCTATAACGGTGCAATTAGAATAGACTACAATATTTCAGGTCCAATAGCATTCAAATTCAAGTAGTGTTGGGTCTTCCTATTTCGCAAAGTTGAAGGTGTATTCAAAAATATTTTTCGGGAGAGATTGTAGGCACTACGAGTTTAGGACCTAGAGAAGGTTTTTATACATACAAAACTCTTATTTTGTGTATACACTTTATAATACGATGGTAGATAATTAAGTTGGTGAAGTATTGTAAAAGTGATGGAGACACAAGTGAAGTTGATGCGGATATGACAACGAAATGAACTACAGTATAAGAATAAAAATATCTTTTTAATAACAAATAAAAGGTACATTATCCATATACTAACAACATTTAGCAACTATCCATATAAACTAGGCAATAAATATTATTGATTCATTTAGCAATAGTATTTATACTCGATGCTACACATCATAGAAGCTTCAAGACACCACTCTCCAGCACTTTCTTGATCTTGTTGAAGCTTAAGGTAGCAGCATGGACAAAAGCATCGTCCTCGCAATCAAGCTTGCATACCACTCGAAAAATATAGTAGAGATGCTTGCAATGGTACCAAGCACCTCTCTTCTTGGATTGAACCACCATGTCCTTGAAGTCACCGCAAGTGCAATTTGGGAGAGGGCCAATGGTAAGGCGATATTCACTCGTCTTCTGCCCCTTCTTTGACTGTAGTACAATGATGCATCCGAGGGCGGAGTAGGGAAGCATTGAGATGGAGTTGATGCGGACGTTGAGGTTGTCCGCTGATGCCCATCGATTTTTTTGCTTCACGGAAACCTTTGCCTGACGACGGGTACGGCGGCCTTCACGCAATGTTGGATAAGAGTCGGCATCTGCAGGTGTAGGCACGGATGCAGCGTGCGTAGTAGGATTGACAGCATCTCCAAAGAGCCGCCTCGGTGACACTTCCCGTCGCTCTTCTAGTTGAAATCCTGCTTCTTCTAGCCTGAGAATCTCAGCCTTGGTAAGGTTGGTGCCCTTCATCACAGGCCATACATCAGGAACAAGCGGACGGTGATTCACCCACTTCCGCTTAGTTCCCTTTACGCACCTTTCAATGTCATCCGGGCAATGGAAGAACTCGGTAAGTTGGTCCTTCAAGAGTCTTCGAACATGGAGGAGCCCGGTGTATGTAGGAGCAGGAGTGCTTTTCCCCAAACGCACAATCTTCTCGGTGCACATCATACCCGTCCTAGCCTGTTTAGCATGACAACACTTAGCGGAAGTCTTTGGGAGCCTTGCAATATGCCATTTCTGTATGTCACACTTAGATTCTTGAACACTTGAAACATGCTTCACTCCTATAGATGCTTTAGATGGAGACAACAGTGAGGATACAAGCTTCACATCACCCAAAGATGAAGATGGAGAGGTGGGAAGCAACGCTGTCGCTGCAGAAGAATTGTCTTGACGTCCCTTCCTGGTCCTTATAGAGGCCTTCGGACGGGAGAAATTGATTTTATCAGGGCGATGACTATCAAGGTCTGAACCAAATGGTTCATCAAGCTTTCGTTTGCTGGAACCAAACACTTCTTCTCCTTCAAAGTGAGGAGTGCGTGTGCACCACTCCTTGGCCTCCGGTATGCTCTCCATGGCTTCAATCACCTTCTCGTGTTTACCAGTCCTTTGGGCAAGCCTCATTCGCAACTCATGCTTGGAAGGGCCGGTCCCTGATCGCCCTCCTTTTAAAAAGTGATAATAGTTCGTGCATTGCATAAACGCACGAACAAAGTCGTCCACCGTAGCATCGTATAGGTCATTTCCTCTATTCCCTGATTATTGAAGCCAACGATTGTGGACAGTTTCCGCCAAATTACAGGATGGCATTTCCGCCATCTCTTCATCTGTAAGATTCTGTAATACAAATCACAACGTCACTTATATGGTTGTTTGGACCAAAAATTGAAATGAAATTATAATCAAATATGATAGAATTCATACCAGTTCCATAGATGCTCCCCATTGGCGATAGCGGTAATGCCAAAAAGCAAGCCACTGGTCAAGTTGTTTGAGGGCCTCATCATTTTGGGCGCCACAAGAATGCCACCAAGCTCTAATGGCTAGGTAACGAATCTCAGAGTCTGCCAAATTCTTGGCATCTTTATATTGCTTGCACAGAAGACGGTGTTGGTCTTGGAACTCGCTCTTGATATACTTGTCCGTGTGGCGGTTCATGGATGTTGTCCAATGAAGTAGACATGTGCGTTCTCGATCTACCATAATCTCTTTGGGATTACCTGAACCATAGACCGTCCGTACAGCATTCCAATTTGCTCCTGCGCTATCCGCCATAAAACCTTTGAAGTTGACGTGCTGGACCCCGTGCCTCCCCATAACTTCGTTGATGCTCCTCCACATGATGCATTGGGCTTCTGAGTCTTTAGATTGCATGTCGCAAACTGCAATAGTCATAACTCTGCAGTACCGAGAGTCGTACACATGGCAAGCCATGGTGGTCCAATTCTTGACCCGCTTTACATGATCAAACATGATCCATGCGTCTTGTAGGTCTCCACCAGGTTGCATGCGTGAAACTAGATCGACTCCTGATCCAGGGCCAATCTTGCACATCTTGAAGACAAAAACTTTGTCCTTGTCGCCTCCTTGACCCGGAAACATGTTGCGTTGGACAAATGGCCAAGTGGTACAACCTCTCATTGTGCGGATACCGTCCATTGCGCTTGTACGTCCAACTTGCTTGAAAGATGAAATGGTATTTTTGACATTTGGAGATGCCAAGTTCGTATACTTCTCCATCACGTCCTTCATGTCTTCCATAGTCATAGTCATCTCTGACTCTTGGGGTCGAAGAAGATACTCTAATAGAAATTCCTTGCTTGCTGACATGGCAATCGCTGAATTCGTTCCTGTAGGATTGCGCTCCACATGCTCGCCCAATAGACTATTAATTTTTGCCTCTGACTCACGGCAAATACCAAAAGCTACAGGATGATCATGAATGCCCATGTGCACACAAGCATGGGTCATCTCAGGAGGTCCTTGCACGTAGTAAATGATAGCCTGACACATAGCAAGTACACTAGGTGAAGTCTTATATACCTTACATACCAACGACGAGGTCTTTGGTATTGGTCTTCCGGGCACAAAAGGCATCCCTCTGGTCCCCTCCCACTCCTTCTCATTGTACGGATCTTCACGATTGAGCCTCTTCAAATAATCACACTCAGGATTCTCACAACGCAAGTGTCCACCACAGGAAGATCTACGGAAGGTAAGACCCATGTCATTTGAAATATTCGATGTCTTTGTTAGACACCAGCAATGACCGTCGTACCGTTTGTCCATACCTTGCATGTTTCGAGCATTGGAAGAACTAGCATTTAACGAAGCGGGAGGCAACTCAAATATGATGTCACCATTATAAGTAGAGGGCAAGAACTCAACTTTTTTGTGAGGAACGACAACATAGTCAATTTTCTTCAATACGTTCTTAGATCCCGGCCTAGAGGCCAGTCTCTTTAAACATGCAACAACGCTTATTTGATCTTGGGAGAATGGAAGCAGAGGTGGCCGGGACATGGAAGAAGAAGTGCCTTGTGTAGAAGGGTGCAAGGGCGGACGGGACATGGAAGATGGTGTACCCGCTCGCACCAGAGGACTTGATGGGGAAGGTGCCGCATTGCTGAAGGCTGGAGGAGTACACGCAGTGATGTCCACCAAAGGGCAGTCGTCATCGCTGTCATCCAAATGAATTGTGGGAGGTGTGCTATGCCCTCCCCAAGCGTGATGAATATCCGGTCCACTTTTTGTTGGTGATTGCTTCTCAACTTTCACAGTAGAAGTGCTGGATTTTCCTAGTGTGAGTATCTCGGTGGAAGCTTGCATTTGCGATTCACTCAGACCTATCACTTTGTATGATCCCTCCCTCAAAAACCAAGCCTTGCAATCATCTACAATTGAACTGAGCTGTAGCATGGTGTAGCATAAAATCCCAGCAGCATCTAAGACCTCCTCCTCTACATGGATAGTATCTAGATTGAAGCCAAAACGAATAGCTAGAAGTGGAGAAGTAACTCTAGCAAACCCATCAGATCCTAATGGTATTCGGATTGGGACAGGATGCCCCTCTGCTCTCAATGTTGCCATTCTCACGATGCGCTAAGAGTAGAGGTAACTAGAAAAGAGATGAACCTACAAGAGAAGGAGAAGAGCAATATGGCACCAAATCATACTGTAAGTTATGAAATGAGGACAAATTTGAAAGTAGGGGGGTTACTATGTTATCGAACTTGGTGGAAGTAGGAATTAGGAAATCCAATGTAGCTTGACTGTTAAAGAATCTTCTTACTATTATTTTATGAAGTTTAGACGACGGAGGTAATTGTGAAATAGAAGTTTAGCAACTTTGGTGAAGACTGTACTATAAGCTACATGACGCCATTGCAGAGCAAAATAATTAGGCACCGTCACTGAGTCGAAGAAAATAGAGGAGGCTTGTTTTGGTGAAGATTGTACTATTAATGAAATAGAAGTTTGGTGAAGATTGTACTATAAACTGCAAGACGCCATTGCAGAGCAATAAATAAGGCACCGTCCCTGAGTAGAAGAAAATATATGACACTTGTTTTGGTGAAGATTGTACTATTAATGAAATAGAAGTTTGGTGAAGACTGTACTATAAACTACAAGACGCCATTGCAGAGCAATAAATAAGGCACCATCCCTGAGCAGAAAATATATGACGCTTGTTTTGGTGAAGATTGTATTATTAATGAAATAGAAGTTTGGTGAAGATTGTACTATAAACTGTAGGACGCCATTGCAGAGCAATAAATTAGGCACCGTCACTAGATAGAAGAAAATAGACTGGAAACTAATCCAATCTTACGCAAATTGAAATAGAATTAAAATAGAACTCTTTAGTTTCAAATTCATTGTCTAAATTAGAATTGAACACTAACTATATGTCGTGATATCTGAACACATTGACGAAGGCCTTCCTTCTAATGTTGTATATTTTGTTCTTGCAAACTACTGCAAATGGATCGGTTTGTTCAGAGTGTTGTTGATCGTAGTATGCACACAAGATTTTACAGATGCTAGAAGAAGAGAAGTCTTTAGGGTCGCCTATTAGGTCTAAGTTGAAGAGGAAGAAAAAGAGGCCTCGGATATATTTTTCAGATAGAAAAACTCTAGAGAGGGCTCGAATGCAATCTAGAAAAACTAGATCTAGGACGAGTTCTTCATGCACTGCAATTGTTAAAACGCTTGATTTTGGAGACAAGATACTTGAAGACAATGCTCGAAATGACGTAGAGGTGTCTCACTTTGAAGAAGAAAAAGACGATCCCGCGGCAAACATTCTCGGGCGTTGCATCAATGTAAGATATACTTCAAAAACTTCTCTTTCACTATATTGAATTGATTAGTTTGATCATTTGAATTTGATGGAATTCTAGGACTGACATGGGCAATGATTCCATTTTGTTATGTTGTAGCCGAGCTCAATTAGTGGAGCGGCGTCAATGGCAATGGCTGAAGATAGGGTTGCTGAAGGATCTGAGGTGCCTCTACATGACCTAACCATGCTAGTTTGAGATTTTGTTTATGACCATGATTGCTTGGATTTTATAGGTCTCGTTGCCGAGACAATCATTTTGGACGAAATTGTATTCAGAGATTGTCTTCAAAATTTGTGTTGTTGTTGCCAATTTTGGATGTTCGAATTCGTTGGTCATGGTCCCTTAGTCTATACTTCTCGATTGCCTTCTTATACTCACGGCTCATGTTGATTTCTCCTTGCATGTAATGGATTTGATGTTTGCAATCAACGTGTTAGATTGCAATCTCTAGAATTTTTAGATGTTGACTTTGAGGGTCTCGGGGCCGAGACACTCTTCCCCATAAATACATTTTTAGGACATTAAATTTTGACCCCTAAAGAACCATGTGTGACTTGGAAAGACAATAAAAATTTTAGGCACGTTCCTAAAATTTTAAGGTGTCTCGATGCCGAGGTCACTAAATAATTATTAAATATTTTGTGGTAGGTCCTAGTCATTTGTTGTCAATCTTGATGATTTCAAATTCTTTGAGCTCAAAATGAGGTATCTCGGTGCCGAGATCACTAAATAATTATGAAATATTTTGTGGTAGGTCCTAGTCATTTGTTGTCAATCTTGATGATTTCAAATTCTTTGAGCTCAAAATGAGGTATCTCGGCGCCGAGATCACTAAATAATTATGAAATATTTTGTGGTAGGTCCTAGTCATTTGTTGTCAATCTTCATGATTTTAAGTTCTTAGAGTTTAATATGAGGTGTCTCTTTGCTGAGAGCACTTTATAATTGTGAAATCTTTTGTGGTAGGTCCTAGTCGTTTTTTGTCAATCATTATTATTTCAAATTCTTAGAGCTCAATATGAGGTATCTCAGTGCCGAGAATACTGTAAAATTATGACATATTTTGTGGTAGGTCCTAGTCATTTGTTGTCAATCTTCATGATTTTAAGTTCTTAGAGCTCAATATTACGTGTCTCGGTGCCGAGAGCACTTTATAATTGTGAAATATTTTGTGGTAGGTCCTAGTCATTTTTTGTCAATCTTTATTATTTCCAATTCTTAGAGCTCAATATGAGGTATCTCGGTGCCGAGAGTACTTCAAAATTATGACATATTTTGTGGTAGGTCCTAGTCATTTGTTGTCAATCTTCATGCTTTTAAGTTCTTAAAGCTCAATATTAGGTGTCTCGGTGCTGAGAGCCTAATTTTCTGTGGAAATTCTTGTGAACTCCATGTGCAATGGTCAAATTTAGGAACCTCATGACAATTTATATATTTTTCATTAGAGTATGTTACGTCCACAGGGGAAATTACCTAGGCATTGCACGGAAGTCGCCAGGGTAATACATAGGTGTCACATATTAAAATCTTGTAAATTTCAACAAACCTTGGGGCAAAATAAATTTGGAAAATTCAGCTATACATTAACCGACGTTACAAATACCGTAGTATACGATGGTAATATGATATGTGTTTAGTATAAGACAGCGAGTTCGCGGTAAATACGGCAATATTATACGCATATATGATATGTTGCCATGGTGATTGCCTTCCACAATGGAAATCACCTAGGCACTGCCATCTAGAGTATCTCTGAATTATTCCAGAGAATGATATCAATTGTCATCTAACCTAACAGATCTCGTCCAACAAGTCATATTCTCGTTCAACCTTATCACGATCAAGATCTTGGTGAACCACTCACTGGTTCGATCTTCAGTAGATCATTGCTCACAACATGTGCTTCCAACGTCGCACGAGGGTAGAGCCGTGACTTTCAATCTTGAATAGAAGTTGCGGAAGTCTGCTATCGTGACTAGATCTAGCAGGTCTCGGCTGGTGACGGTTCTGTTCTATCTTGATTGGCTGAATGAGGTAATCTTTTGGTGATGTATGGAGATCTTCAGTTCTTTCTTGCAAGTGGAGCTTTTATCGGGAGCTGTAGGTTTCTTAACGTGTATGCTGTTTGGCGATCAATGTACTGGATCGTGAGGACTATTGTTCGCTGACGACCTTGTTCACTAGGAGCTTGTCATTCTTCACAAGCTATAATGTTCACGAGTAGAGGTGGTAACATATCCCAGGAGCCGCACCAGGTTGGGTAACGAATCTCAATAGCCGCACCAGGTTGAGGAGCAAGCAGTTGCCGACAGGTCTTTGATCAGATAGAGAGGTTAGTTGAGTCGCACTTTCGAAGTGTCTCGGTGCCGAGACCCTTGTGCACGAGGTGCCTGATCGCTTGAACTTCAAAGCTGCGGGCTATGTGAACTCGGCGCCTGATCTACAGTGTTCACCCGCATGATCGACATTATTCGCGCGCAGCGTTCACGCGCCTGTCCAACAGTGTTCACGAGCCACACTATTCTTTACGCGTCACCAGATCTACAGTGTTCACGAGCCACGGCAGTCTTCACGAGACTCATCAACCTGCTCACGAGACTCATCTTCAGTGATCACGAGACCCATCGTCACCTGATCTACAGAATCTCTCGAGTTTTCAGCGGTGCTGTGAGTCTCACTTTTGAAGTGTCTCGGTGCCGAGACCCTTGTGAACTCATTGCCTAGGCGCGTGAACTTGGTGGAGGTCGACAGTTTTTGGGGGTCGTTAGTTCAGGACTTGGTGGAGGTCGTTTTGTCAGGACTTGGTGGAGGTCGTCAGTTCAGGACTTTTTTTTAGATTGCGGCGACTTCACGCATGCGTTTCTTGCATGTTGATTATACCATCGCCAATCTCCTTCAGGGCTTTGCCCAGTTTGATGCCACGGCTACCGAGGGCATCTTCTAGTTCGTGTCCTTCAGCGGTGGAAGCTGGCCAAGGAGTTGCTGGTGACGTCTGGACAACATTAAGCCATAGAACTCTGTAGTCTGGTATGTGATTGCATCATGTCCATATTCGAAGCTACAGGTTCACCTCAACAAGCTACAGGTCTGCTTTCTTTTTCAGTCGTACTTGGTATAAGTGCTTGTAAGGTACCCCTCATCAAAAGCTGGAGCAGCACATTTTTCAAGTATTGTGATTCCATTTGAAGTAGGGCCTTTCACAATGCTTTTTAAGAGTATGTCCATAATTATTGCATCCAGGTATTCTGCAGGTATTCGTCTGAAAATATGCACATTTAGAAAATGTGCAGGTATCCAGGTATTCTGCAGGTATTCTGCAGGTATTCGTCATTAGTATCCTTTCGGCACATTTTCTAAATGTGGACTGCGACCCGGTGTGAACTGCCCTGAATGATCACTGATTTTGACGACTTGTTCATTCATTATCCGGGCATTATTCAGTAGCGAAGAATCTCTCACTGCGACTGGACATTAATAATTAGAACCTTTAAGGCCTTTGCACTGGTGTACTCAACACCTGCATGTAAATTGATTTCTTTATGAGCTTCGGTGAACTGCTTAGAAGCAGCAAGCGCTCCAAATGGACGACCATGAAAATTGGATCCATACAAATCTGGCAGCTGCACCTGTGCATCATGCCACCTACTAACATAAGACTTTCAGACCGTTTTGCCTCAGGTTAAGTCAGAACTTAGTAGCTCGGTGCCAAGTCGTGCCAAGTCGGTGCCGAGTGGTGCCAAGTCGTGAAGAGCGCTTTCGTACTGTCTCGATGCCGAGACCCTTTTTTAGGGCATGAACTTTAAAGCTGCCTCGGCCTCTCCAACGATCTTTTCAGAGTCGTCAGTGTCTGTTCACGAAGTTCTTCCCGAGGAACCTTCCTCCAATTCGTACTTTCACTCTCTCTCTTGCTGTCCCAACCTCATTGCCTCGACTCCCTCTTCACCTCAATTACTCACTCTTGTGCTTACTACCGAGGTCTAGAGTTGGCAACCAAAATCTACTTGATGGATTGTCAGCCAAACTTTAAGTGTCACGATCGAGTCTAATATTCTAATGATTTTTAATTTTTTGTACGCTCAGGAGAGGCAACCAAGTTTAAGTCCAATTCCATCGGAGGACATGGAGGATGTTACAGCGCCATCAAGTGCTCCGGAGGAGGATAATGTGATTCATGAGGACATGGAAGATGTTACAAACATTGCAGAGGCAACATTTCCTGAGGAGGTGGTAGACTTGGATGCCGTTGAGATTCAGGTCAGAAAAGAACAAAAGCCCGATTCGTTTGGCTTCCTTTCAAGCCTTCAGATTCATCCGTCTCACGCTAGGGTGCTGATCCCATTATGTCGGCTAATTCCTCTTCCACTGGTAAGACCAATTCTTGATCAAGATGTGAAGAAACTTGAGGCAGAATTTGTGAATGGCTACCGTTCTGGAGACCGTCCTCTATATGTATCCATTTATAATGAGATTGGCCAAACTCATGAAGCCTCTCCAGCGGTCATCTACTTGGAGTGCCCATTGGAAAGATGCCAGTGAGCGATTTGATGAAGAAGTAAAAAATGATCCTGAACTTTCATGCCTTCATGGTAAAATGCTTTATATTTGGGAGGGCAATCATCGATTCACTGAGTGGAGGAGATATATTGAGAAGAATTATTCAGGAGACCGTTATGAATCCAATTTCTATCGGCCTGTTGAATGCATTTGTATTGATGCCCGAGGGGCTTTGGGTCCCCTTCTCGATGCTATGAATGATGTGAATAGGTGAGTGAACTCTTTTTCAATTTAATAATATGTATTGTTTTTTATACTTTCATTGCATAATTTGAAAGTATAATTAACTAGTTATTTACCTTTATTTGCAGGTCGACGGAGCTTGATCATGTTAAAACTAATTTAGTGCACAAGCTGCACCGAATCCAACATTTTGGAGTTTTACCTCTGGCTGATTTCAAGACTCTTATTCCGGACGCGAATTTCAAGACTAGTGAGAAATTCAAAAAGAATTCTCGCACTTGGTACACATTGACCATCAATGTGTTTATATCTTTTCTCTATCGGGTGAGTACACTTGCACTATTATATACTGATTCATATTACATTTTCTACCAATTATTTTTTAATAATCATTTCCTTTGCAGCGAGAAATTGCTTCTGCATCTGATGAGGCTTGCCAAGATTACAAGGCAAACACGTCTATTGAGGAGCAAACTGCTAAAGGGGTTTGGGAAGCAATGGACAAGGCTGCAAAGGCATTTATCAAAAGTATTCGTAGCCATGAGTTTGAAAAGTTATTGGTAGTGGCAGATCCTAAAAATGGATCAGACTTCCTTTACGAGGTATTGAATTCTATTTGATCCATATTTTTCACCTTGTATTAATTTTTGACTTGTTATCTCATGTTGGTGATATATTTTTGTCTATTAGATCACAAGACATTGGAACAATGTCCCGAAGCCAGATATGACCCTCGAAAAATTACAGAAGGTAGCTACTGCAATGGTTGATGCTGAGTTCAAAGGACGTTGGCTCAAATGGTGGAATTCATCCAAGATGACTCGAGAGTCTCTACGGTTTCCAATTGGTGCTGTTAAAGAAACAGTCTTTGATCTATGGCTTATTCGTGCCACATTTTGGGCTCGGTTAGTTCCATTTTCATATTATTTTGAGTACTGAATATTTTTTTTTTCTTACATCTCTAATAACATGATATCAACTTGATTAAATACATAATATGTTATTATGTATTATTAGTTGGAGGATGCTGTGGTGCATGAGTTTGAGGACATGTCGCCCGATCTTGGTCCCATTAATTGGGAGGCATCACCTGGAATTTTGAGGATGGGTGAATACGTGGAGCGTTGGAGGATTGCAGTTTGGGAGAAGGCTTTCATTCCTTTCTTTAAAGCTGATACCTCCTTCACAAAATCATCTAAACTCGTTGATATGGCAAGTGGTATTCTAGCTATCAAGCGCGTCTTATTCAGGTAATTTTATCAACATATACATTTGATTTCACGTTATCTCATTTCATAAGAACTAATTATTTATTGAATTTTTTTGTGTAGATATCTACGTAGGGAGTTGGTGGCCAAGAAGGCCATACTTCCACAATCTTTACCACCGTTTTTATCATCTTGGATAGACAAGGCGTCTCCACTTTGTATCTACACTCCAATTCAGATTCAAAAGTGGAATCTTGCTCATTTACATAATGGAGCATGGTACTTGGATTGTCCACCTGCGTTCTGTCCTGCAGAGGAGGAAGAAGAGAAGGTAGAATTAAAAGCCAAGGTCTCTTCTATTGTACCTGAAGATGATGCAGATGATGTATTGGATGCCCCCAAAGTTGCTGCGGCACTAGTAACTGCTCAGAAAGGGAAGAGAAAGGCAACAACATCAAAGGCAACAGATTCAACAACAAAGGCTACAAAGGTAACAAAGTCATCCAAGGCATCCAAGGAATCTGAAGCTTCAAAGGTAACTCAGACTTCAACTGCGACTATTTTTCCTATAGATGGCAGTGGGGTGATTGCCCCACCTAATTTATTGAATACTATTGATTCATCAATTCCTTCTCAGGCCACCAATGCCATCGAAGTTTATCAGACTAATATTCAGGCCAAGAAAAATGTCAATGCTATGTGTATTGCTTCTTCCTCCATGGTTTCTTCAACAAAACTTCTTGTTGAAAATACTTCAATTTTTGCTTTGATGGAATCTGGGAGCGATCATCCTCTTATGAAGAAGATGCATGATTTCGTTTCAACGGTATGTAGCTTTATTCATAATCATTTACATTGGTATAACTAATATTTAATTTGTTATAATTTTTTTGGGTGGTTTATTGCCTTTTTAAGAGTGATAATCTTTTGGAGTGGTTAATTAATATTTGTTATATTTTTTATGTGTAGGTTGGAAAGGGTCGAGGAACTCAGGTGCGATCTGAACCGTGCCCTCATGATGGATTTGATCTCATCATTATTGACATTCCTGAAGGTTTACCGGTCCCGAAGATTTCATCTCATACGAATGACATTCCGTAGTGGAATATGTATAATGTGTCTGAATTAGAAGCTATCTTCGAATTCGCTCATTATTACTTGCAATTTCATGCATCTTTACTTGTCTTTATGCCTGAGTCAATGACCATTCGAGCAGACGTACGTACATATGCAAAGACTTATGACTTTTAAATCATCAAAGATTGGTGGGGCATCAATGAGCTTCAATTGACATCTCCAACAAACCAGTCAATCTTGGTGTGTTTCCCTATCTCTACTCTTTCTATGATGTTATTTTCTTTCATATTTATTTTAACAACACTATTGTTTTTGGGTAGACACGACGTTTTCGCATCCTCCTCCTTATTCATAATTCGCAACCATCAAGTTCTGAGTTCTCCTTTCAACAAGACCAACCATCGTTGGATGGCACTAGCAATCTTGGCGAGGATGATGTTCTCTTCAACTTTGTATCAGAAGCATCACAGATCATGAATGGAATTGTTCCTTGGAGAGGAGGCCGGGAGAAAGATCAAATTTTATTGCAAATTCTTATTCAAGCTCTAACGAAGCCAGGTGGTGTCATTCTTGATGCCTATGCTTCTACAGGTAATTTTGAGACGTTTGATGTTTAAATCCTTTATGATGTAAAGTTCGATTAATATTTTGTCCTTTTAAATTTAGGTGCTTCAATTCATGCTTGCCGCCGCTCAAGTCGCCATTTGGTTGCTTTTGAGGCGGATCCTGTTATTTTTTAGGCGATCCTTGCACCACTTCGAGACGCGCCACCATTGGTAGAGACTGTTGTGTCTTCGCAAGCGGATATTGACTTGGAGGAGGATGACATTCCTATTCGTTATGTTGCAAAACGAAACCGTTTGAGTAAGTAAGTTGTGAATTATTTTTTCCTTGCATTCTTTAAATATTTTAATGTTCAGTGTTGACGTTAATGATTGATTCATTGTAGATTGATGGCGGACGCCAAATCACCTCCTAAACCGTATCTACTTCCTTCGCATATAGAAGACTTAGCTCAATTATTAGCTACTTTACCATCTCCCAGTCCATCGTCAGGGACTCCTCGTTATGACCCTCGTATTGTTTAGTTTGTGGACATTGAAGCGATTGAGGCTAGCGAAGATAGTGATGATAGTTTTAATTCTACTTTCTAATTTTGCTATTGTCATGTACTTCTTCATTTCTAAATTTTCTTTGTTCACTTTGTATGTGTCTATTACATTGCAGTATTCCTTTCATTTTTACTACTCAGTTTCATATTTTTATTGTCTTCCTAACTTCAAACTTGTAACGTGTATTCACTATATTATCCATTTAATTCTGTATACTTTATTTTTTCAATAGTTATTAGCATAGCTTGTGAAAGATAAATAGCAAATATCATAATTTATAATAAAAAATAAGTTACATGATTAGTTTGTGAACTCTAGACAGCATTCTGTTAGTATCAAATTTCATAGACTCTGGAAATACTACAATTAATATAGATGTAAGTCAAAGCAGTAGAAATTTACACCAATAATTGGTTTTTTTAAAATGATAAAGGTTAGTGAGAAATAGATAATTTCATGAACGCAACAAAAAGTTTTTTAGAAAGAATACACAATAATGTATAATTGAATTTGTTGTCAAATTGATTTATATCATAAAAGGCAAGGCCATAATTATAGAAAAAATAAATAACAAGTATATTAAAAAATACAAGGATGAAATGGTAAAAACACATATCACATCACTTTATAATTGATAGTAATAAAAAGAGTTGTCAAAATACGAGGACCAATGGGAGACTAAAATGAAAATAGATACTAACACAATGAAATTAGAAGCATATTTACACGGATATAGGCATTACATCATATATAGGTTGTTCAATTTTTCCACGGATATAGACTTTCATACTGCTATTTTTCCTCGATTCTCCATTATATACTAAAAAAATAGGGTATTTTTTTGTGACTATCACTGCTCACAGCTCACCGCTCACCGCTCACCGCTCATCGCTTATGGCTCATAGCTCACGCCCTAGCAATCCTGAGTGTTAAATTGATTTAGAAGCTCGTTTTATGTCTTCCATCCCTAGGATACATCCGGTTTAGAGTGACGGACTCCCCATAGATTACCGGTTAATTGCAGTGATTTCTAATTGCGTTTGTGTTCTTTTGAACTCATCTTGCAGGGATTCGTGGACAACGACACTTCCGACTGAATGTCGTCCCGGGAAGCTTGGGGCGTTTGTAGAGTTCTGGCTCCCTGAGTTTGTCTATAGAGGAATTTACAATGTTGGCTACGTCTACACATGCCGACAGAGCATTAGCCAGTGGGGAATGAAGCTCTTGAAAACCCCTGAAGAAGCTTGGAAATACGTCCCCCAACTTCGGATTGGGAAACGGGGACACCCCGACATTGGACTCGAGGTTCTAGAGATGCAAGGTCTTGACGACGAGGTCTGCCTTCTTGTCGTCCAGGAGAACGTGGACTCATCTACCGAGCCTCTCATATATGGCTTGATCCTGGAGACATCTAAGATTTCGGATGCGATGGCGGAGACATGTCAGAATGAGAACTTCTTATATGGCCCTCCCACGAGTGATACTTGGAGGCCGTAGTACGTTAATGAGCAGTGGAAGTGGATGGCAGAAGCACAAGAGAAGTCCCGAAAGCCCGTTCCAGACCCGACACCCATTCTGTCTCTGACACCAGAATCAATCCTGGGAAGAAAACGCAAGACCACCTTGAAAACTTCGACCCCAGGTTCCTCGTCGCGGGCGGAGAAGGGAAATTAAGCTAAGGCCGATGAGCCTGGCCTCGCGATCGAACAGTGCCTGAACTTTACACAGGCTAACCTCGCCAAAATGAAGCGGACTGAAGTTGAAGCAATTGGCAAGGTTCTCGACGACGCGTTCAAAAACATTTACATACTCAAGAATAAGCCTTTGACAGTAGAAGACCCTGTCACGAAGAAGGATGTCGTGAAGCTCGTTCATTTCAATAACCTACACAGGGCCCCCCCTGGAGGATTAGTGTACAGGGGCATCCAGAAAGAACGGCTCGAAGGAATCATCAACGCAGTTCGCGCGTCCTCAAAGGCCACGGCCCCTGAGATTCACATTTGAGTCTTGCCAATGAAGAAAAAACCTGAAGGAACTATGGTGGAGTTCTTCGCGACCAAGCCGACGAAGGAGGACTACCTAAGGGACACGACACACTTTTACGTTATTGGTGGTCAGCATACTGTGGAGGCGCACAAGATCTTGTCAAACGAACTGCCAACAACATGGACGCTCGAAGAAATCTCGCACTTCTCTATCATCCCGGTTTGGACCAAACCGGACCCCAAAGACATGACCCTGCTTCAACTCTCGCGCGCTCTGAACCAAGATCTGACGGGTCTACGGAAAAAGCAGAGTTTTACCGAGCAACTGCAAACGTGCAGAGTGAAGTGGTTTGAGTTCGGAAAACCCGCCCCCCAATTCTATGGTCGTCTACAATCTGACGAATTTTCGGTAAGCTTACATTCTCCGCCTGAATATATTTCAATATTATCAATGCGCTCATTCTTCAAGCAATCAATCCAATCTACCGAAGATCTCCGGGTGCTCACACACTGAGTTATATATTATTGCAGACGTTCCAACGGCAAGTGGTGCCGACGGTTTTCACTCACCTCGGCAAAACTGACCCAAAAGACGCGAAGGTCCCTCTTCTATTCGAGATGGATGACACAGTGGTCGAGAAGTGGATCCAAATCGATAGGATGTTTGTCGCTGGACTCCTACCAGACTCGAACGGGAAGACTAGCAACCCAGCTAAGCTGAAGCGGAAACCTCTGGTGCAGAACGACTTCAAGCCACTCTACAAAATGCGCACTGAAGACCTGGACTACCTCGTGGAGTTAGTGCTCGCAAAGAAGGTCTGTGTGAAGTCCTCCAAAGCGGCAAACCAAGGTACTATGAAAGGGCAGGCCGAGACACTCGAAAACGCGGCGAACAAGGAGAAGAGAATCCGGGCAATGAAGAATGAACTGATGTTAAATTACAAGTCGCACCCCCTTCCTACGAAGGCTGCTGACTTCGTTCCTTACACGAAGGAGCAGTGGGACGCCTTTGCGGAAGAGTGGGATATTGGACGGGTCCAGCTCGAGTCCTGGGTGGACGCCGCGAATCACTCTGCCAAGGGTAAAGCTTGGGTTGAGGGTCGACTGAAGGCGATCAACAAGGAGACCGACCCCACCCCAGACGTCCTTGTGTCCATTTGGAGTCAACACATCGTTGAAGATGCTGCCAAGGCCACACCCACGGATGACACGTCCCTGTTCGACTCCAAATACACCTGCAGGGTTATGCCAGAGAGAGGGGGCGAGATCGCCGAAGTACTTATCATGCCGGACATTCATGAGTGGCGTAACGTCAATGACCCTCACTTTTACTTCTTTTTCCACTATCACGTGGAAGACGACATATGCCGTGCAGAGGTCCTGGATGCGTTGGACTTCAGAACCATTTTCGACCATCTGGAAGTGCACACGAAGGACGGGAGGACGAGGGTTAGATCACCGTCCGTTCTTATCACCGATTTCGCGGGATTTGTTGAATTGAAGAGGTACATCAGTCTTCAGCAGAGAGAGTCTAGGGGCAAGGTGAAATTGTAGGTGACGCATGTGGTCTACTACTTCCCCCACCCAGGTGATTGGTTTCCGACCCCAGTAATCGGGGTCAAGGAGGCAGTGTATTGTGTATTCCTGCATGAATACGACTCAAGCGAGACGCCTGCTCAGTCATTCAAGAGGCTCTACAAAGTCCACCCGGACAAAATGCCAGCCTTCTTTTCAGCTGCTCAACATCCAGAAACCATCCACCGCTGGAAGCAAACCGGTGTCCCACAGCTGAGGATCTCGGTCCTCGATTTGTTGTTCACGGGGTTTATTAGAGAGGGTATGGTGGTCGTCAATGTTCATGGAGGACCACATTTAACATACCTCGGCTTGGTATGCAGGACATCCTTCCCAAGCACTTCAACTTCAAAGATTTGTGGTCCGTATTCAGTTATATGTTATGGATGACGCCTTACGCTGGTTTTATCTTGCAGACTCACGACGCGCGAGTCCTCGAGATTGTGAACAGCGAAGATGCCAAACTCAAGGCAGAATCCTGCGCAGAAGAAATATTCAAGTACCACTTGAATATCTTAGCCGACGTACCCAACGCCGTTGCCGAGGAGGCAGAGGAGACTGCCATCATTGGGTCAACCCCAGGCGCTGGTGTTCTAACACGGGCAATGTCGAGGATGAACTACACCGACGAGGTATAACGCCTAAGAAAACTACATGACTCGGAGATCTCCGGCTGTTCATATGTTTACGATGCTCTCCATATTTTAGGGCTCTTCTTTCTCATGGCCATGCTCAGATATGGTTCGCCCGGTAGACAAGGATTACTTTGAACCGGAGATCTCCGGGTGTATCATACCGTTTTCTTTTGTATTGCATTCTAATTTTTTTCACACTGACTTCGTCAATGTGACGCAGACGCCTAATGCCACGATGATTGAAGTTGATGTGCGGTATGAACCGAGTTCTTCAGCGGCACCCAACATTGGACTCCAATCCTTGGCCACAACCGCGCGGATCATCGGTGCGGGCACCCCAATTGACCCCATACAGGTAAACGTTGATGAACCACCTCTTCCTATCAGGCGTGCCTCGCCTAGTTCGACAAGCAACTCTACTCCGGACGCTAGACTGGGTACCTCTGAAAAGGAAACCAGTTGGCATTCCGGCATGCCACGTTCTCCTCCGCCAGATCGGGACGATGACACGGCAATGTTCGATCGCCTGGACTTTGACGACACCCAAAGAGCACCCGGAGATCTCTCGCTGGACGACCCTTCGAGGACGCGTCCAGAAGTAGAGGTTGTGTCCAAAAGTGCCGAGGACTTGACGTTACGTGACACCGATCAAACGATGGATGAGGCATCGGCGCAACAGACATTGCGTGAATTACATGCTATGAGCCCACTGCGCAACCCTCCGCGGAGCCACGGGCAGCTGGCTCAAAAAGAGAAGAAGAAAGCAATCGCAAAGAATCCTACAGCGGAAGCTCCTCTTCCTCCACCTACAATTCGGACAAGGGCCTAAAAAGATAAGGTGAATAGTTACTTATCCATCAAACCTTCCTCATTGTTCTAAGAACAGTTCACTCGATGCAAACCGTATTCTTACCACTTCATTATTGGTATTCAGGGGTCGGCAGGATCAACACAGTCGAAGGATGTCGGTGACAGAAACCCTGCACAGACTGCTCAAGTCGCTGGTGTAGCTCAGACTTCTAGGGATACTCCACCTACTGTCCCAGGTGCCTAATATGTACATTCATACTTACGTGCCATCATCTATATAGTGCTCATTCTTCCATCGAGCATTTCTGGATTGTGAGTGCAGAACAGTTCTACATGTATAATTGAAATTTCTCTGTGCTGAACAACTTCCTCATCTCAGTCTACGTACTCGTATTTTGGGTTCAGGATGTTGTGTTTGACTTAAATGGAGTTCTTGTGCACATGGGGGAATTCAAACAGGGACAACCGAGAGACATCAAAGTAAGGCCTAGTTCCACTGAACTCCTGAACGTCGTGGGAGAGAAGGCTACTGTCTCATTCTGGAGCAGTGTGGTGGAAAAGAATATTGTGGATATTATCAAGGAGTTGTGCAAGAAAGGTGTTGTCATTCCGGAAGGCGTCACAGTTCTGACGTAGGCCCATTGCACATCAACATCATATACGCTCCCATCCCATCCAAAGAAGCCAATTTTCCTTAAGGACCTGACAGTTTATAACACCAAGGCGTGGCCCAGGTCTCCCAAGGATGTCTTGCTTGTGGACGATACCCCACTAAAGAACGTCCTTAACGATCCATTCAGCGCAGTTCATCCGCCATCATGGACTGGGTTGTCGAATGAAACCTGGTTGTCCACCATTTTTCTCCCACGGCTCTCCGGACTGCTAGCGTCAAATGAGGATGTTCCCGACTTTGTTAGACGGAATCATTTGATGTTTGTCAGTGACCCAGTAGACAAAAATTCCAAAGAGGCCCGCTCCGTGGTGAAGGGCATAATTCCGGCGCCTTAGAACAATGAATTATACTGGATATTATAAATTTTATGCTTTGTAAATGTTAAGTCAAGAATGTCTGTGGGATTTCGACCTTTCAATTTTGAAGATAAATGTTGTTGTCAGTAACGCTATTTGTTGAGGTCCTTCTTTTAGTTTGTTATTGTTAGTATCTCGCCCCCAAACTTCACCTTCCAATATCTGTGAACACTTTTGAGTATTCTCCTGACCATTTCGACTACTGAACGTTGGTCTGGGAGGGGCACCCGGAGATCTCCGGTCGAATTCCTATCACTTGAACTCCTCCTACCATATTTTCTCTTCATTCTAATGTTCAATTTCTAATTCGATGGTCTTGCGTTCTTATTTGGAGGTCATAATCATATCTCTCCGTGGTCCTCTCTGCTCGGACGAGGTCCTTGACTCGGCCAAATCCCGCTCCACGCAGCTGCCTTCCTTTGATGACACGGCAGATGTTATTCGAATACTATTGCGGTATTTCAATGTCGGGATCTGGTCTCCTATGCGTCCAGATAGGCTCATGGAGGCGGTCCAAGTGTTATTGCCCCCAGACATCTTATCAGATATTTTTTTTTGCTATGCCAACAAATAGACTCGAAGGCCTAGCTATGTTAGGTTTCTCCACATCTTCAAGAAGGCCTCATTTAATCCTCGAACAAGGCATTATTTGTGGCCTAAATGTGTTGTTGTTGAAGATCTAGATCCATTCAAGAATCCTAGAAAGGCTATAGTCCATTATCTAACTTATGGGAGACACCATACAGGACGAGTAGAGGGCATCTGTAAAGCACTTAAATTAGAATAGTTGAATCGAATTTCCGTAGATTACACGCGCCTCTTAGCAACGGCCACCCTTTATTTATCGTATGACACTTTTTTATAATGAAACAGCTTAGTATTGGACTCTTACTCTGATTTCATTCGGAGATATCCGGTTGCATGTTCTATCAATTGCGAGTAATTTCTATCCGCACCTCTGTCCCATTTTTCCCTACCACATTTTTTCCAACCACACATTTGTGATGTACAGTATGTCCATCAATTTCTGTTTTCAGGACTCGGTTTTTTTTGTGAATTCCACCTTGATATTTTCCCGGAGATATCCGGCTGCATGCTGGACACACGTATTGTCTAAATTCAAATTTGGTCGATCTAGCCATTTCTTCCTTCACAAGTGTCATTGGTGATGCATTTAATGCTTGAAAAGTACTCTAAACTCCTCGACTTTTATGCTTCACTATCTTTTAGAAGGCACATCTCCGGATCTTTCTTTTAGTCCTTAGTCCAGAATTCACCTCATAGTCCAGAAATAGTTGAATATGGCATCCAAATCCAACAATAAACAACATGATCATTGCGACGCTCCAAAATTGCATTACACAAGACATACTATTAATGGATCATCATAGAGAATATAATTCCATCCATAGTCAAAGTGGAGTGAGCACAATGGAAAATAATAATACTAAAACTTTATTTTCATGACATCGTTTACCAACATAGGTAATCACAAGTAAAATTCTATTCATAGTAGTCTAGGATCTATACTATCGTCTCTACAACAAAACAAGGAAAGACTTCTAAAGCATATAAAATTGTTCCTACTGAGGAGTTCCTCCCTCATTAGAAGGAATGGTTGAACCACCTCCTCGTTTCTCGAGAAGCAAGGCCTCCTGCGCTTTCACTTTCGCATACCCAATCATAGTTTCCTTCCTCTGAGAATAGGGTTTATAGTAATCATCCACATCCAAAATAATTCATGGATTTTCGCAGAGGTGAATGACGTGGTGGATGGCACCGACCACTATCAGCCCAAGAACCACCCCTTCCACTCAAGCAAAGTGAGTTACGACAAAACTGTGAAGATGAGGATCTCCAAGAACTAGGTTTTAAACCGAGAAATTCAGTATGCAATCCAGTTGAACAGGAGGGAGGATTACTAACTCCAACAATACCTTCAGATCTTGAACTTGGACGACGACTACGCTTAGCAGGGGTAGGAGTAGGCTGGACAGGAATATACGAAGGCGGAATAATCAAATTGGAAGAGATAGGCTCAGACTCCTTCACCTCGTGAACATCAATTGCACCATTAACATAGAGTTGTCGTTTAGGAGTGCAATCGCCAACAGGCTCTACAGAAGCACACATCCGCTTGAGCGGCGAAGGAGATGCCACACAGGGAATTCCAGTCCTCCACTTAGGAGGGCTATCAACAACACCATCATCGACTTTCTGTGTAGAAAAGTCCATGATAGCAGAGGAAGCATCGGTTGCAGTACACATAAGAAACGGCTTTGAATAGTGAGATTGGGGGAAACCTCCAGGAAGAGACCTAGAATACTCTGAAAACGAGCCACAATTGGAGGGCAATTTACTACGATCACTCCTACAAAGAGGAGGAATGGTAGCCTTCACAACCTGCAAAAGACACACGAGGTAAAAGAAGCGATGAGTAGGACTTAACAACATTCACAACAATCCAACGCATGCTCGACCCGACGATAAATATGAAAGCCCAAAGGATAAAAGTTTACCTTGAATCCATAATAAAAACAATAGGCTCGACTAGAGGATAAACAATAATACTGAAAACAATGATAAAAAACAGAAGACAATGGCAATAAGTTACAAAAAAACATGTTGTAGTTAAAAAAAAAATATATATATATATATTCAAAATGTATAATGGCGTTTACAATGTCGATACTAAATATCTACTTTATTACAAAATAGAAGTCTGAAACTATAAATCCGATGAAGTAGAACCATCTGGAATATCATAGACGAAACCAACGTTCTTATTTGAGAGCGCCATCCCATCTACAATATATCTCATGAAAGGGCTACTACGTGCCAACGGTTGAACCCCAATACGATTGTTATTAACAAAATCATGTAATTGCCCAACGGGACATTCGGAAACCAAACCTTGCAGCCAAGGTACAAGTTCCTGAGTAAGGAACTGGTCATCACAAGCCGCATGTCTCCAAGGACGAATAAAAATGGCATTTCCCGTATGATTACAGACGCTCTTCTCCGGGCTGTCGTCGATGAGAAGGGTGTTGTCTGAATCTAAGACCATCGACTCAACTTGGTGCCTAAACAAAATTGATGACAGGGTTTTCAAGAAGATCATCTTGTTTGAGTTATTCGGGTCCATCAAGAACTTATTGGGCGAGGTTTCAATTCCCTCACAACTCTTCTGATCAAGAACCAAAGCTGGAGAAGCCGTGTCTGAAAAAATATACTTCGCAATTTCAACTACTGTGGACTTCTTCATAGAGCTCCAGACGACAATAGAGTTCGTAATGTTTCTGATTTCCGCCAGAAACGCACGAACTCCTGGGCAAGTATATACAGCTTTGGGACCTATGTACGCAGGGACGGTGCAAGAATACGCTACTCAACTCCCGGAGCCTCTCGACAACCCGGGGGCATGTTCTGTCTCGCACAGGATGCCATTAATATCCAGAACGATATTAAGCCACTTGTGTGGCCGCCGGTTGAGGACAACGGACAAACTCCTCGGCAAACAGTCCTCGGATAGGACGAACTAACAGTAAGGACAACGGAAATAACCTGATCAAATGCACATTGAGAAATATGCAAAGGAAGTGTCACAGATAGCATCAATTCTCCCCCACATAGCGACTTCTGTAAATCATTCCCAATCCGAGGCTTCAATGCAAGAGATCGGTGAACAATATCATCCATTCTCATCTGAGAAAACAATTGAAGAAAATTCCATAAATTAAACAATTCCATAAATTATAAACAAAGTGGTATTACAAATATGTGCACTCCGCCTAATGTACATTAAAACTCAAACGGATCCGATGCCTGCAAGCCAACACACCAATATAAGACCTACTGGAGACTAGGAGTAGACATCAAAAAACTACACGGCAATTGCTGGTGGGGCAAGAAAAAAACAGGATAAAAAACTAGCCAACCTTGTCAGGTTCAGACGTACCCTGGTCGACATTTTCCGGAGACAGCTCGTAATCCACTCGATCCTCGTCCACCGCACATAAAACATCCGCATTCATAGGATGGTCGAAAACACGAGCCCCAACATCGCACTCTTCGGACTGGCGAAGAGTTACTGGAAATTGATGTGGCGAGGAAGCACGAACAAAGGAGGCACCATGATCACGATGAATCTCATTCTGGGAAGGGATCATGGTGTCATTGCACATCGGTGAATTTTGCCGAGGACTAACCAACATTCTATCCTCGGGCCGAGAATAATCCACTGCGGTTCTATCTTCGAGTCGAGGATAATCCACAGTCATTTCTTGGGACGAAGACGGTCCTTTGTGAGCAACAGGAGAACCAGCCGGGGAAGCATGCTGATGAAGAACACAGTCTGGCACGTTCACCGTACTGGTCTAATAGGGAGTCGACAGACCAGAACCAGAGTTATCTTCGATGCGAGGATGAACTGCGGACTCTGGCAATACAAACTGTGAAGGACCAGATGAAGCAGCACCTGTGGAGAGAGAGGCTGAGGATATCATCTGTGTCAGGTCTGCCTTCATCTGTAGGTGAAACTCAGCACGGATAGTGGCCGCAATCCGCTCCTTGTCCAAAGCGAACTCCAACTTTTGCTTCTCGAACGCAGCCTCCATCTCAGCCTGCTTGCGCTTGGACGCCTCCAACTGCTCCAAGATATCCTGATTTACCTTCTCCTCCAAAGCGCGTCTGATCGCCATGTTCTGGAAATAATCAACACCTGGTTCATACTTCACAACGACTCCAGGAGCAGGAGCTTCTCCGGCAGCATTGATGCATACCTCTGGAACGTTGGGTCTCTCGACTTCATCGTCACTAGAATCAGAGAGCATGATAACCGAGCCAACCGGCATTGAAGCTCTAGATGACACTGGTGTCTTAGGATTCCGGGTGTCCAAATTTGTTGTAGATTCATCCAGTAATCTAGGAGAGCTCAAAGGATTTACAATATCTTCAAGCCTTTCCCCGTCATCTCCAGCAACAGGAGTTGCTGATCGGGGTGATTCATATGTAGATGAGGGCCCGGCATCACGAAGTCCAAGTGTTGACAGGTCCACACCTTCATTACTCCCATACGGATTAAACTCGAAGACTTTGTCATGTTCATTATCCGGAGGGTTAGAAGGAGGAGCAGACGGCGGCAAGCATGAAGGGTCGACATCCTCCGGAAACTCTTGAGGGACTCGCGATTCAATACGGAATCGAGAACCACTGAGATCACTTCGCTCTTGGACAGTTGAATCAATGCCCACAGATGCCCTGGCCTTCGCACGAGTATGGGAAGGCGCAGCTTGAGAGGTCGAGGCTGTCTGTGCTGCTGCTCGAGTAGGCCTCTGATCAGCTCTAGCTGATGAAGTGTCAAGCCCACCGGACAGAGTTGGAAGAGGCCGAGCATATGCACAATCATTGTGGATAAAATCGTTGATGTCATACATGTGAATCTTCCTAGAGTTCTCCTTGTATAACTTGCGAAAGGTCTTATCCACCAGACCGTAAAATGACATTCCAGACATCTGCGGAAGATATGACGAATCAATTTCAGTAGTCAAAATTTCGTCATGACATATAACACTACATCATTACATATAACACTACAAAACAAATATTGGATCAATGATTATCCTCGGGTCGAGGATAAACACAGAAATCGATTGTGATTTCTTACCTTACTGGCGAGCAATAACTTTGAGCCGGAATATATTCCAAACACTCGGCTCATGGGCTTGCTGAAGTCCGTGAGGAGGTCGAGGTAGAACTCCATCCTAAGTTCGTAGCCATGGACGGCGAAGCAGGCCTCCAAGTACTTATTTCTCTCCGTGTAATATGGAGTATCAACAGCAGAGTAGTTCAGCTTCACTTTCTCAAGCAAAGCGGCTGATTCAGGAAGGTCGGCTTTAATGAGGAATAATAGAAAAACCTCAGTACACTTCGACCTTGATGTCTCTAAATTCAGCCGCTCGTATGCGGAGGGAATGTATGCTGAGGAAAGACTATTGTACTTTGGCATCCTTCTTTCAGCATACTTCTCTGCTTGCCTCGCTCACTGCTCAGTAGAGGTGATCCACACCCAGACGGCAAGAGAGTTCAAGTTAGGAATGCTTCGCTATGTCTTCACGGTTTTCAGAAACGCTGAAAAGTAGGGCTCGTCGGAGGAGTCGTCTTTCAAGGCCCACCCAGGGACCTGTCGAAGGTCAAGGAGTCCGAGGGACCACACCTTGTCCTCAGTAGGTGGGTCAAAATATGAGCAGAACTCCATCTTCTCCCCGTCAAAGTCACAAAGCTTAGAAGGCCCATCGATGGGATCGATGTGGCTCTTCACATACAAGAACTTTCGAAAAAAAGGAAGAACATTTGGAAACGTTTCTACTAAGTGGGACGCACGCTTGAGTTTTCTTGCGTTCGTCAACCTCATGGAGAAGAACTCCTTGTCCGGTCGGACAAGGAGCATATTGTACGTGGCGGACGATTCGCAATGTTCTTGCTTCCACGCTTTCCACACTGGGTCGTTTGTGGACCCGTCAGGCATTAAAAAATGCAATGACGGATCAATCGCCACCAATTCCTGCAAGACGATATGCTTTCTTTTACGCCGATCTGCCCACTTCTCGTAGTGATAGTAGGCCATGAACCACGCTCGTTTTACGGAGCGTGACTTTGGGGTATCCATATGCTCTGTCACTGTCAACCAGGTAGCGGAACAAATCCCTCAAGTCCTTATCGGAGCTTGAAGAAGTTCTTAAAGAACTCTCGATGAATTGGGGAAGCTCTCAACCCTCTCGCCTCCTTGTAAGGGCTTAAGGTGTCGGGGTTGATGATCTCGCCCTTGGTATGTCGATCGAGAAAGTCTTCCCACATCTTGAAAATGTCATCAGGAAGCGTAATCACCTTGATCTCATTGGTGATGTCTGATGACTTGGTTACCTACTTTCCTTCCTTAGTAGGATCGATGTTTTGAAAGCGGGTAACAATAAGTTTGGAAAATAACTAAATTCAATACAATGAACATACATTAGTCAGAACACGAAACCGTATCAATCAAAGACTGATGAGATGATCGCGGACATGGATACAGATCATAGTGTGTGGCATGGATTATCCTCGATCCGAGGATACAAGATTGAATGAAACACACAATGATTATACTAGACAGGTCTATAAACGATACTGATACTAAACAAGTGTGTTGATTCGATTATCCTCGACCCGAGAATACACTTCATAGGGAGAGCTTACCGAGTACTTTTCTTGGTCAAACACGGCACCATTATTTCGGGATGCGGCCTCGCCTTGTTGATAACTTGGACGTCCTGAGTTCAGCCAGATTCTCCTGCAACTTAAGATCTGGTTACCCCATGTTGGCTGTGCATGGTCCAGGTAATTTGTGTCATTGTAAAACTTAGATATTCTCTGCAGCATCAGAGGATCTCTAGACCATACGACATAAGCACCCCAATTCCGAAGGCCGTTCTTCCGACTTTCACCGCAGTCGTCATTCTCTTGCAGTCGCTTGGATGCCTCCACGCTATGCTGTCCATTTATGAGCATGAACTTCCCCTTCTTGATATCGTCCCAGGAAGTTGGCTTGGTCTTTATTGGCTCACCGTCATCATCGACTGAACATACACAAATCTTTTGGCGCTGATCGATTTTGCCAAGCTGAACAAGAAAGTCCATCGTGTTTAGCACAATGCCCTCTTCCATGCCACGAATTACGTATTGAGCTTTTGCAACAACACATTGTTCGATCCACACAATGTGTGTGGATGATTCGAATGGAAAGCACCCTTTGCACTCCTCCTAGAAAAGCCGTTGTGACTCCGTGATCTTCTCGAAGTCAACTTGGGGATCGCTCCTCGCCTTACTTGGAGTGACTGCACGCGTTACAGTGGAGACCAAGCTTGCTCCGGCAGTTGCTTTCCTTCTTTTCCTAGATGGTTCGCCAGCCGTTGCGGCTGTAGTTGTTGGTCGCCTTGGAGGAGGACGGCTTGATGTTCTTGGAATGGATGAACCCGATGGATTCGCTACATCTGCAGCACTTGCTCGAGGACGTTGTCGTTGCGTGCCTTCTACTGGTGCTTGACGAGCTTCAAATGCAGACAATAACTGGTGAACTCGAACCAACCGCCTATTGACCTTCACCGCATCATTGTTATCCCAGGGAAGGTACTTCTCCAACGCCGCTTTAAGGGACCCCTGACCGTTCCTCACCACACATTCAAGCAGTTCTTGGAAATCAAATTGGCCGTATGAAGTTCCCACTTTCACTACAATGGAGTGGCAGTGTCGAAGATCATCTCCATCTTCATTGACAGCCTGGACTCGAAGTACAATGAACTCCATTTGTTGTTGCTCAATGAATGAAACTCTTTCATTTCGGTTCACCGGTACAAACGGAACATTGTCGTTAACTTTGAGCGTGATTTGGATACACTTCCGAGCTTTTGCGAGGGACCAGCTCTTTACAACATCCTTGAATGCCCATAGACTTCCATAGTTCTCTACGACTTCTTCTATGAAGGGTGACGGGGCTACAGGATTTACGAACCGCTCGATGAAATACTCAGCGGATGAGTAGTCGTAGTTGTCATCCCAATCCATTTTGGTTGTCGCCATCTGAAATATCAAAATAAAACTCAATTTAGTAGTACATTATCAGGCTTATCCTCGGCCCGAGGATAAATCCCCCTGAAATTAATCAGCGTGTTTTATCGGCTGACATATTTTTTATTTCTAGAACATTTGATTAACTACTTTACTGGTTCGCAATTGTTTGATCTAAGTGCATATTGTTGTTTAATTTGTTTAATCTATCCTCGGTTCGAGAATATTTTTTTTACATCTGGTATATTGTTACTTGGGTTAAGGATCAAGTCGATTGTTAGTGAATCTTATGACGCTTACGTAACTAGTGATCTACATTTTGGACTTTATCCTCGGATCGAGGATAAAACGTTGTTTAGTTATGGTTGCTATTAGTCAAATACACAGTAATTGAACCCAGGCAAGGCGGTTATCCTTGACTCGAGGATAAAATGATCCCAAGAATGGATGTTTTCCATGTTATACAACAATTCATTGCACACAAAAACGCAAGCAGACGAGCACACATACACACAGAGATTATGAAAAATGTTACAGTACTTCTTCACGCACATAAACAATGATATTCTTACAAAAACAAGCAACGCAAAATTGAAAAAGGTATCATAAACTTACTTTGAGTGTATGGGAAGGAATCCAACGAGAAGATGTGGTATACAAATTCGCAGTCAGTTTCGATGTGTCGGGAAGATCTGTAAAATTAGGGTTTGGTTCACGTCTAGAACTTGAGAAAACCCTCGCACGATAATCAAAACCCTGGCTAAGAAAATCGAAACCTCCGACACCTACACAGTTTGAATACCTTGCAAAACACTATCAAAACCCTCGCTGGAATGAATCTAATTTCAGAAGCCTTCAAACCCTAAGCGCAAGCAATCACAAACTCACGTGCACATATACACACGTAGGGCTCACACACACACACCTGAGACTCACCTTCACACACCTTAAACTACACAAACACTCACATAGATACGCACACGCGCGCACACACTCACGCACTCACACACTCACACAACGCACAGAACGCACTAACACGCGCACTCACTTTTCACACGCACACAGAAAATGAGATTATACACAAACCCTAGCGAGCTGTGACTTAGAGAGAGAGACACACACATAGGGGATTGCTATTTTGCGTGCCTAGAGCGGTGAGCGGTGAGCGGTGAGCCGTGAGCCGTGAGCCGAGAGCTGAAAAATAAAAATTTGTTGTGAGATTTTTTTGGAAAATAAAAAGTTTAGGAATAATTGTAGAATATAATATCTAAAATTAGTAAAATATGTGTGACCTAAAGCCGTGGAAAGAGGCCGCTTAATTTTTTGGGAAAAACATACCGTATACGAGGGTGTGATTCCATGAACGTATGGATTCATTCAACTTGGCAATACAGGAAGTGTAGGACCTTAGACAAGTAAATTGTGAACTTACAAATAACTTGAAGTATTTCATTGTGAAATAATGTAACGAAGGTTTATTATTTGAATACAAAGCATTTGACATCTTAGATAATGTCCTTATAGTTCCTGGACTTCTCCATGTAGTTTTGGATTCCAGATATTTAAATACTTGTTCATATCTCAAATGGAAGGTGTCGTGCATTTGATTGTATATACATGAGGTTGCGCCCTATCTAAACAATTGTCAATTTAGAAACACATCCGGTGGCCCTTGTAGTCTCACCGTTTTTGAATAATATAAAAGAAATGTAACACAGTGTTGAAATGCCCATACGGATAACTACGCACTATACTGTTTGAGAATCAAAAGTTGAATAACTTGTTTGGTCTCATTCCAGCTGAAACTAGGAGCATGCATAAATACATCAACCTCAGGATCTAATCCACAGACAATATTCAGGATGAAGTAGAGGTGCTTACAGTATGTCCATTGCGCGCGTTTGCCAAGCGACTTGTCAGACATCTCCTTGAAAGATGGACAACTACAACTCGGAAACTGACCAATCACCACCAAATATGTGGAGACCTTGGAAATGCTTGTGGACTCCAAATTCACAATGCACCCTAGAGCTGGTCGCGGCACCATAAGGATCTTGCGAATTTTGCCAACCACGGAGAGTGCAGAGGCGCAACTGTTATGATGTTTTGTAGTCGGTGCCTGCGGATTTCTGCGGATATTCTTTCCATACCTCCTTGTGGGATGCTCTAATGGGTTTACGGGCGGAGGATATTCCTCCAAGTCCACGGGCGCGGCAATGTCACTAAAAAGCTTCCTTGGAGACAATTGTAGGCGCTCGGCCAGGCGGAACCCAGCGTTTTCAAGTGCTAATATTTCCTTACTCACAAGATTCGTGCCCATCTTAACGGGCCATACATCTGGGATTTCAGGTTTGGACAAAACCCACTTCCTTCGACTGCCTTTGACACAACGCTCGATGTCGTCATTGCAAAAGAAGAACTGCATCTTCTCATGCCTATTCTTCTTGTAGCTGTCCATCATACCTGTGTAAGTCGGGGCAACGGTACTTCTCCCGCCTTGTACGATCTTGGCAACACATTTCTTCTTTGTGATGGCCTGTTGAGCAAAACACGCTTTTGCAGAGGTTTTCGGAAGTCTAGCAATGTGCCATTGTCTCTCGTCGCAATCTGATTCCATAACATTCTTGGTGTGTTGTACTCGTAAGGAGGATGGCGGAGTCGGGGAATCAGGGGCTCGAGCTGCATCATGTTCTTGACCCGGATATTGGACGTCAACCTCGATTGGAAGGACACTTATTTCTGGATTTATCCGTCCAGTCTTCACACGAGGGCGTGAGATACTGATCTTGTCGGGTCGGTGAGAGTCAAATTCAGAACCCGGCGGTAGATCAGCCTTTCTTTTCATTGAGAGAAAGACTTCTTCACCTTCAAGATGAGGGTCACGGATGCAAAATTCGTCGGCCCCAGGCATGTTGGAAAACGCTTCGTGAAGTACTTTTGAATTACCAGACTGTTGCGCAGTTTGTTGGGCGGCACGAAGTCGAAGTTCTTCTTTTCCTGGGCCAGTTCCAGCCTTCTCACCCTTCAGAAATCCATAATAGGCCACAACTTGCATGAAGGCACGAACCATGTCATCTACGGTTGCCACATATAAGTCGTTGCCTCTCTTGCCTGACTGCTGCAACCACTTGTTGTGAACGGTTTCCGCTAGATTACATGAAGGCATCTCAGCTAATTCCGACTCGGATAAAGCCTGGAAGACATAAACAATTCTACGTCAATATGTCAATTTGGCACTATAAAAAAAAACTAATCAAAATAGAGTTGTGAATATCCTTAGCAAAGAGGGATGGCGCTATCGGCTCCCATTTAGGGGTGGTTGGCGGAAGTAATCATTGCTCGACTCAGAAGGAGGGGCCGACAACAACACCTCTTTTCGTGTGGAACTCTGAATACAACAGTCGACGACTCCAAGGGGGTGCCGACAGCGGCACCCACTCTGAAGTAGAGCAAAGATTTCAGAGGTACAGCATCCAGGGAGGGTGCCGCTATTGTGACATTTGACGAGTAAAATGTGATTTATTAATTTCCGAGACTTAGGGGGGTGCCGAAGGCGGCACCTCCATCTAGCAGGAAGAAAAAAAGGACTTCGACAATATTCAACAAATGAAAAAAAAATTGGTAGATGGTCACGTCAGAGAAAATAAAAGTGAAGTATGGGTAGCTTACATGATCCATGAAGCCTCCCCACTGTCGATAGCGGAAATGCCAAAAGGCAAGCCATAAGTCGAGTCGGACGAGGCCATCATCCGTCGTTGCTCCAGAAGATAACCACCATGATCGAATGGCGAGGTATTTAGTCTGTGCCTCCTCCATGGATGTGGAATTCTTATATTGTTTGCAAAGTCGCTTGTGTTGGTCTTGCAAGTCTGCCCTAATGTCTGCCTTTGTATGTTTTTCCAATGATTGCGTCCAATGAAAGAGGCAGGTCCTTTCCCGGTTGTCCATTCGGATATTCGCGTCTCCACTTCCGTAAGTAATACGTATAGCATTCCAATTTGCCTGTGCGCTGTCGGCCATGAAGCCTTTGAAATTCACATTTGGCATATCATGCCTACCCGCCACTGCATTCAAATTGTTCCAGAATACTCGTTGCGCAGCGACATCCTCGGATTGCATGTCACAAATAGCAATGGTCATAACACGGCAATACGTGGAATCATACACATGGGAAGCCATTGTAGTCCATCCTTTGACGCGCTTCACATGATCGAACATCATCCAAGAGTCTTGCAAATCACCGCCAGGCTGCATTCGGCGTACTAAATCAACACCACTCCCTGGTCCAATCTCTGCCATCTTAAATATAAAGACCTTGTCTGCGTCTGCACCTTGTCCCGGAAAACGGTTCTCTTGGACAAAAGCCCAATTGCTAGAGCCTCTCAATTTTGTTATACTGTCCATGACTCCAAATCGACGCAAGTAACGGAATGTTGTGACTTCATTGCGGAGACTAGGGGAGGTCATCTGCTTCACCTTGTTCAAGACAGGGACAAGTTCATCTAATCCCAAGGTCTTGTGCGGAACACCGTCAGGGCAGAGGAGCAGTTCTCCAAGGTAATCCTTACTTGCTTCCAAGATGATGGAGGAGTTTGTCGCACTGGGAGTCCGTTCAACTTGTTCCCCAATCAAGGCCCTAAGTTTTGCGTTTGACTCTCTGCAATTACCTCTCTTCACCACATGACGATGATATCCCAAATGCACACATGCACGTGACATATGACTCTCTCCAACAACATAATAGACTTTAGCCATACAACTGTCTATGCATGTCGGGGGAAGCAGACAAATGGCACAAAGAACAGAAGAATTGAAAGGTGGCTCACAGCCAGGGAGAAATGAAGAGGAGGCGGTACCCTCCCACTCTGTCTCATTAGAAGGAGATGTTCGATTGGGACGTTTGAGATAGTCGCAGAGACTATTAGTGCACCTTAGGTGTCCCAAGCATGAAGACATCCGGAACGTGAGCTGCTGATCAGACTTGATGTGAGAAGTGACGGTACGAGTCCAAGCATGACCATCATGTTTCTTATCCATACCGTGGAGGTGGCCTGCCTTGGAAGAAGGAAGAGTGTTTCCAAGAGGAGGTAGTTCAAACACGATGTCTCCATCAAAAGTGGGAGGCAAAAAGTCGACTTTCTCTATGGTGATGGAATTGAAATCTATTCTACTAAGGACTGACTTTGATCTACGCCGGGAACTCAAATTTCGGAGGCAGTCCACTATGCTTAGTGGAGACGAGGCAGATGGTGCAAGAGGGGGTTTAGATCTAGGATCGGGAACAAAGCAAGAGGACGATGGACGAGGATTGGAAGAAAGAGATGAGGATTGAAACGAAGTAATGCCAGGATTCAATGGAAGGCACTCGCAATCAGAGTCGTCACTCAAAACAAAAACATTGTCATTAACTGGCTCTAATTTGACCTTTGAAAGCAGTGGTGTGACCTCACTAGCACTAGATGACAGACGCGGTGTAAACGCAGGTAAGGGTGTTCCATGGATGCTATCAAACTTGCCATAAACTCGGTATTTCCCTGCCTTCAGCGACCAAATCTCGTCCTCACCACGGCCACTACTAATCTGAGCAATTGAATGAGTAAGTTCACCCGTGACTGCATCAAACACTTCGCGGTCAACATGAACCGTTTCCTCAGAGATCTTGAACCTCAATGCAAGACGACTTCCACTCACAGAAGCAAAGCCAGTTTCATCTACTACAAATGAAACAGGGACTCCAGGACCATCTCCTCGAAGCAAGACACTACTGCTCAGTTCATCTTCAAGGTCAGCCATAATTTAGAGGACAATTGAATTGAATTCTATCAAAGACAAAGTGAATTGAATTCTAACAAAGACGACATTGAAAGAGTTGATTCAAGGGAGATATATAGGAGTATATATACTTTAAGCCCCTGAGAGTAACTATAGCAACCATAAGGTTATTAAAGGACAGTGGGCATACGTGTATCCACGATGGATGATGCTAGGGAGACATGGAAAGGGCCGTCAAATTGCAATAATGTTGCGCTATTAATATTGATAAGCTCCGCTTCTCAGATCCTGTATATAATATTCTAATGAAAGCAATCTTGATCTGGCAAAGAATTTGGCCAGCACTAACATGACTCTGAATTAGCTGATCTAATCTCAGAGCCGCCTTCGTACGGTTTTTCCTGGAGAGGGATATGTTTAGATTGAAACGGCCGCCACATAAAATTATAAGAAATTGAAAATAACAAAGAATTCGAGTCACTTCCACGATCTGAACACAGAATTGGTGGGATATTTACAATAATTTAGAAAAATTTGAATAAAAATGAGCAGACTTGCTGAATTAACTACGTTGAAACCTTGAAAGAATGGCCGCTAAAAGGTGGTGGTGAAAGAGGAGTTGAATGCAAGTAGAATCATAATTCAAAAATTATGAAGAGGCAAAAGAGAAAAGCTCTGTACTTTAGTGATGCAAAGACGCTAAAACGGAGTAGGCAAATGAGAGAGAAGAAGTCGATGCCGAGGGAGATAGATTCAGGCGAGACCGCAAGGGTTTTAAATTTTGAGGATGCATCTGACTTGAGTCCAGTTATGAGTTGTCGGAGTGGTCCGGAGCTTCAGAGAATTGCAGAGCACGTTACGGAGGATAAACAACCCAATTTCGATTTGCAATTCAACGGCAAAGGAATTTGCACCCCCCCGAGGTCGGCCATGGATTGCGATCAATGTGAGTTAATTCAAGTCCAAGTTATGTTTGTCTTTGTGATTTTAGCATTTTGTGCGAGGTCCAAGATGTCAAAGGCTGAAAAGACCCTAAAGCCGTTAAGTCAATAGTCTTTTGTTACATATGGCCAAGTCTTGTTCCCGTCCAATCCCGTCGTGAGTTCCCGCCCTTACCCGCCCTTACCTGCCATTTTGAGAAAATAGGGTTTTATTGCTGCCGATATGAGGTAGACAGGAAGAACCATTTCTATTTGCTAAGGGTTTCGAGGCATTCGCAGTGAAGAAGAGAGGAGGAACGATTTCATTCAGTGTAGGGTTTCACGATAGTGCGCAACTGATTGCACTCACATGCTTGCTTGATGAGTTCACAAAATCTAAATCTAACGTGAGGCTTGGACGCAAGTCGTCGCAGCCGAGGACAACGGGCTTCAATCTGATCGAAAGAGCGACACCCACAGCCTCGAGATTGAGGGAAGTTGCGATCATCGAAGACTCGACATGGAGGGTAAGCATCTCATGTATTTCCTCCTCTTCTTCGTAATCCTTGAGTTTATTCGTTATTTTCTCTATCGATATCTGCGGCGCCACCTTCGAGGGGGTGCCGCTGTCGGCACCCCCTTGCGGGTCGCGACTTTGGATCACGGTCGGCACCCCGTAGGAGAGAAGGCGGCAGCTGCACGTCGGGGGGGCGGGGCTGTCGACATTGACAAAGCCTTCCCCGAGGGGGTGCCGCTGTCGGCACCCCCTCGGGGAAGGCTTTGTCAATGTCGACAGCCCCGCCCCAAAGTTGCGACCCGCAAGGGAGGTGCCCACAGCTGTACCTCCTACAGGATGTTGATTTTTTTTTCCAGTTTCAGTGAACCATTAGCACACCATTTAGATATTCACCACCCTTCTTTCCGTGGTGATGTTTTCAGATTCTTCTTTCAATGAGATGCTAGAGTCCACCCAACATGATCAGGAGAACGAAGGTATTGGTAATGTGATTGGACTTACTTTTGTTTTGTTTCATTTTGATTTCCAAATCTCATGTGGTTTTCCATGATATTGCAGAAGTCCAGCCGTTGATAGAGACGGCAGACCTTGATTTGGAGGACCCAGATGAGAATTCGAAGCTTATGTCCGCCGACGAGCTTGGAAAGGAGATGGATGAACTGGTCATCAAAGAATCTGTGAATACTAACCTTGTGTTGGAAAGGCTCCGATTTAAACCAAGGCACAAATCAAAGTTGAATATTCCTCTATGCAGAATGATTTCATTACCGGTAGTTCGACCTTCTTTGAAGAATGATGTGATGGGTTTGGGTGCGCATTTTGTGAGCACGGGATATATGGATGGCCACGGTGTATTCTACGTGGCTATGGAGGACAACGAGGGCAAGACGGTAACTGTCACCCAAGCCATTTCAGATTCTTGGAGTCCATTGTGGACTCAAGCAAATGAACAATTTGAGACTGAATTGGAGATGGATGAGGATTTAAAGCAGTTTTCTGGAAGAATGTTCCATGTTTGGGATGGGAACCACAGATTACAAGCATGGATGCCAATAATCAATCGAGACCATTCCAACGATGCTAAGTGGCATTATGCGGTGGAATCTATTATCCTCAATGTGGAGGGTCAAGTGGCTCCTCTACTAACAGCTCTTCACCAAGTTAACTGGTATGATTACCATTTGCTTTCAGTTAGTTGGTGAAATTAAATTCTAACTTATGAATTTGAGCTTGCAGGAGGAACCAAAAATCTCACGTCACCATGAACCTTGTCCACAAATTATATCGTATTCAGGGCATTGCCGGGCAGCCACTACAGTATTTTGAGTCCTTGGTGAGCAAGGATGAAATTTCAGCTGCCGAGGCAAAGCAGAAGTCCAAGGACAGAACATGGTATACCTTGACATTCAAGTCTCTAATCGCAATTCTTTATCAGGTATTCTTGCTCTTCTATAACATCTACTCAGTATACTTGCATTTTTCATCAATGTTATAGTGGATGCTTTCCCCTACTTCAATTGTTGGTGTGTTGATCAGAATGTTCAGTGTTGTTGACGCGACACCTTGCTTGGTTTTGTAGCAAGAGTTGGGGGAGGCAGCTGCTCATGCTAATCGAAAGTTCAAGGAGAAGTTTCCAGATGACTCTCTTTGGACTTCCGCCAAGTTTCATGACTTTGTTTCAGCCGCAATTGAGAAAGTGAAGGTTCAACTAACATCTGAGCTCAAGAAGCAATTGCCAATTGCTGACCCCAAGCACACTTCCGAGTTTCTTCAACAAGTTCGAATCCACTATGAGGACCGCGAAGATGATCCTGAGATGTCTCAGGAGAAGCTCTACTACCTCGCCACCTCCGCTATGGTCCCAAGCATGAAAGTGAAATGGTTGGAAAGGTGGAACAAGCCATCTTCCCTTCGTGAACAAGTTCGCTTTCCAAAGTCTAAGTTCCCAGACCATGACTTTCCAGAATGGCTTCACAAGGCCACATGGTGGGCTCAGGTACAAGCTGAATTACCATTCTTTGATAGTGTTATTTCATTGTGCTTCTATTTCTTACTATTGTTTGAATGGTAATTGCAGCTTTCAGGGGAGACTGAATCATTGTTCCAAGGGATATTATCTGACATGGAGGTTAATATTGACTACTTTCCTGAGCATGGTATGCCTATCCAAACAATACCCGAATATGTTGAACAGATGCGCGTGCAGCTCTGGGATATTGCCTTCCATAACGAGTTTAAGGGGAAGGGAGTTCATAAGAATAATCCACCCGAGAAGCAAGTAGGACTTAAGCAAGCCATCAACCGGACTCTCTACAGGTACTTCATGTACATTCTATTCCCGAGGAAGGCAATTTCTCGTACTCCACCATCCTTCTCCAATTACTTGGAGAAGACTAGTGATATGTTCATGTTCACTGACGATATCATGAAGACATGGGGGCGTGAGCATTGGGAGCGTTGTGGTTGGTATTTGGATTGTCCCGTTAAGAGGCCTCCTTCATTTGATATCGAATTACGGAACAGTGTCCAGCCAGATCTATTGGGTACGGAAACAATACTTCCTTCTGTTTCTACAGAACTTGGTGCGAAGAAGACCCGTGTCTCCAAGAGAAAGGCTACCGCTGATGCTGAAGTTGCTGCTAAAGCAAAAGCAGAGTCAGAGGCTGCCGCGAAGGCTGAATTGGAGGCTGCAGCAGTGGAAGTGGCCAAAGCACTTGCCGCCGCGAAGGCGGAACTAGCCTCACAACATGCTCAGCTGATCACTTTGGCCTCCACCGCTCGTATTGATGACATTGAGATGTTGGATTCAGAGTCCTTAGTGGCGCCCTTGCAGTCTCAGAGGAGATCAAAGCGATCAGCACCCGAAGCATCGAACGCTTCAAGTCCCCTTTCACAGAACTCTAACATGCTTATCATGACGGTGAAGGCTGGGAGAACCTCGCCACCTCCACCAGCGAGTGTCTTTGTAGACAACACATCAATCTCTATGATCATGGATTCTTTCCCTGACCAGCATTCCACGCTTCTTGCCATGAATAAGTTTGTCCTCCAGGTACTTAAGCTAGTTTTTTACATCTCAATTTCAAGATATGTCTATTTCTTTTCTTGCCATGAATAAGTTTGGCCTCCAGGTACTTAAGCTTGTTTTTTACATCTCAATTTCAAGATATGTCTATTTCTTTTCCTGTACTTATTGATTGTTGTTGTCCCAAAAGAATAGGATTGTTTTACAACTAGAACTATAAATTATCCTCTTCATTGTAACAAAACATCCAATGCCATTGTTTCAAAACACTATTACTGACTTGTGCTTGTCCAGGCGAGGAAGAAAGCTTGCAGTTCAGGTCGTTCAGCTCACTGCCCTCACAGTGGATTCGACTTGATCTTGGCAGACATCCCTGACGGGATGCCGGTTCCATCCATCTCGAAGCATACAAATGACATTCCAACCTGGAACGAGTATTCGATTCCGGTCGTGGAGAGCTTATTTGAGTTTTCATATTTCTTCCTCCATGACAAGGGCGGGATGCTAATCTTCTTGCCCGAGGTCCCCTCTATCCGGTCCGATGTGTTGTCTTATGCGGGCGGATACGGTTTCAAAATCCTCAGAGATTGGTGGGCAATAAACGACCTCCCATTCACCTCGCACATTGATGCTTCGCTGAAGGTGCGCTTAACCGATCCTCCTTCTTACATTTCAGATGTTTTATTTGTTGATTTTATTGTATATCTCATTCTAACTGTCTCTATTGGATTCGACGTGCATTGCAATCGCAGTCGCGTAGGTTCCGTGTTTTGTTCCTTGTTCGACAGAATGTGGATGTTGCCAACTTCAAGTTCAATAAAAACGACGCCCTCTGTGAGATGGGAATGGGCGTGGAAGAATCCGATGTTCTTTTCAATTTCACCTCTGCCGAATCACAGTCCATGCGAGGATCCATTCCATGGAGGGGGCCACGTGAGAAGGACGCTACCTTCCTCCAGATGTTGATCGAGGCTTTATCACAGCCTCAAGCGGTTGTTCTAGATGCGTTTGCCTCTATCGGTGAGTCTTCTTCATTTCTTAAGCAATGTACATAATTGTAGTCATAACTAATTTTGTTATTCCTTTGCAGGAAATTCTGTGCGCGCATGCCAGATGTCCGGCCGTCATATTGTTGCTTTGGAAAGCGACACCGTTGTCTTCAACGAGAAGTTGAAGGCCCTATCATCGCCATCAGTCGATTCGACCATCCCAAGCGAGGCGCCTCCAATGGCAACTCTCTTAGACGAAGACATTCCTATCCGCAAGATTGTGAAAAGAAATAGACTGAGTACGTAAGTTCAAAGTTGTTAAATTTGAAATTCTCTGCCATTCTCTGTGAAGAATTCCTTGATTTGATAACCTAATTTCTCTATGGACTCTGCAGTCTGATTGCCAGGGCGGCTTCCCCAACCAAAGATTTTCTGCTGCCACCTTGGGCCGCCCATGTCGCAGACTTAATGGCGACTACCTCGTCTCCTCAAATCCATACCCACAATCGGCGATATGATTCCCATGTGCTCCATTTTCTAGATGTAGAAGCAGACGTCGAAAGACATGTCCTATCCTCCTCCTCGGCCTCTAGTTCGTCTGCATCTGCGTGAGCACACTTTTTATCTTCTGTGGACTCTCCTTTTTCTTTGGCGTTTATGTTATGATCTGTTTGTAAACGATCCTTATCCTTTAGAATTTCCATATTTTGTTTCCATATTAGCAGTCTCAATTCAAACTTCTATTTGGTCAATTATTGAATTCCCGCCTTTCTGTAATTCAGTGCACGATTGTTTCATTGGCTGCTAACATAATGTGGCTTGCAAAATATATATTTCTTTTTGTCATCCTCACAACCAAATTTCATGCTACACTTCTTGGCTATTTCTTTAGTGCTATAGCCCAATATATCTTCATCCTATTACATTATTTGCTTTAATCTTCCTTCATTTGGTGATCTCCATATCTTGAACTCTTGGAACGTTAAAGACAAGTACAAATTTAACAACATATTTACATTGTGAAATTTTTGCCTTCAATTACCCAACTTGTTGTATCTTCCATGAAGAGTGTCGTTGTGAAATTTGAAGTTCATATATACGCTTGCTCAAGCGTAAGCACCCATGGAGTATATTAACCTGATTCATAGTTCTAAAACTCATGCAATAGCAAGGAATACAATGAATAACCAATGAGAATCACTAAAGTACTATGAGTTGCATGCCTTTTGCTCTGTTTGGTTTCATTCATATTCAATAAGATTAATGTCTGGAATTTTGATTGAACCGTGTCGTCTTTCAGATTGCGAGATTTAAATTTGTTCCTCAGATTAAAAATTTTGTCGATTCATGAAGACTTTCATTGTAGGCCATTTAAATTTACTAAGTTTATCATGTACCAACAAGTTGAGCAATGTAAAAATTCAACAATGCTCTGGAATGAAGTTTACTTTACATATAATATGCCACTGCAAAACTGTCTACCTAGCTCCTACTTTGACCAGTAATTTAATATACAAAAATCCTTCCTATCATCTCTTCCTACACAAGCACTCTATTCTCCCAAGTCCACATTTTCCACTATATATATGAGGTATCTTTAATCATTATAATTTGTATCCTAAAACATTCCATGTTTTCTACGGGTATTCTGAAATTTAAAATATACTATTTATTTCTATTATGTACGATCATGTAACGTAACTGGCATTGCATTTTCTATGAATGCTGATAAAATGTAAAAATCAACACACAAAATGGTTTCATATAAACATGATGCTGAATAATAGGGATATTTATGCAACATCACTTATTGAAGAGAGTTTTGGAAATCCACGGTCATAGGGTTTCTACAACCCTCACCAATTTCATTCACCACCCCCTTCTTAAAAAGTACCTCCCTAGGTACTTTGGTATACAAACAAATAAATCATATAAGACTAGGAATCCATGGCTATAGGCCCTCTACCGTCACCTTTTGCTTTAATTTTCACTTTCTCATTTACATTAATTCCAACTTTATCAATAACTTTTCCCAAAAAATGCCCCACTATTTTACTCTAGGCTCACCGCTCACCGCTCACCGCTCTCCGCTCACCGCTCACGGCACGCAAAATAGCTTCGTCCCACACACATACAACGCACACAAAACGCACATACAACACAAACAATCGCGCCCTCACACGCGCACTCAAACGCGCACTCACTTCCACACGCGCACACAGAAAAGGAGAGTAGACAGAAACCCTAGCGTCCTGTGAGAGAGAGAGAGGGAGAGAGAGAGAGAGAGAGAGAGAGAGAGAGAGGACGTGTCATGCCCTCGTTCACCTTTGAAAAAGTGATGGGATTGGTGGCTTTTCCACTTTTTCACCACCTTTGGATAGAAACCTAATTTTAAAGCAACGCAACGGTTGAATGTCCAATCACTTTCATTTTAGAAATTTCACTGAAATTACGCATTCCTTCACTACGCTCTTCCGTGAATGAATTTTTGTTAATTTAAGTGAATTTGTGACGTTTTCATCCGTCCATTTCATTGTTGCAAAAATGATTTGTAAACTACCAACTTTGGCATACTCTTGCATGATGAAATTGTTTTCTATATTAGTTTATTTGGATAGTTCTTAAAATTTTACTTCATATAATTATATTTAGAGTTTTTAAATTATTGTAATCAATGTAAATCATTATATTTTTCATTTCGATTGTATTGTAAATTGTCATTTTTATAACTCTTATATCGTAACTTTGTAAACAACTATTACATTCATTGTCAATCAAATTAGGACTCTTTGAGTGGATCTTTATTATATTGGATTTACTGTTTTTTTTTTTTTCCTGTATCAATTTTATAATGTAAATTGTAAGTTCGTAACTAGTTATGATTTGTAACTAGTTATGATAATTTAGTTAATAATTGATATAGCTATCCTTGAATCAAGGATAGTCTATAATTAGAAAGTAAACAAAATGCATGAATTTGCTCAAAATAGCTGCTAAAATTATCGGCAAAAAGTCTCAAAATTCTAATACTCGCTCAACATGTTAAACTGCAAAAAATCAAAAACCTAATTATTTTTTTTCAATTCAATTCTATTACACTAGAGTGTTACCCGTGTCCTCCGGACACAACATTTTTTTGTGTTGAGTCCCCACCTCCCCGTCCCCTAGCCCTTTCCCTCCAATCCATCGTCCCCCCATCCTTGTCCCCCGTCCCCCGTCTCTGTCCCGTGCCCGTGCCCGTCCCCATCCCCGTCTCCATTCCCGTCCCGTCCTTTTATCCAAAACCCTTACTTTTAGGTTTTCATTTTTATCCAAAACCCTAGCTTTTAGCTGTTAACTTTTAGCTTTAAGCGTTTTTCCTCCACGCATCACTTTTTCATCCAAGCTTGACGCATTCATCCATCTGCGCATTCATCTATTCAACGTGTGCTTCATCTTGTATTCTTTTATAGACATAGATTATTAAAATTCATGCAAAGGTATCCAAGATATGTGTATAATTTATGTAGATTGTCGAGAAAAGTTATTTTTTATTTGTTGTGATATAAAAACTACATTAAAATGGTTGAACTAATGCGTTGCAAAGCAAGCTCCAACTGCTACTTTTTAGTTAAAATTCTAATTATAATTGGAATAGCTATCCTCGAATCAAAGATAGTCTATAATTAGGAAGTAAACAAAATGCATGAATTAGCTCAAATTAGCTACTGAAATTATCGACAAAAAGTCTCAAAACTCTAATACTCTCTCAACATGTTAAACTGCAAAAAATCAAAAATCTAATTATTATTTTTCTAATTATAATTGGAATAGCTATCCACGAATCAAGAATAGTCTATAACTAGAAAGTAAACAAAATGCATGAATTAGCTCAAAATAGCTGCGGTAATTATTGGCAAAAAGACTCAAAATTCTAATACTCTCTCAATATAATGAATATGATCATAATTTATTATATTTGATTCTTATCATTTGAACTAGTTTAGAAATATACTATTTGTTACAATATGTAAACGTTAAAATTTTCATTTTTTAAGTCTTTTCAATCTAATAGACTAAATAGGATTGAGTATTGAACTGTTTAGGAAATATCTTGTAAATGGAAATTGAAAAGCTTTGTAGATCCTAAAGTAGAGTCAATTGAGCCAATCCTGCCCTTTAGCTTCTAATCCTGAAAGATGTCTTCAAGATAGCATCTCTTTGATTCTGATTGCAAGGATACGTCTATTAGACTGTGAATCCTTAAGTGAAGTTGAAAAAGGAAAGAAAACACAACACTACAATAGAAATCAGAATATTTTTAGAGTGATTGTCGAATAGATGCCTGAGTTATAGAAAATTTTCATGTAGCAACGTTATTGTAGAAAGCCATGGAATATGTTCAAGTTGAATTGAGGACTGTTGTTCATAATTAAAAACAAATATTATTAAATCAATTTGACAGTGTTCTGTATTGGAGTTGGTGTCTGGCCTAGCGTCTTAAACAATGATTTTGTCTTATTGATGTTTACTCGGGATAAGAAGGTGTTTGAGAAAGATGATGTAGGTTACAGTAATTGAAGTCAATTTGACACACTTTGGATTATGGTATGGAATTTATTCATACATCCTTCATATATGATCTGAGGGTGTGGTCAATTTGACATACTGTTGAGTGGAACAGATTGGGTATCGTAAGATGGCACTACAGATAAGAGGAACAGTTGAAACTTGTCCAATCGAGCTATGAATTTGGAGTTACTATTATTGGATTGAGAGAATTATATTTAAAATTGTGAGCACAGTAATTTAATAATAATAAATACGACAAGGTTGGCATAAAATAAATTTTTTTGATGAGTGGCATAGATTGGAACTGCCCTTATAGAAAGTTGAACTATGGATCTAGAAAAGAAATCATAGTGAGAGAAAAGTTATTATAATTAGTGACCGTAACTCTATTAGATTGAGTAGAGTAGAAGGGCCCATCTAATCTACAATAAATCTAGTGAATAGAATTATATGAAATAAAGTAAGTATTAGATTGATTATTGCTTGAAATTCATAGAGTAAGAATGAATTTTATTCGGTCACCTATTTGAATTTTCTTAGATGAATGATAATTAAGGAGTGATCACCTTTAACAACTAAGCCTAAAAGATCAAATAGAATTTAAAGGAAGACCTTGAATATTTATCAGAATTATTATTGTCATTGTAGTAACATAGAAAAAGCCATATTTTATCAAATTTCTATAAATTCTACCAATTAGCGGGAGTTTGCTTGAGATATATGATTTTCACTCACCATGCGTCATGCATCATTGCATGCCATAAATTGATAGAAGGAATTCAATCATTAGTAAGTAGTCTCAAGGATAATTAATGAATTGCATACAGGGCATGGCTACTGTCTTATTGAGTTGGTTACTATCTATTTGAATCGGCTATTAACGCCTAGGAGTTGATACTCCCTGGTTTATTGTCAATTTGAACTACCATTTTTCCTTAATGTAATAACACTAAATCAAGAATGAGTTTTAGATGAATTTACAGAATTATAGCTTTGGGTTTTAGTTTCAGAGAATCTTTTATGATAATAATAAAATCATCTACTTTAACACCTACACATTGTGACCATTAGTTACTTAAATACGCTAAACGAAAAGACCATTTCCCAAACCAATGTTATAAAGTAGTCTGGAGTAAGACAAGTGATCTTCAACTTTTTATACTACACAATACTTTTTTATTATAAATACCTCTCTCCAAAGGAAATAATTGCCAAATAAAGATACATTATTCCATCAAAAGTAGTAAATTATATTCAATTTTTTTGTTATTTTAGACAGTCAAATGGCTATTAATACGACAATATTTTGGAGAAATCATGAGAATTGAGATCATTATGATCCAGTTAACACCATATTCATTATATTGGGAGATTTCCAGGGATTTAGGAGGTACACGCTCTTGAATAATCCAAATATTTTACCGTAGTGATGAAGCAAAACATGATTAGAATAGAAGTACAACACCATTTTTGTAAGATAATATGAAGATGTATGGGCAAACAGTACCCAAATTGGAGAATCAAATGAAATAATATCTTTAATTGCAGACTATATTTATAATATGATAGAAGTAATCCATATTCAAAACATGCATCATCCTTTCCATGCAGAAAAAGGCTTCTACTACGACTAAAAACATACACATTAATTCCTAGTCAATGCACATTCTGGTATAGCCAAGCTGAATGTGCACTTGTACCACTCAGATCATAAATCTACTTGTTTTTCTCCACGTCACCCGAATTAGATTTCCTCAGCTCATCTCGACCCCTTTGAAGTTCATCTTTGCGGCTGTAACCGGTATATGGCATTTGACTAGCACGTATATGTTCTTGCAGTCGTTGGCGTTGCATTCGTTGATTCCAAGTAACAATAGGCACAGGAAGTGAGTGGCGACGGCGAGAGTGACGCTTTGAGTTTTGGTTTAAACCATGCTTTGGGGAAGCACTTTGACGCTCTATAGTCGGTTGAAGCACCTAGCAAAAGAGACCACAAAATCAGCTAAAACCAAGCTAAATATGTAGCCATACATGTCAAAAAAACACAAACACCATGATGTGGAATCCATTCAAATAATTATGTCCAATTTAGATGTTCGTAAAACATGCAAAATCAAAACAGTGATGATTAAGAGGAGAAGATACAACACATACTAAACAATAACAAAAAATAAGACCAACCTCAATATTAGAATGCGTTTTCCCACTTAGAGATTGGAGCTTGTTCTCATCATTTCCGACCGTTGCAAGAGGCCGACATGTAGTAGGAATTGTGGGCATTTTCTCTCATGGCACCGTCGTAGGTGGTTGAATTACACCAGCAAGTGTTTGAAGTGTGTGATCCTATGACGTAGGGACAAAGAGAGTTAAAATGCAACTTGTGCATATTTAGCTCTATTCGAGCTGAATGTGCACATTGCCAAGAAAGAACTCGGACAAATACAGAGAAGGGCAGGGGGAGAATACCATGCTACGCGGGGGAAGAGACAATGATTCCTCACGTCCACGAACAAGCACTTGGTCACCTTTCCTACAAATCCCATCAACACCGGGGGACCCCAAAATTTGACGAGGTTGAAGAATAGAACGGGAGGCAACCTTTCGAATGCAAAATTTAGGTGGGGGGCTGTTGACTTCATCTTCTTCAACTAGAGCCATCGAAGAGTCCATCGAATAATCAACTACTCCACGGGAGTACAAATCATTATGTTTACGTGGAATTCGATATCCACAATCTTCTGACTTCAAAACAGAATCCACGGTGGCAATACAACAGTTTACATGAGAAAATGATTAACGGCTCTTTTTCAAACATGGAAGCAAAGAGAAAACAAATACTTACAAATCCAACAATAACAAACGAAAAATTACAAATAAATATCAAAGAACTGGCAACTGCCACTTGACTTACAAGATATGTATAGTATAACACATCAACACATTTATGATTGATACCAGAGAACTTCTAATTTGCGAGCCCGTCAGATATCATAATCGCGTGCGTTAATTCCATGTACTCTAAGCTATATGGATCCGAGCAAATTGTCGAACGACCAAAGGGATTCTCACGCCGAAAAGATCGCAGCCCTAACTCTGCACTGCTGTGGAGCTTTTGGAGCCATGGAAGCAAGACATTTAGGAGGAACTTATCGTTCCATCCATCTCCTTTGTAGGACCAGGTATCCGCAAGAAGCACATCCTCCGGATCATTAAGGACGTGTTTGTACGGACTATCATCTATGATGATGGTATTCTCCTTCGTAAAAGAGACACCTTTTTCAGTAAATAGGACTTTCGACAACGTCTTCAGAAATACCTCCTTATCTGAGTTCTTAACCTTCAGATATTGAGGTACATTATGGATCACAGCAGTTACAACTCTCCTACAATGCTCTTGCCCAAATAAGACTTTTGGTGAGGCCGCTTTTGGGAAGAGGTAATTGACGATGCTACTTGTGGTGTTCAATTTCATTGAACTCCAGACGGATATCGATGCAAACTTGGAAACAACGTCCAAAAATGCCTTGCAGCCTGGACGAACATACACTAGCATTGGGCCAACCTTGGGTGGAACTTTTACCGAGTGTGGTAGAGAACATGCATTGAAGGCTTGCGTAGCAGACCTCAAGCGGAATTCCTCGCACACACACAATATACCGTTCAAGTCAAACACAATGTTTAACCACGATTTTATCACTCTAGGGGTTGAACGAGGAACACGGACTACGGCGCTATGAACGCTCTCCAGAGGATTGACCACCTGGAATTCAGATGGGAAAGAGTGGAGGTACATGTTACTAAACATTAAACATCATATAACAATAGAGCACATAATAAAATACGAAGAAGGAAGCACTGCAAAAGACAGCACAATCTTTTTGGCCATGAAGTGGTGAGATTAAAGTTATACCTGTGAGTTGATGGCCATAGTAGCATCAATGAGCTTTGCACCAACCATAGGAGGATTCTGAGAAGAGCCAACATCATCTTTTATGAAATCGACTTCGAGGCTTAGGGCATCTGAAATTCAGCAAATTTGATTATAGGTTACGAACAAACATGCCCCAAAAATGCAACGACACTTGATACTAAACATGATCACCATTCAGCTCGACTCTAACTGATTGTGCAAGTGTATGAGTACGCAACAATTGGATGCACTCAAGGGAGAGGACAACTTGAATTTCAACATGATGCACACAGAGGGAGAACAACAAGATATACAGAAAGTAATGCATATTCAGCTCGAGTTGAGCTGAATATGCAATAGAAGTAACAATGACTTTAGGAGAAGGACTGAACGTAACAAAACAGAGAGAAATATACTACTACTTATCTGCAGTACATTTAATTCAACTTAAGTGTAGTCTTAAAAGAGGACAACAAAAGTTAATATACAAAAATTACTGGGGAAACAAAATTAACAACAACAAGAATACTCGATATACTAGTTCTCATCGAGAATTCTACCTGAAGAGTGTTCTGGAGATGCTTGATTGTTGCTCGGTGTGCTGACTTCGTTAGCAACTTCTGTCTCTTCCACGGGGAAGACATTGATTGACTGAACACTAGGATCGGCCGAAACCATGGGCTCGGCTCCAACATAGGCTATCGCTTGTGGCCGTGAAAGAGGAGAAGACGTCTTCGGATCCGATGTCAGCAAAGACTGTTGGACAGACGCCACTCCAAACGAGGGGACCGTCTCTATAACAGTAGGGCCTTGAGACGATGGTCGTTCAGCCGTCTCAGGAGTTGCACCTAAAATATGCTCTATCGGCTTGGACTGCGGTGGCAACATCTGTTCGAACCTTGCAAACATAGAAGTGATCATCGCTTGCGTGTTCCGCTCCATGTCGGCTCTTTGCGCTGCAAGGAGCTCATCTTGGCGCTCTTCCTACCGTCTTGACAACTCTAGGTTGAGCCTCTCTTGCTCCTCGACCTTCTTTAAGAGCATCTCGACCTTCAATGCCATATCGGCTTGTGCAGCGGGAGGGGACGTCGATAGCGCGGGCGAGTTAACCGTCACAGAAGTTCGTTGGCGCTTGTGCGGGGGCGTTGGTGCAGAAGCCATCACTTCAACGTCATCGTCAGTATTTCCATCTGAGGAATCAGCCCTATTCTGCGATCGATTGTTGGATGGACCAGCACCACCTGCAATCACACTGGACCGACGAAGAGCAAGATCCTCATAATCATTCGCACAAAATGCACCAGTATCTGCGCCTTCATTAACGCGAGCAGAAGCGGGGTCTGATGGCTCAGCTACCGCAACATGTGACCTCGTAACATCCACAGTAGGTTGCTCATCATCATCTTCCTCATTATCATCATCGTCATCAACTCGTCTCTTTCCCTTACCCTTACCACGAGGGGACTTAACAGGATATTTTGTCTCGTCAACTGGATAACCATCGGCAACGAAATACGCTTTGCGTAGAGACAAAGCCAACTTGGCCTTGCTTTCGTACCGATCACTCTCAGAAGTTTCGCAGATGCAGGCACACTCTAGAGATTCGATCTGCAAGGCACACCAGAGACACTGGCAATCAATCAAACTAACTCAAGTGACATATAATTGCATTCCATGAAACTACACTACTTGCATATTCAGCTCGACTCGAGCTGAATATGCAACTCAGAACTAATGATCGAGAAGCGCTTGCATATTCAGCTCGAGTCAAGCTAAATATACAAACATGAGAGCTCGGCAGAAATTCTTACCATAGATGCAATAAGAAACTTTGAGCCTCCAAAGGCAGAGAAGACTAAGTCCCCGGGTTTGCACCATTCTTTGAGTACTTGAAAGTAGAACTCCATCGTGAACTCAGTAGTGTTTACACGATACTCCAACTCGTTGTACCTGCGGGCCTTGGTGTTTGCAACATGAAGCGGATAGACATACTCCTTTGTAACTAAGTTAGGGCGAGATAATGGCTTACGGACTAGACAAAGAAGTTCCACAGAATCTTTTGACAACCTGTTGCCTAACGGCAGATCATCGAGCCACTCATACTTACCAGGAATGTATGCGGAACTATATGTCACGTATTCGTCCACAAATGGGGACTTCTCAGTTATGGAGAAGACTTGCCTCTCCTCTATCTTGGTCCCACAAATCCATAGCCTGACATCTGGGTCTGTCAGTCCAGGGCTGCCTCCAGTCCGCAATGCCTCCATGAAGTCCTTGAAGAATGGGTTAGCCACCGTTGATGATGGCTTCAAATCTTGCCCGGGAGCTGATCTGAAATCGATCAATCCAAGCCGAGGCTTTTCGCCGCGGAAATCCCATGTGTTTTCGGGCCACACACCCAACGCATCATTGATGATGTTGTACTTCCGGATGTATGCGGACCCGGACGCTTCTTCAAAGTGTTGGCGCTTGTCCAAGAACAACTTAAACCAAGCTTTTGCGTACGGCGATAGCTACTCCGCAGACTTGTTCTTGCTCCGAAGCTGTCGCGCCTCGGTGAAGAATGCCTCACCAGGTTGATCGACAAGCACCCTCATGGTTGCAGATGAGACGTGATGTTCACGCTTAAAACGCTTCCAGTTTCCGGAAACAAAATTTTTGTTTGGATCAAAAAATGCAAGACTAGGCTTTAGTTTCTACAACTCCCTACTGACGACGTTCTTCCTCTTGCGCCGATCGATCCATTCCAAAGCCGTGTAGTTACTATCCAATACGTTGGATGGTGTCTTGATGACCACCTTTGGGTACTGGAGTCGCCGTTTTGGTCCGCTGCGGTTCAAAATGTGGTTCAAGAACTTCACATGATCTGCATCAGTGAGGCCATTGAGCCACTTGAAGAACTCTCGATTCAAACCACCATCCTTCGTTGTCGTCGACTTCAGGTTGTCTTTGAATTTACAAAGGGGGTTGGTGCCAACGTCAATCAAGTCGCCTTGAGCACTTGCGGCCATCACATCTCGCCAGAGATTGAAAGTAGAATCAGGCGACGTGATAATCTTGACCTCATTTGAGAGAGCCAGCTGAGGAACCTGACTAGATTTGCTAGCGTACTGCTGGTTTTTGCAACGCCAATGCAGGCAAACCGACGTTGAATGGCCTCAATGAACTCCTACAGGAGGCATAACAATAGTGTTAGTAAAAGTGAACAATTGTTGACATAGGTGTGCATATTCAACTTGATTCGAGCTGAATATGCATTTGCAAAGGTTTGCATATTCAGCTCGTGTCGAGCTGAATATGCAATCTCAATCAGGATTGCTAACCTTATATGCCTTGTCGTTGGCTCTTGGAGCTCCACGGCCACCCGGCGTATTCTTCATCTGTGGTGGTGTTGGGCGACCTAGATTGGTCCATGTCGACCGTGCAGATAGGATGTTGGTCGACCACGTTGGCTTGAAGATGGACAAGTGATTGACTCGGTTGTAGAATGCCGAGATCTTACGCAGCTTCTCTTTGTCATCGGGCCATACGACAAAGCACTTCCACACGCGAAAGTGCCTCACTGTGGTCTCGTCAATAGATTCATCCGCCATCATCGCTGAGCTTGCCGCCACGCTATGTTGGCCATTTATGATGTAGAACTTCCCCTTTCGAATGTCTTCCCAGTCTCCATCAAGCTTCTCGTTTGTTATCGGCATTACGCAAAGCGTCTACTTGATGGACTTACTGGGCATGTGGATGAGGTAATTCATTACCACATCCATGCCCTTCTTCTTAAAGGCCCGAATTCTCCAGTCCTCTGGAGCTGGTGATAACTGTCGCACGTCCAGCTCCTTCTTCATGTCAAGGTCGTAGAAGAAGCAGTCCTGGCAATCTGTCCAAAACTTTTCGTACACCTCGGATGCATTCCCGTAATCAATGGCTTCTCCAGGACGCAACTCGTGGGGCAGATCGGTGATCGCAGAGACGATGCTGGCCTCAACGTCTGGCTTACCAACTTCTTGGTTTCTTGCACTAGATTTTAGTGCTCTTCGAGTTGGAGCCTCCGGAGCAAGTGATCGACGTTGCCTCTTTGGTGGCGTTGGGTCTGTAGACAACGACTTCCTCGGATTAACCTTGCCAATTCGAGCCGCTGCAGTCCTCTGTCCAGTGTTACCGCCTTGGCTAACGTTGCCACTCTCGGTCCTACGAGAGACCTTCACCGGAGTCATCTCGGATGAGGTCTGCGAGTTTTGAAGAACCTTCATCGCCATTGCATGGAGGAGACTTGTCAACTTCGATGACAAAGCTTTAGCGCGAAGAGGCCCACAAGTGTTGCTCTTCCAGTAATCTTCGTCCTGTTGTTTGAGGATGTCCTTCTTTATCGACTCAAACATTGAGTTTTCAATACTGTCGAGAAAGGGATCAAGGCTGAAGACTTGAGTCATGCAGTCCATGAGAACCGTGTACTGAAGTCTGCTTTCAGTTGTCGTCTCACTTTTAACTACGAGGAACTTCTTGTGGTGGTCAAACTCAATTATCTTCTCATTCGGTGAAACGTGCAAGAACATATCCATGCCTCGAAATTTGTGAGTCAACACCATGTTATTAGAGTGACCGATATGTTCGAACCCCCACGCCTCATGCCTCTCTGGATCTCGAAGCTCGTAGCAGTTGAGTAACTCGTGCTCCTCTCCGTCGTCGGACTCGATCACAATACTTGTGGGTTTATAATATTGCTCCAAGACCTCTTGGTCGTTCATTGGATTTCTGTAGTGGAGTCCATAAGTGAAGTCAAATTTGACTATGCGTACTTAATGCATTATAGTTTTTTTCAAGTATGCATATTTAGCTCGAGTCGAGCTGAATATGCAATACAACGTTTAATTGCACAGGTGTGGTTCCATCAAAAAGTTTTAAGCATTGTATTACCACTTGCGTGTGTTTGAAGTATTTTACCATTTCTATTGCACATTTAGCTTGACTTGAGCTAAATGTGCACACAAAGCCTATTTTACTGTGCACATTCAGCTCTAGTCGAGTTGAATGTGCTGATCAATATTAATATAATGCCCAGGAACTAATGAAATGAACGTACATATTCAGCTTGAGTCGAGCTGAATGTGCACAGAAAGCTCATGAGATTGTGCATATTTAGCTCGAGTCGAGCTGAATATGCACATAGCTGAAATTAAGATGCACATTCAGCTCGACTCTAGCTGAATGTGCACATTATGATAAATCATTTGCGTACATACTAATGAGCCGGAGGTGCATATTCAGCTCGAGTCGAGCTGAATGTGCACTCAACGCTCATCATACACTGCACATTCAACTCTACCCGAGCTGAATGTGCACACAAAGCTCATCATATGCTGCACATTCAGCTCGAATCGAGCTAAATATGCACATCATTCAAAACTAAACATGCACATTCAGCTCTACCCGAGCTGAATATGCACATCATTCAAAACTAAACGTGCACATTCAGCTCTACCCGAGCTGAATATGCACCTCGTGATCAACCAATTGTGCATATTCAGCTCAACTCGAGCTGAATATGCACTAATTATATGAATGAGAAATTACAAAATTCATTCAAATTGCAAGTTCCGTAGGAGTCTACCTACCTGGTTTCCATTCTTTGGAGCCTCTTGAATCTTCAAACAAATGGCTTGAGGTATGTCACACAAAGGAGCTGCTTCAGTGACAAAATGTCCCCTCTTTGAATCATAATCCAATCACTATTAGAAACTCAAAACTAAGATGAGTCACCAAAACTCTACAACTTGAAAACCTACCATCTCCCAACTTACAAAAAATTACAACATCACAAGGATTTCATCCCAAGGTGAACTCGTATACTGCCTGCGCGCGGATGAGCCTTGTCTTGCAACCAAAGAAAGAAGCCTTCATCCTCCCCTCCAAGGCTTCAATACTGAACTTTCTCCAGCAACTCTACGGAAGATACCCTAATCAGTACTATCTAGAATAAAAGCAGTAGATGGAGGAATTAACAGATATGGACCTTCAAGATTACACGAGTGCCCATTCGTTCACCCCTTCCCATACGCCCTTTATGCAAACTGGCATCCATCTCTGTTAGCATGAGAACAAAGACCACATGAAAACCTAAAATTAGTGTACCCTAAGTCTCTACAATTAACATTAAGTCTCTACAGTTAACATTAAATCTCTACAGTTAACATTCACAAACAGTGGGAGCATGCCAGATCAAGCAAATACCAGGCAATTCAACTCGTCATTTACATAACAACAGGGTTCAAAACTGGACATGAAGAGCTGAAAATAATGAAGGTGAAACCAACGCAGAATCTTGACTGACACAACTTTCGTACTGCTGAGTACTACAGAGACTTTCGTACACTTAACCCCTAAAGTCGAAAGCCCTCAGAACTGCCAAAGACCCTCAAGACTGCCCTCTTTCAATGCAAGGTGAAATTTTTAAACTTTTGACAAATTTTTGAGTATGTAACCGTAAGATCTAGTACCTAACTTGTACATGTACATGCATACCGAATCTTAGATTCAAATTCCTCTCCATTTGTGAGATCGTAATGTTCAAAGTTGAAAAAAAAGATTTTTTCCTTGTTGTAGAATGGAAAACTAATGTTTTGGGGGCCAAAAAAACCAATTTTGAAAGGAAATTTGACATGAGGCTCTTCAAATTCTTGTTCCTATGTGAGTAAGGAATATTTCCGTATAATTTTTACCCTCATAGGAGCTATAAAACCTAAAGAAATGCTTAATTTTTCACATGGAGGTATGCTGAAATACAAATACAAATGCCCATTTTCAACAATTAAAAAGGCATGTAAAAAATTATCGGATTGAAAATCCAGACGGTGAGATCATGCTTTACTACCTCTTTTACATGTACGAAAAACAAAATTCGAAAAAAAGTAAAATCTCAATTTTTGGTGAATTTTTGGAGTTACTGCGATCTAATTGATTTTGGGCAGATTTTGAGAATAAATGAGCATATACCGCAGTTTTGGGCAGATTTCAGCATGCCCTAACAGTGTTTTCAAACTTTGACCGTGAATATCTCCTAAAGTATGAGGAATTTTGAAGCATAAATGGTGTCATTTTAAAGGTATGGGAAAACTCTACAATCTTCCAAAATTGTAACTTTGTACGATCTAAATTTAGTAACTGAGAGCCAGCCATCCGTGACAAGAGTGGCTAACCCCATATCTCAGAAGCATTCAATAGCTGACGCTTTGACTTGACAAGTTTCAAAAGGGTGGGACGACACTGAGTTCAGGGCATTCACGATACAGAAACGCACCTTCTCAACAGTTATAATGCGTCCCTCAAGAGTGGACCGGTTGAGGTACTTCACACAGCGAGCAGCATCATCAGCATTGTCCATAGTCACAAAGCCAAAACCTCGTGACTCGCGTGTGCGTGGGTCAACCACCAGTCGGCATTCGACCACCTGAAAAATAAAACATATTGACGATAATACAAAAACAGTTCGACCACATTCTGGTCGATTTCGACTTTAGGGGTTAACGCAGAATCTTGACTAACACAACTTTCGAGACTTTGTTGACTGACACAACTTTCGAGACTAACATTAAGTCTCTACTAATTTGTAGCTTTAGTGATGAATGCCAGAGCCGAGGAGTAACTTAGTTTATTAGTCTGATTGGGAATCTAGATGGCAGAAAAGGTGCCTGACGCGAATTTGAACTAAGCTAAAAAGGACGACAAGCAATAGAGTTATTTTTTCAGGACATGGAAAAGAGAATTTGAGCACCCATATTTGGTGAGAGCACTACATAAAGAGATGAGCAGTAAGAATATGGAGGCAGACAAAGGGATGGACACAAAAAAGATAACTCTATTTCCTGTCAACCTAACATTGTACTAGTAAATCAGAAGAATTGGAAGTACCTTGTAGAGAGCAGCCTGAATGTCACGAATCCAATCGGCGTTTTGTTGTGCTAAAACTGTTGTCGCTTTGTTGTAATCACCTCCATTGATTGCTTGTCCAGCTTCACTCAGCTTGTACACCGCAACCTGCACATATTCTGGCACAAAACGCAATTCTCCTCAATGCAGAACTCAAAAAGAACAAATTCATGTACTATCTGAGAGCATAAGCTGAGTTTGTCAAATCATAAGCTGAGAATGCAGAAGTAGGATTCCTTCTTCATGAGTTGAAATAGTTTCATGAGACAAACATGGTGACAATAAAAGGCAGGTCTAGTACAAATTGATGGCTGCAGTAAGAAACGCATGCAAATGATCACAAGTGTTTTCTTCCGTAGCTCAAACAAGTTTGAGAAGTTGAATAACATAGGACATGAAGTATTCATTGTGCACTGTCAAACTGTTTGGTAATCTAAAAGAATGCAACGTTACACAGCAAGCTAGTACACATCAGCTGAGCTGCTGAGAATTTCTCTTGTGAATTTTAGTTTTCCACAATAAAACTCACTTTCATGTAGCATCAACACATGAGTACAAGGTGTGCACCTCCGGCATGACAGAAAAATTTGCTGTCTGTATGTAGGCAAATGCTTACCTGGTATCGGTGTCTGCACAATCGGTGTTATAACATCCGGTGGCGATTGTTGTCGGTCTGTCGAAATGCAGACTGGTCGATGTCGTCGATCTCGAGAGAAGCTGCAAGCAATCCTCGCACCTCTCGACACGTACCGGCCACGTTTCCTTCCTTGCTCCCGCGCTCAGTTTGAATCTGTGAATCATTTGTACCCCACTTCGTAAGTCACAGTCACGCGCATGACTCTCGACAACAAATCATGACATGAAAGTCCACATTCTCACTCCGTGTTGCGGTAGCCGAGAGGGGAAACTGCGACGGTGCTACCAAGGAGGTCGGAATTCAGCTCTCCCGAAATGCTTGCAATCCTACGATTGCGCCCCGCGAAGAAACGATCAGCAACCACACCTCGACAGTTGTTCGCAACTAGTTTAATTAAGTGTTAATTAGTGTCAAGAGCGTTCCCTGGAATAATTAAGCACATCGAGAGAGAGATTTCACGTTCGTGAGCAAGAGAGTGCGAGGCGCAGGAGATAAATAGAAAGTTCATGGATGCTCAATATGCTGGCGCTCACGCCACAGACGCGTTTGCCGACAAGAAGTGACCGCGCTTTCAAACCGTGACGTAGGGCACTTTTCGAGACTAAGACTTCCTGGTTAAGGCACCCTTCCTTTCTTCTCTATTCAATCCAACACGGCCTCCTTATGCCATCAACTGAAACACACTTAACCTAGAGCAACCTAAACCAGCGATTCCACGAAACCAGCGATCAACCCTAAACCAGCGATCCCACGAAACCTCAAACTTCAAACTCACAAGCCTCTCGGCGCAGGCTTACCTTCTTATGGCGTGCGGCGATGGATCTGTGGCTATGCGGTGGTGTGCCTGCGCTTTGGCGTCGCACGCAAGAAGATGAAAAGGGACTCCCTTCGTCTCCCTCCGGCCTCTTGCCCTACGCCGTTCGCACTGTTCCCTCGCCTGTTCCCAAATTTGTTCCTTTCCTTTTCCAGCAGAAGGTGGCAGAGGTAATTATCAAGTATCAACACCAGAGTAGCGATGATTATTTGTTGCCAAAATGAGTCCTCTCGGCTGATATCTAGGTCTACACAATTGATACTAGTCTGAGACCTTGAGATACCTGGGTGATACTCGTGCAGTCACCGACACTTACAGAACCTGTGAAAGCTGCATGTGATCGAATCTCGATAGACACAACATGTCCATGTTTGTACAGCCAGCCTTCCCAGGTTTACAACATTGTTTTCTTGTCACTAACACCTCCCTGGTATCAACCGAGTATCATAACCGCATCCTGGGTGTGATCAAGGTATCTCCCGATTAGGTGTCAGTCATGAAGAGGACACTATATAGTGCAATGATTTTCTTGCGTTTGAGAGCACAAAGAATCTATGGTGGTTTACAATGCACACTTCTCGGCTGATATGTACAAGACTAGTGTACACATCCGTTGTCCTCTTCTTATTTTAGACAAGATACTACTCTGATATTATAATACCCGGTTGATACCCGGTTGATATGGAGGCAGTCTACTTCGCTGTTCGCATCGCTCCCTTCTCTGTTCTCATGATTCCCATCGTTCCCTCACCCGTTCATAATCGACAAGTTATGGCCTATTTCGGGTCCTCTTTCCATAATCTCATTAGCAACTTCTAAAGACTTGAACTATGAAAAAGAGGTGGAAGAAGATGGGCATCTATTCAGACAATCTCCGCGAATATCGGTGCAAGCGTAGACCAGCGACAATGATTTCCATGAGTGGGGGTTCTGATGTTATGTACCTTGTGGTGTTGATGTTATTCTACATGATTTAGAACACTCGTAGATTCTTCGAGGCTAAAAAAGCTCATCGGTCTTATAGGGTTAAGCAATGTGCATATATGGAGGGAGGAAACAATTCTACCCAATTTTATTTTCATCCATGTTGTGGAGATGAGCCAGCTGGTAGACTTTCTGTGGTTGACACCTAAACCCATCATGCACCCAAAACCATAGCTTTTCAAGTCTGGGTAGTCTACAAATGAAAAAGTGGGGCCCGCTTAATCCATTCATTTAGAATTTTCCGTTTGGTTCATGGGATTTTGGGATGTTTTTCCTCCAAAGGAACCAAAATCGAATGTGCATATGTCTTCAAGGTTCTTTTTCTAATGAATTCTTATGTGTCTAGCCCTGCGGTTTTGGGTTTTGGCCACACCTCGGCGACTGGCTCTCAGAGTCAATGACTATTCAAAGCCGTCACCACACCTAGAACGAGTAGTATCTACCTTTTTAGTACAACCACGGGCATTGTATGATCGACGGCGTTGGGGTTGAGTGAGGTCAATGGAAATAAGACCACACCCATAGGAAATAGAATTAAGGACCACTTCCTTTCACTCCATCCCAACTTAGTTCGATTCTTTCATGCCTATTTCCACTACAAGTCAAGTCTTTGTAGAACCTCATGAAAAGCTAAACAACAATCATTTAATTAATTTTCAACTGTATCAATAGAGAGGGTCTCCAACCTCTACATTTTAAATGAATATATGTATTAACCCCTAAAGGACCACGACCACTTTCGCTCTAAAACCGGTCCAAAACTGCCACTGCCAAAAAGAGACATGAAAATCACATTTTAAAGTGAATTTTGGATTTTCAACCGTAAGATTTTAAAATAGACTTCCATATAAACATGCCTTAAACTTTTGGTTGCAATCCACCGTACAGATTGATAGATTTTAGTGTTTAAAGTCAAAACGATGGTTCATTTTCTTCCTTGCGTTGAGTAGATCAGCAGACTTTGACTTCACTTTGTATCATATTTTTGCATTGTACAAGGTCTAAATCTTTTACCATTGTCTTAAGCATGATGTTATTTCCCAACACACCAATTTTTAGAGGTAGAAAAGGGGTGTAGCATATTCAAAACAAGTGTGCAAGGAGTGGAGGTTCAATGATTGCCATTTCACGTTTTATTTTTTTGTGAACTACGTATGTATTCAAATGATAATCCAAACGGTCAATAAGAAGGTTTTCACCACATATTGTTGTTGAAAAAATAAAAAGTGAAAAATTTGAAGATCTCTAGGTCTTATGTAGAAAAGATGAAGTTTTTTTCCTCCGTTGCCCGACAATGTGTGAAAATGTTTGACTTGGAATAAAATGCCTTTTTACACTAAAGACAAGATTTTTTATTGAAAATTTCCAAAAAAGGAAATATTATTTATATGTGTGAAAAATCTCAATGTCAATAGAAACTTTTGTCAAAAAATTTGGAGGTGCCCGGTGTTCCCACTTTTGGCTTTAAGTGGTACTAACTTTCAAACCACAAATCCAAAAAATAAAACAAAAATATGTCTACAAAGCTCTTATCAGAGGCAATCTAGAATAAAAAATTTAGAGAAGAATTTTTTTTTTTCGAGTTTTAGGAACCTGCCCAAAATCAGAAATCCCCCTAAAGGAGACTCTGGTCCTTTAGTGTTATATACATTTTGCACCTACTCTATAGGCTTGTATATATCATACTCAAAAACTTCCTCTAGTGAATGCAAATCAGAGACACTGGGATTATACAATTATTTTTTTTTAATTTCTTGTTTTTGGAAGATTTATGATTAAACAATTGAGTTGCAATATTTAATCTTCTTCTTTTTGTGATAGCACATATATAAAAACCAAAAATATAATTCCAAAGTTTTTACATGTTCAAAACAATTAATATTATTTAAAAGACATGCATAGATTTTGGCCTAATGGCAATATCATGGATAAAATAGTGAGTTTAAATAAATATCTAAGTAGATTGGAATCTAGTGATTGGATGAGGGGGCTTCAAATTAAAAATCTAATTTTGAAAACTATCAAATATCTTTCATGGATTGAGAATCCTAATCTGTTGTGAAACGAAACTTCATTAATGAGATTGTATTTTCAAGTACATACTAGCAGTTGGCGCTTGCTTTGCAACGCATTAGTTCAACCATTTTAATGTAGTTTTTATATCACAAAATATATTTAAAAAAAAGGTAACAACAATCTACGTAAAATATAAATATGTCTTTGAAACCTATGCACGAGTTTTAATAATGTAATAGAATAGAATAGAAAAAAATAAATTAGGTTTTAGATTTTTTGCATTTTAACATGGAATTTCAAAAATGTTATGAACGTCAAATTTGTAATCAAGAGTTTCAAATTTATTTTGGATAAGCACAAATTGCAACACACGAATGCAAATTTCACACACCCACAAATTCAACTTTTAATTACAATCTCAATTTCACACATCCACAAACTCAATTTGCAATTACAATCTCAAATCTTGCAATTACAAATCAAAAATTTGTAATTTCAATCTCCACAACTCGAATATGCAATTTTGCAACTCCAACTTTGTATGCCAACCTCCAAGATCACAACTCCATCTTCACAACTTTTTTACTCCAAGTTTACAACTCATCATTTACAATTCAATCTTTTAGTGCTTAACCAAAAAAAAATTTGAACGTCAAATTTGAAATCAAGAGCACAAATTGCAACACACAAATGCAAATTTGTCACACCCAAAAACTCAAGCTAATGCTTTGCAAGCCATGAGTCCAATTATTTTAATGTATTTTTATATATTACAAACTATATTTAAAAAAAAGTAACGTGATTCACTATGCGGTTGGGTGCGCAATTAACTGCGCGGTTGACTATATCGCTCCTATAGTTCGGGTAAGGCTAAATCCCCTATTGCAATGGCCAACTGGCACAGCCGCGGCCCGGCCGCTGGATGTGGGGCCTGCCGCGGCGGTCGCGCATTTTCCCGTGAGCCGCCGCCCAGTAACTTAATTACCCGTCCCCCCGATACACTGGCCAGTGTTCCGCCTGCCAGTGTTTCAAAATCCTCCACCATGTCCGAACCATGCAATGGATGCCATGGCCGCCATGGCCATGCCAATCTTAGGCTTCAGTGGGGCCCACCACTACCGCCCCGTGACACCTGCCACAGTGTTCTACTCTCTTGCACTCGGCGGAACTATAGTCCTCTGCAGGAAAGAGTGTCACTGACACTTTCACTTACGGACATGGAATATTTTACGTATTGTAGAGAAATTCATAATTTATTTGTTCGACAATTTTGAATTCAAAGTAAGTTTACAACTTGCCACTAATTTTTTATGTCTATAGTTATGCATATAACATCAAACATCTAAAAAATGGACTTGAACTAAGTAAAGATTGTAAAAAAAAAAACTGTTGCTTACATTATGATTGCCCAATCCATGAAGTATTTATATAAACTCTAATTTATCTTATATGTAATTTCCGTTGTCCATATGGTGTCTGCAATTCCAATTGTTTTAATAGTTTGTATGTATTGTTTATCTTATAACTAGCGAACTCTTTTTTTGTGTTACATTATAACTAACAATGTGTTTTTTGTGTTACATATATTTTTTTCACTTTCATCTTTCAGTTATTGTATTTCTTTTTCGTTTTTTGGTTTTCCTTTACTCTTTTGTTGTTGTTGTTCTACCCCTTCTTGGTATCCTTCCTTTCTCTTATTCTTGATATTCCTCTTTTTTCTTGTTCTTGTTTTCGTTATTCTTCTTCTTCTTGCTATTCTTCAAATTTTTTTCTCATGATAATTTTTTTTTCTCCTTCTTCTTCTTCTTCTTCTTCTTCATGCTATTCTTCTCTTTCCTTGTTCTTGCTATTTTTCTTTTATGATTTTCTTCTTCTTCTATGTTGTTGTTCTTCTGCTTACATCTTCTTATCTTCTTTTTATTCTTCTTTTTGCTATTCTTCTTTTATCCTGACCTTCTTTTTATTCTTCTTCTTATTGTTGCTATTCTTCTCTTTCCTTGTTCTTGCAATTTATCTCCTATGATTTTCTTATTCTTCTTCTTCTTCTTCTTCTTCTTCTTCTTCTTCTTCTTCTTCTTCTTCTTCTTCTTCTTCTTCTTCTTCTTCTTCTTCTTCTTCTTCTTCTTCTTCTTCTTCTTCTTCTTCTTCTTCTTCCGCTCCTCTCCTCTTTCTTTTCTCTTATTATTGTTATTGTTTTTTTTTTCATTTCATTTGGTTGTTTTTTTTTTCTCTACAATACTTTCCTATGCTTTATTTTTTTAATACATTTTAATACAAAGCTCTATTTATGTATATAATGAAGGGATACCCTAAAACCTAAAACCGGCGCCCCAAGAACTTCCCTTACCCCGTCCCCCGGATACACTAGCCAGTGTACCCGCCTGGCAGTGTTTCAAAATCCACCACCAAGACACTGCATGTCCGAACCATGCAATGGATGGGTGCCACGGCAATGCCAATCTTAGGCTTTAGTGGGGCCCACCACTATTGCCACGTCACGTCGTCATTGGGTTTGTGTTACAAGAGGGGTAGTCGACGTGAATGTCTTGTGACTAAAAAAACAGATTTGCGTTTAGGGTTTGTACGTGACCAATGATGTAGAGTTTTAACTTCACTCTTGCAATAACAGTCTTTTTTAAACCTCGTGTTTGTTGTGACGGTTTGCATAGGTTATTAGGGTTTATGGGTTACGTTTTGGGGCTCCATCATTTACATAATCGACCAGGATTTCATATCACCGTGATCATTGCACGTACTGCATTCAGAGCAAGCTCCGTGGAAGTGATATCTTCCTATTAGACCCAGGAGCACATTGTGAATGGGAGTTTGTACTCGAAGGATGGAGGAGCTTCAGAGCGAGCGCTACGGTCGTCATATTCCAGGTGATATTTTTCCTCCGTTTTGTTGCAATGTCGTATGCGTCTCCGGCTGTGCAAGAGTTAGAACGTCAGGATGTGGTTAGATTGTTGGAGAATGCAGTCCTGGTTGCACGAAATCAGAGTAGCAAACCGTCATCACTTCTATCTTCATATTGGTCAATCCCGAGGTTTGCCATTTCTATAGTCGTTGGATAGATATATAAGTTCTCATTTCTTCTTGCTTCAACAAGTATTTAGAATTGCCCTTTGCTTTTTTATTTAATTCCATGTTCACATCTCCTCCTCCAAACTCAGTTTCTGAAACCTTTGTTGTTGCAGAGACCAGGTCAACGTTTCTGAGGAGCACTGGTATTACGAGCCTGTCTACTGTGCAGGCAAAGGATGTAATAATTTGGCTAGATTGTTGAACAACTTCAGATATATATCTCTCTCCCAAGCTGGTTGTGCAAATTGCTATCCTTCTTCTTGCCCCTATACACCTGACATGATGGCGCCTGAACCTGTGACAATGCTTGTCAAGATTTACGATCGAGCCTACGATGTTACGTATCCTAGCGAGGAGCGGATAAAAGACCTTATGTTGGAGTTCGCCACGCAGTGCAAGGGACGGTTGAAGCCCACAGGGGGTCGCAGGTATTTCATTTGTATTCACTGTGGGAAGTCTACATTCTCCAACAAGCTCATGCTTAATCAACACAGGTTTGAGAAAGGCTGCGATTCTGCAAGGTATCCGGATGGGACGAAAGCTCTTTTACTTCCTTATCCTGATTTTCTACCGGGGCAAGGGAAGATGGTGGAGGGTATGGGAAAGCGCGGAAGTAAGAACGACAAGAGAATAGCGTGCATTGACGGTGATGACGCTGCCAGTGGAGAAGAGGAGACCATCGTAGAAGATGAGGAGCAGCATGCTAAATTGCCGAAGTTGTCTCCGACAATAAAACACATAGGCAGAGTTGAAGAGGATGGAGCACCTGAGTTGGCCGAGAAGGTCACACCCGCCTCCGATTTATTTTTTGCAGCAGCCACATCGGCGGTAGAGAAGGTGGTTTCTAAAGGGAAAAAGAGTAAAGGGCCTCTTCCTTGTACAAACAAGGTGGACGAAGACGGAGATCATGAAGACGAGTCTTCACTGTCAACGAAGGTGGTGCAACAAGGTCGGACTGGTCTAGGACAGATGAAGTTGTCGACAGCGGCTCGTGACACAAACGCGCAAGAACAAAAGCGCATGGTGCTGAGGCATCCAGCAGTACCAGTTCCATGCAACGACGGTGGCCAGGTACTTTATCAGTGTTCCGGTGCCAGCAAAAAGGGTGAGAGAAAACGGGGGCATGAAGGTGCTGCTGGAGAATTTCAAGTACAATCCTCACAGCCACGGTCAAAGCGCGCCGTGACACAGCCTCTAAAAAAAGGTACAATCTCACTGCCTTACCAATCACGCCCCGTAACACTAATGAAACCTGCTTTGGTGACGGTGACAGAGGGAGGTTTGGAACGACCAGGTGTTCAACAACCACTTCAAAGAGCAAAGAGGGCGTCAACACAATCAAAGAGCGAAGGGCAACTTACCGTGCCCTCAAGGACCAATTGCTCAGTAAGTATCTGAAACACTGTGTGTTATCGCATGTTACATCATGGATTGTTTCCTTCACCAATTAGAAATGAAAGAAGCATGGGCATTTCGGTAGGCGTTTATAAATTCACTGACATCCGTGATTCCTCTGGAAAACAGCCTCCAATGGATCAGCAAGTCGCAATTGCTGTGTCTAGAACGGTCAAGGTTGTCACATGGGGCGACAGATCGACAAACCATGAAAATCGTCCAGATGACGGCGACCAGAATGAGGATGCTGTAGGACCATTGACGGATGCTATGGTGTCTTACGAGGATCTCAATGCACCAAAAATGATGGAGGTAGAGGACTGCGAGGGCAGATTAGAAGAGGCTGTGTCACGAATGGCAGCGTGGGATAAAAACTGGGAGGCTAACGTGCAGCTGGTGCAGTATTGGGCAAAGGGCAAAGGCTCTCCAAGGCCGTTCACGTATCACCCTTACATGGAAGGACAATTCAATGCGAGGGAAGAAGAATTACACTAGCAGGAGAGGATTTATGTGGCATCTGCACAAAGGAAGGCAGATGATATGATGAGTGCCGCAACACCCCCTTCCGCGCCAGAGAAGCCAAAGATGCCGGGACTATTCCGCTTGCGGGCATTTGAAGGGTCTGTAACACTGCCGTGGTCTTGGGATCACGGCAGTGGTGAAGCTTTCCGTCGTGCGTGGGAGGAATCTTTCCCAACTCAGGAGTTTCAAGACAAACTCATGGGGTGTCTTTGGTGGTGGACATCGAAAAAGGTAGTATCTGGCCTCATTGTTGGTTTTGTATGTAGGCACAAATTTACGTGTTCGTTATGCTAGATATACTCTTTTTACTTCAATTTTTGCTAATTTGAAAACTGTAAAACATTCTGCAGTCTGACAAGAACTTGAAGGAGGAGGTGAAAGCGATTCGGGAGGAAATTACGGCGTCCATGGATCAGCTTGTGGCAAGTACAGTTGCAAAGGAACCTTACCCTGACCTCGACCAAGTGTGTTCATATTTGCAGTGGACACTTGATTTTGCCCGCTACAAGGAAGAGAGCACGGGCTATGTACAGTGGATGAAGGACGAGAGTAGAGCAATGGTAGATAGGGCCCGACTTGAGTTTCGTCAGAGAAATGCAAAGATTCGAGAAAAATTACTTTGGGATTGGTGTCCAATTTGGCGTGTCCTTGCAGCCAATGAAGATGTTTTTGCCAAGCTACCCCCCTTACCGTGGAGCCACAACAGTAAGTTCACTTGCGACCTGTTTGTTCGTTTAAAATCTGTGCATTATTTTATTTAAAATCTGCATCAGTATGTTACTGTCATTTCCGTTATTGTCCACTGATTCATTACTGCTTTTCAAAGACTTAGCTGATTTGACTATCCATCCGTGTTCATTGCAGTCAGTGAATCCCAAATTATTCTGAGGAGGCTAGTTCATCAGCGCGTTCAGTGGAAGAAGCCTGCCTCTTTAGTTCTGGTGTTGAGGATCTTATTTCTACATGAGAATGGGATGTACCCTCACCTAACATGCCCAATGTATGGACTGACTCCCACTATCATTCACGACAGCTGTATAGAAGACACGAAGATCACGAAGGCTTTATCTGTTTTGTGTGCTCTAGCCCATTCTTATTTGCCGAAGTTGGAGAGGAATCACCACAAGCGCTGCAACATCGTGTGAGCATTGAGATTGCACAAATCCGAGAAGGCAAGGGAGATGATATCATTGACAAAGCCATGGAATGGCTGCGGATTGTGCAGATGCGCGCGCTTCAGGACCACGCAGCGGAACATCCACAGTGTTTTGACGCGGCGTGGACCACGATACACTACTGTCACTGGGGAAATCAATCGAAGCACTGGTGTAACACTCTACGAAGTAGGGAGGACCGTGACATTGGATGGGTGCCATCCCTTATTACGCCTTCGTGGAGTACCAGAGTAGCATCGTTGCGCAGCGACATTCAGAGGACAAGTCGTGCCATTGCTGGGGCAGTCCGAGAAGAAGACAATCACCGCTGGATTTCTTGTGTGGGGAGCGATGTTGTCAGTGAAGCTGAGACCTCTCTCCTTGCTGCGCCTGATGTTGAGCATGTTACTATCACAAGTCCGCCGTTGATACAAACCACTATAGAAGATCCAAGATACAACAAAAAATTGGGCGATGACATGGGGGAGGCAGGTACTATTCAACCTAGGTTGACACGTAAATTGTCCGTGTTGAATGATCCTGTAGAGTCTCAATGTGGACGTCTTGTTGAGGGGGCAATCAATGTCACAGACTCCATGGCAATTGGTTCTATCATGCAGAGTTTAAAGAAGGGGGAAACTGAGGATGAAAAGGAAGCTGAGGAGGTGAAGGAAGCTGAGAAGGGGAAGGAAGCTGAGAAGGGGAAGGAAGCTGAGGAGGTGAAGGAAGCTGAGAAGGGGAAGGAAGTTGAGAAGGGGAAGGAAGCTGAGAAGGGGAAGGAAGCTGAGGAGGTGAAGGAAGCTGAGAAGGGGAAGGAAGCTGAGAAGGGGAAGGAAGCTGAGGAGGTGAAGAAAGCTTAGGAGGTGAATCCCTACGGAGATGTGAGTCCATTCAAGTTTGGGCTTCCTACACTATTCTCTACTATGTGTAGTAGAGATCATGAAAATCCTCCACTGACATCAAAGGATATAGGTTTAGTACTCTGTCAACAGGGAGGCGGTGAAGAAGGGGATGTCCACGGTAGCGAGCAAGGGCCGGCACCACTATTTCCGGAAATCAAGTGTGCAATGGAGGCTGCTGAAGTTCTTCAAGAGGGTGAGTCATTAGTGACTATTACTCAAGTCTGTAAAGGGGCATACGGCATTGTTGAAATGCCTAAAGAAGGGACAAAATTTGAATGTAGTCTCTCTCAATGGATGGACACCACGACGCTCACACAAGGAAGTACTCCTCCACGAGGAGTGTTCCAAGTGCACGTATCAAGCAACGTAGAGGTAGCCACTGTGTCCAAGAATGACTCCTGCTCTAAAAACTTGGAGAGTTTGTTTGACGAAGAGAGAGACATGGAAGCTGTGAAGCAATTGGTGGATCTTTCTCAACAGTCTCCTCACAACGTTGAAGGGGGCTCATGCTCACTGAGTGCAGACCGAGCAGCCACTGAACCTGATGACTCTCGCCAGAATGGTGCAGTCCAGGAAGCATCAGAGCAATGTAACATTGGTGATGCAAGCGCCTTAAAGATCCACAACTTAGCTGAGGTATATGACCAGCTCCGGATAGACGCGCTAATCAAGGGAGTTCCTACAGGGGGCGAGGGAACAACTCGTAATTTTAGCACGGTTTTCTTCAATCAGTATGAGGAGGTAGAAGTGAAGCATAGGGCCATTCGAGACCTGAAAAAGGTTAAAAACCGGCTTGGGAATGACATTGTCGACTTTGTACTCTCGAGGGTGTACATGTCGTATGCAGAAGGGAACCGGCACGAAATTCAGATTGTTAGTTCTCGAGTATGTACGTATCTAGTGTCGGTGATGTCAGGCAACATTCCCATGGAGAGATTTGTGAAGGATTGGCTGCAGCCCCCTCGGGGAATGAAGGTTCATCAAGTAAAAGAGGTGATTGTTCCTTGGGTTTGTGATGGACACTGGTCTGTCCTGATCTTGCAACCGCAGCGAGTGTTTCACTTAGACTCCTGCGCTGATGTAGTGCATTTTCCTAACGGAAAGCATGCCGACTTTGTGAGGTGGCTCTGCTTGGCGTGGCAGTGTCTCAGGAGGGTAGAAGAGTATCCAGTAGATAATGTTCAACCCATTCAAGTGTTTCAGCAAATTGGAGTCAACGAGTGTGGTCATTTATGCCTTCGCAACATTGTGCTATACTTGAAGGTAGTTAATCTTACTATTGCCTCCTCACGTTTCTTTGTTTAGTGTAACTTACTTGGTTAGACTCGTGACATTGATTTTTTGCTCTGACAAAGTGTGGACCTTACACTGTGTGACACTACAGTTTCGAAGAAGGGAAACAACCACAAGGGGAGTACAGTTGCTGGACGAGTATTTAAAACCCCATACTGCAATAGAGATGAACAAGGAAATACTGGTGCTTTTGGCGAAGGAGTTAGACCCATGCGAAAGAGACGTCAGATATCGAGCTCCTTTCTGTCAACTTCGGTTTAGGGTCACATCACGAGGTGAAGATGAGGGGTTGCTGATGGACGGAACACCACCACCTCTTGCAAAGAAGCACCGCACTCGTGCATCCCAAAAGCCCCTGACCGAGGTCCATCAAGATGAGGAGGCTTGATCAGAGTGTCACAATTACGACATGCAGCTCTATGTTTTGTTGATATTAGAGATCTTCTGAATTCACAGTGGTGATGTACAGTGTGGTCTGAGGAACCATTCTCTTTTCAAATGTTCCAAAGTTGTTGCTTATGTTTCTAGTACAACTTATGCATATCGTTTCAAATAGATTTCAGTCGTCATTAGATTTACTAGCATTAGAAGTGTATATTTCGCATAGTTGATTGTGCATTACAACATGTTATATGTTGATTATCTAATGTTTCTAAACAACAGTAGTCCAGGACAATTCAGATTTTAGGCATTACCAGATTGAAGTTATGATTTACGGTCTACACAGTTGAGCACATGGTGATAATGTCCAGCCATGGTCAGCATGTTTAAAATGTATGCTTCCCTGCAAGAAGAAGGCAAGGAAGAAGAATAAGAAAATCAATTTGGAAAATCGCAAGAACAAAGAAAGAGAAGAATACGTTTCTTGAAGAAGAAGAAGATTAAGAGACAAAAAAGAAGATTAAGAAGAAGGAAAAAAATATATATATCCGTTGCACAAAATTTGAAGAATAGCAAGGATAAGGAGAATAACGAAAGCAAGAACAATAAAAAGGAGGAGTATCAAGAATATGTCAATGAAGGATACCAAGAAGGGGAAGAACAACAACAACAAAAGAGGAAAGGAAAAAAAAAATCAGAGAAGAAATACAAAGATGAATAGGAAAAAAATATATGTAACACAAAAATCACATTGTTAGTTACAATGTAACACAAAAAAACTTATAATTAGTTATAAGATAAACAATACATACAAACTATTCAAACAATCGGAATTGCATAGAAGACGGTAAAGGCCTTACAGCACCGGATTCTCTGACGGTCCGTGACACTGTAATTGGAAACAATGAGACCGTGTCACGGACGAAATAAAGTTGTTCAATCACAGTTTAGAGTCCTTTTCTAGACTACAGCACGTATTCTAGAACTGGATGCGATACATCTTACCAAAAATTGCAAGGGATGTCAATTATTTTGCACCGCGCTTCTTCCCCCATTCTAGAAAGTCTTTACCTCTAAGAAGGCTAAAACCTTTGCCATCATTAACTGTCCGTAACACTGGCAAGGCCACAAATGGGTGTACTGTTCCAGAACAAAGTTCCACCTTTAGTGCTCTAATTCGCCCAATTACTTGATTTAGATCCGCAACAAGGTGGTCCATGAGGACAGGTTGCCCGGAAACCTCATCCGATAAGGCAATTACAAGATTCCGTACAGTTTCACCTACGTCCTTTGTAAGAACAGTCTTTCGGGCTCGGATTTCATCCGAAGTTGTAGCTGGGGTATCCTCCACCTCGTGTAAGGGATGAGCTGTTGTAGGACTTAGCAGTTGTGTCATGCCTCCTAAAACATTCCCGGCCTGTCTACCACAAACACGGGCAATGGTGCCCTCGGCAATATCAGGGCGCAGGATTAGCAAAACCTTTACAACGTGCTTGCAAATGTTTCCTCGTTGTGCCCACACGCAATTGCAACTTGCCCATTGTTCACCAGGATTATGAACCACATATCGAATATGACGGTGATGCACTGAAGTGACTAGGGCGCAGTCCCCTGGCATCACATGTAGTGTCACATCCGAGTCTGGAATGTCACGAGCTTTCATCAAAGAAGTGATAGTAAAGTCCTGCATCTTCTTGTTGTCCAGAAAACCCTTCTCTTTACGCAGCCCCTTGTACCAGAAATGATCATGAACATCTTCGGTGAGAGCAACGATGCTCCAATCCACACGTCTTCCTGACATGCGACATCTTTCCGCCTTTAGTACAGCCTTCAAGAATGCATGATACCCTTCAATGGCTGCATTTGTGTCTTGTCCTGCGTAAGGTAAGTCACGATAATCTACAACCCACATGTGTACCTTACCCAACCACTGCTTCTCCATGTATTCCCAGAATTCTCCTTCTTTAGGAAATTTCTTACTCAGTTGCTCAATCTTGTCCTTCGCCCAGGTATTCGATTCATTCTCGGATGGTGAGCTCTTGTCGTACATCATAAGTCCTAACTCACGGAGAATCTCAGCTCTACGCAAAGGATCTTTTATCTTGTAGCAGGAATGCTTCTGCCACACACGCCGAACATGCCAAAGGCATAGGAAGATTGGAATATTGGGCCAAATCTTGCTGTTAGTTTACATTCAGTCATAATCAGTAATTAGTAGTTAACTTGACACTGGTTACGTGTTCTGTCAAGAAGAAAAATTGAAGTGACACTGAAATTGACATACAGATTACTAAGAGCTCTCGTAATAATCTCACCATTACATTGATAATGATTAGAAGGTCTGCAGGGGAACTTATGTAAGTGCATTGATCTCTCCTTGGGCACAATCCACCACAAACGCTGACGGATTCCAATCAGGATTGTCTTTTTTCGTCCGACGGTTTAACGATTCCATCCATGGAATAAGGTCATCTTCACCGCATCGTGAAGTCAGGATCCAAGCTACTGGTATGCCTTGGTGCCACTCATCAAACACCATAACGGTGTATAGAGGAAACTACACAACAACAAGTAGTGTCACAAGAACATTCTGGTGATGACTATGCAAAATTTTAATTCTTTTAGCAAGGAGATCCAATCGCATCAAGTGTGGCTAGAAATTGGAGAAGAGAATCAAGAATTACAAAGAGAGAGTAAGAACCTTTTTATCATTGGTTCCAAACGTAGCGTCAATGGAGATTCCACCTCCATGATCGTATTTTGCCATCATCTCCCTTTGCCACATTGTCTGAATCCCAATGGTGAATGGCATGTTAGCAGTAGTCAACTGGCCCTGCACTTCTGTGGTATTCGCAAGGTTTGTCTCGGTATAATGAAACACTTTGTCAGGGTTCTTTTGAACCCACATTCGTACACTCTGGGCATCATTTGGATGCAACATCCAAGTCTCTCTGGCCAGCTTCTATGACATATTCCGAATATCTTTAGGGGTTAGAAGGAGGTCCCGAGTCATGATCTTACCGTCTGCCTCCCACTTCCGTAGAAATTTCAAGTGTTTCTTCATTATCTGCTGCACAGTATAATTCTCGCGCAGACAGTCATTGACAAAATTCTTTATAAGTGGAGATAGGTGGGCCGAGAAGGCCGCACGATCACCAAGTTGAATTCCTCCATGCACCACTAGCCCATCTTTGTTCACATGTCGGGACTCATATACACAAATCTGTGCAATACGAGGTGCATATAAATGAACCTTTATAGTGAATCGTGCAGTACACCCTCGCTTTATTGACAACCCCCATTTTTTTCTAGAGTCTCTATGCTTTCTTTGGAGTGGGCATTTTGTCTTCGCATCTTGCCTACCTTCCTCCTTTAGTCCATCCTCCTTTTTGTCTTCCATCAGTTTGGGACACTCGCCTTGGATAGCAATGTTGGCAGCATCAGAAGCCACTGAAATAGTTGAAGATGAAACAACAATACCATGTGTTTGTTCACATGTGAGGCTTGTTCCCGCTACTCCAGTACAAGTGTTTTTTTTCCGGCAAACTAAACCGTACATCAATATCCAGGGAAGTACATATTTTAGGGGCAGTGATGGTTGTGGGAACAGTCGAAGACAGACCTGTCCCAAAAGAAGTCTTCGGAACACTCCGGAAGTCCACATTCAGTTTGGAAACACTACCACCATCCTCCATGGTTGGAGAAACGATTCCATCAAGTGAGTCTGACTTTGGGACAAAAGCAACACAGTGGCTATTTGGCACTTGAGCGTTGTTCACATTGAAGTCATGTGATATTGTTGCGTTGCACAAAGCACTTAGTAAGGGGCTGATACCTTGAACTACAGATCCTCCATTCGCCGTAGAGTCAGGCTTCCCAATAGTCTTTCGCACATACTTCCTTTGCTTCAGCTTAGTAGGCGACCTTGGTGTGGCAGGTATCTCGTTTAAATCTAGAAGTGTCTTCTTTCTTCGAGCTCGTGTAGAAGGTTTTTTGACGGAGTCTACGTTGCATGAAGGACGGGAATTTCTATCAGCAGGGTCAACAACACATCCGTGACATTCTGAAATGTCCCCTGTAGGAGCGTGGATAATTCCCTCCGACCATGGAGCACACTGTGGAACTACATCGGACACAGGCTTGAGCAGAAGTGGCGTATTGAGGACATCCATTGGGCGATGAGCAAGCCCAATGTTATAGGATGATGAGGCCTGCTGGTACAAACTCATGTCGGGCCCCTCCACACCTGCCCTATATAGGTCTGTTCCGGCATATGCATTCAAAACAGGTTCTTGCCATCCCACTCCTGGGAATAGTGCAGGAAATTCGGTAGGAAAACCTAGGCCATCTGGATTGTGACAGTCAATGAGCATTCCATGACTCTGCTGTGTGGAAGTTTGAATACGCGGTACATCGGCTGGAATTTTGTAACAGTGGGCAACTGAACACGTAGAGGAAGGGGTACGAGTGAAAATAAAGTTGTTCTGGGTAAGGTGATTGTTTACAGAGTCTGCAATCTTTGTCGTTGGGACTCTTTTTCACACAACCGTTGGTGGAGGACCTAAGCCATCAATGCCTATGCCTACAACATTTGTGCAATGACCGTCAATTACAGCTCCAACAGTCTTCTTCTTGCGCGCGGTTCTTTTACAGACCTTTTTCACCGGGACTTCTTGCATCTCTGCATTTTGAGCTGCAAGAAGAATACCTTGATCAAAAACCACGGCATCTGAACAGTCCAGAGTACTTGCCGTGGTTGTAGACTTCTTACGAATGGCCCTCTTGCGCGCAGACTTTGTAGGGACGACGTCCACGACCTCTTCCGGAATTGCATTCAAGTCAAACGGAATGCAAGGCTTTGGTTGGAATTTGCGCGGCGCTTTCCTCTTTCGTCGGCCACGTCGTTTAACAGGCGACTTCTTACATACTCCCTCTCCAACGGCTTCAGTGACATTGACAATGTTGAGCTTTTTTCTTGCTTTCGGCAAAAGATCTGTGGTTATATTTTTCACAATTCCGGAGTAATCTTCGGGTCCGTATTCACAATGCCATCTACCAACAACCATAATTGAATCAGTCATGACAAAAGAATTGAAAGCAACAGTGCCTGTATATGAAGTAAGTGAGGATAAAATTACCAGACCTTGCAAAATCTGAAGCCGTTCGAGCTCTTTGCCTAGCCTCTTCAGATCGCTTGTGGTTCTCTTTTGTCTCTCAAAATAGACATTGAGTTCCTCCCTGCCCAAATTGCATTCCAGTAATGAAGTCCTGGACGCGCGCCGTAGGGATGTAACATTGTTGGACAACTTGACTCCGAGCAGTTTTTCCACGTCGTGCTCTATATTCCAACGCCCATATAAGATCCTTCATTCCAAAAGAACTTGTAGGAGGATGTTGAACAGATCGTTCAATACATGTTAAGATCTGCACATCAAATTCACCCAACTTAGGTATTTCCAAATTCTTGATAATGCTTGGCAACGTAGATTGTTCGTCTTCATCTACTGGAGGCGAGATGCTGGTGCTCTTGGCAGCCATGAAGTTACAAGGTCTTTGCACATAGAAGAGTCAATGGGAGGTCAATGCGTGGCGACTCCAATCGAATAAGTAGTGTTACAAGGACTGTAAGGTACATCAATGACAAAAAGTAGTAGAAGTGGCCCTTAGAAACTTGTAACAGACTTCTAGTACTATATTTTTTGAGTAGCACCTCTGAACAGTACAAACAACTGACTCCGAAAATGAGAGGACAATGTTACATGTTTAGACTATGCGGAAACACCAGAAAACCCTAAATCCAAGCGGTTAATGAGAATTCGGGACAGAAGAAGCAAACTACATATCTACACTAAGCACCTGGTAAACCCTAAAGCGCATATACATTTTAATCACAATGAGGAAATCATTAGCGTGGCGGCAATGATAAAAGAAGGCAGCGATCACGGAAGACGACCACAAGTTCCGCTGAGTGCAAGAGAGTGGAACACTGTGGCTGCGCGAAACCCTAGAGCTTCAGCGAACACTGTGGCAGGTGTCACGAGGCGGTAGTGGTGGGCCCCACTGAAGCCTAAGATTGGCATGGCCATGGCGGCCATGGCATCCATTGCATGGTTCGGACATGGTGGAGGATTTTGAAACACTGGCAGGCGGAACACTGGCCAGTGTATCGGGGGGACGGGGTAATTAAGTTACTGGGCCGCGGCTCACGGGAAAACGCGCGACTGCCGCGGCAAGCCCCACATCCAGCGGCCGGGCCGCGGCTGTGCCAGCTGGCCATTGCAACAGGGGATTTAGCCTTACCCCTATAGTTCACTGCACGGTTGACTACGCGATTGATCGCTGCGTGGTTCACTGCAAGGATTATGATTTTAGTAGTATGATGCAATAAGTCATTGATTTTGATATTGAAGGTTCTTCAATCATATCAAAGCTACCTCAAATGATCATTGTTTATTCCTACGATATATCAAATTCCTACGGTTGGACAATAGGACTCCAAATTTATTTGAAATTTAACTATAGATTTCTAAAAGGAAAAAATGTGCAATTGATCAAGAATTTGTAATCATTGATTATCATTACCGTACCTAGTGGTCGCTTCAACACCTCTAAGTCAAAAGAATTATTTTCCTTTGTCCCAATGATTTGGACATAGTGGATTTCACCTAAGTATTACATGGGTATCACCTATGCATTATAGGGGTAGCACCTTAACATTACATGGATAATCACCTAGACAAAAAGTTTATACTTTCATCCATTTTAATTGAATTATGTACAAAAGCAACCACATTACATTGTTTTGGTCAAATTCAACAAATCATTTCCACTATTTGAATTATCTATATCATGATTTTGATTTTATTTCAACACATTTGATTGTACTACTGATAAATGAAAATATAAATAAAGTTAAACTTGTTGTACACTTCTTTTTAAAGGTCATCTTTTAAATCCAAAGAGTCATTAATAATTTCCATTTTGTTAGTTGAATATTTTTTCTAAATTAATCATTGAATATCTAAAAATATAATTTTGAAAATAAATTAAAATATTTAAAAAATATAATAGAAGCTTGATTACTAAGTATAAATTCGCTTAAGAAAATAAACTTAACACTGAATATCTTTGAATGAATGATATTAGCCTGATGAACCTCCAAGTATTTAATTTCTATCAATTGACTCTACCAATATTTATAAACTTATATCATATCATTATTTATCTCTATATATAACAATTTTCACTATATACTTAATGAAGCCAAAACCTAGATGATACCCACATAGGGTCCCTCGCTAAGACAAGATATTACAATGGGGAACAATATTGATACAAAAAACATGTCGATAATTATTGAAGAATTTGATAGTTTTTTATTCTTTTAATTGTCTTAACCCCTAAACGTCCTTGGGGGGGTCGAAACGCTGAAATACAGTCAGAAATCCCTCAAAATTAAATTCCATGTAGAGCTCAATGGGAGAAAAATATTCAAAAAGTAACTATAAGATCCTCTTTAAACATAGCCAAATAATAAGTGAGCCAATTCTTGTGTACTTTGGACATGATTTGGTCCTCCATCCATTCCAAAAATTGCTACGTTTAGGGGTTGAAATTAGTCGGGGAGACCCTACTTTTTGGAGTTTTTGAGAAATTACACCTTGATTTAAATTTCTAGTGGGGGATTTCTTAGCAACAAAATTATTTCTGGTCGTTTGTTTTTGAACCCCTTACTTTTTCATCCACTTACTTATTCTAACCCTTACTTTTTCAACCCCTTACTTTATCACCCACTTACTTTTTCAACCCCTTACTTTTTCTAATCCTTACTTTTCCTAACCCTTACTTTTTCAACCCTTTACTTTTTCTAATCCTTACTTTTTCTAACCCTTACTTTTTCAACCCCTTACTTTTTCAACCCTTTACTTTTTCACCCACTTACTTTTTCTAACCCTTACTTTTTCAATCCCTTGCTTTTTCAAATCCTTACTTTTTCAAATTCTTACTTTTTCAATCCCTTACTTTTGTACCCCTTCCTTTTTGTAACCTTTACTTTTTCGAACCCTTATTTTTTCAACCCCTTACTTTTCCTAACCCTTATTTTTTAATCCCTTACTTTTTCAAATCCTTATTTTTTTCAAATATGTTGTTTTTCAACTGTCTTCCATCTCAAATGTTTTCTTTCTAATTCTTTTACTTTGGTAGTACTTTATTTTTTAAGGACTTTTTTAAAAGAGTACTTTTGAAAAAGTTTACTTTTTCAATGTGGTCATATTTCAAAAGCTCCATTTTTCAATCATATACTTCTAAAAAGTTTTGTGTTTCTATTGTTTATTTTTTGAAATGAACATTTTTCAAATGTCTCCTTTTCAAATGTATATTTATTCAAATGTTTATTTCTTTAATTATTTCCATTTTCAATATTTTCCAATCTTCTATTTTCAGATGTTTCCTATTTTTGCAATTCCACTTTTCTTCCATATCTAGGTTCTTCTCTCAATCTATTATTTTCCAAATCAATTTTTGGTGTTCATTCCATTCTAAATTCCATTTCATCCAAATGTTGTTTTTTTTCTAAATGTATTTAAATCTTTGTCGCTTCTTATACTCAAAATGTACACATAATCTTCTTCTATCTTGATACACTAAATGTGCACAAGTGAAAAAATTTGTACTGCAATCTTAAGTGGAATTCACAAATAGTGTAGTAGTTGGCATTTAGTGTTATGATTTGTCACTACACTAATTGCCCAGTTCACAATTAGTGTACGGGTTCGCTTTTAGTGTCCACTACACTAAAAGTGATATTTAGTGTAGTGGTTTTCAATGGAAAATATTGATACGAGTATAGTTGTACAAGATAATGAACTTTAGTTTTTTAAACAAATGTTTTTACATATGCATGTGATCTTTGACCCTTATTCATGTGGGAGAAAAGATAGTAGAAAATACTTATGTATAATATGTAACGCATGAATTTTGTGTGAAAGAATGCATATGTAAGGTAGTACCGTTTGCAATAAAGGGAAGAGTGATGGAACCAAACTTTTGCAAGTGCGCAAAGTTACACATCAACTTGCAATATGTTTGAATGACATTAAAAAACATTGCGATCATAACTTTTTGAAGGCACTCAAACTTATGTCCATAATGGCAACAATTGCATAATGTTGCGATCAAAGGATACGGATGCGCTATTAGAGCCGACACCAAAAAACTTATAAATTAACTCTATAGGAACTTCCAAAAATTCTTAGAATCCTTTGAGGGAACTCTTGGGCCTTTAGGGTCAAAGATGATTTGAATTATAAAACACATAAATTAATAATAGCAAGTGAATCAATATCGCACGAGACAAGATCATCTTGCAAAGTCAACTCAAGGGATAAATATTGATTCATAACAAATGAGATGAAGTACATAGAAGTTTCATTTAGTGTAGTCGACACTAAATACGAACCCATACACTAACTGTCAACTACGCAATTAGTGTAGTGACAAAATTGTACTAAATGTGAACTACTACACAATTTGTGAACTTTTGTAAATATTGGAATATTAACTTTTTTACTCGTGCACGTTTAGTGTATTGAAAGTAGAAGAGAACTATGTGTACAAAAAGGTGAAGAAGAGAAAAACTAAAACCCCCAAAGAAAAAATTGGAAAAACAACAATTGGGAAAAAACAACAATTAGGAAAAAACAACAATTTGGAAAAACAATTAGGAAAAAACAACATTTTTGAAAAAAACAAGAACTAGGAAAAAACATCAATTCGGGGAAAAAAGACAACTTACCTTTTGCAAAGGTAAACTTTTGTAAAAATAAGCTATTCCAAATGTAAACATTTGAAAAAGTAAAGATTTGAAAAAGTTCACTTTTGAAAAAGTGAACTTTTGAAAAAGTGAACTTTTGAAAAAGTGAATTTTTGAAAAAGTGAACTTTTGAAAAGAAATCTTGGAAAAAAGTAAAGTTTTGAAAAGAAATCTTGGAAAAAAGTAAAGTTTTGAAAAAGTGAGGTTTTGAAAAAGTATACTTTTGAAAAAGTAAATGTTTGAAAAAGTCAAATTTGAAAAAGTAAACTTTTTAAGAAGTAAAACTTGAAAAATAAATCTCTTGAAAAAGTAAGTTTTAAACAAATTAAATTTCCATAAAGTGTACTCCGATAAAGTAATCTTTGATAAAGTAAATTTTGATCAAATAATCTTTTGAGAAAGTACACTTGTTAGTATACTATTAGTACACTATTTGTCAACTTCTTTGCAATTAGTGTACTACGGTAAGTACACTATTCGTGCCATTACAGTAAAAAACTATTAGTGTAGTGACTTCTTAAATCTTATCTTTAGGTGATATGTAATGAATTTTCTTAAATCAATACCAAGGCACAATTCAATTTTGATACGATAAACAATCTTATAGAAAGGACATTTTGATTCAGTGGTAATCTCGATGCTAATCTAAACGCTAATCCTAAACCCCAAGCACTAAACTCTAAAACCCTGAATCCTAATCTTTAAATCATTAAAGCTAAACAATAAACTGTAAGACCTTAAACCCTAAAAACTAAACCCTTGAACCTAAACCCTAAACCCAAATCCATAAATCTAATTCTAGAATTGTCTAGTCCGAAACCCTAAACCCTATAATTTACACTTCATACCATGGACTTGCAATCCTAAACCTTAAACTCTAAACCCTAAATGTCAAAATGTAATTTGAACCCTAAACCTAAATCTTTACTTTTATAATCTAGTCATAATCAATATCCTTAATATGGAAATAAATGACCGTAATCAAATACCCATAACCCCAATTGATAACCTTAAATTGATACATAATTCTATACCTTAAATTTAAATTGATTCTTGCATATTTAAATTGATACCCATAACCCCAATTGATAACCTTAAATTGATCATGTAAATAGAAACTTCCATTACATCGAGATATGAGGAGAAACTTATGTGCTTGTTAATTTTTTGGTCAAGATTGAAAGATGCTTTATTTAGAATAGCTCCTGCCCACCAAACGTGATGTCATTCCCGCTCTTTTCTTAACGGCAACTTGTTCGACGTGGTCAATACACCCCAACCTCTTCTCTCTCTCTCTCTCTCTCTCTCTCTCTCTCTCTCTCTCTCTCTCTCTCTCTCTCTCTCTCTCTCTCTCTCTCTCTTTTTTTGCACCTTTCTAATAGTCGGCAAGCCTTCGTGAATCTATACTGTCTCGAAGTATGCCTTGACATTTGAAAGACCTATTGCATTCGAAGTCAAATTTTTGTACAAGAAGTGGATACATTATTCTAGGTCAACTTAGTTGTGTTTGGAATTTCTAGAGATGCGGAGGTGTGTGGTCGTGAATGGTTACTGCGGCCGTGACAAAGAGTAGGGTTTTCTCTTCCTTCTTCATTCAAGACGTTTTGGTGCACACAATCGGACCATTTGTAAGTGACTTCTGTCTAAACTTTATGGTGATTTACTTGGCATTTGGTTTGCACATTTCATACTATCATTTTCAATGTAATGAAAAAGTTGTAGGAAGGAGGTGATAATTCGGCATCAACATAATCGCCTCCTTAGTACTGGTTTAGGGATTCATATTATTATTTGTACGTCAGTATGACATATATGTTCTTGCAACTGTCAAAATGCATAGTTTTTCTTGGAATGAATGCTTCAGGTTTTGATTCAGTACTCTAGCTTGAAGCAGTGCACATTCAGCTCGACCCGAGCTGAATATGCAGTACACATTCAGCTCGACCTGAGCTGAATATGCAGTGCACATTCAGCTCGACCCGAGCTGAATATGCAGTGCACATTCAGTTCGACCCGAGCTGAATATGCACTGCACATTTAGCTCGACCCGAGCTGAATATGCAGTGCACATTCAGCTCGACTCGAGCTGAATATGCAGTGCACATTCAGCTCTACTCGAGCTGAATGTGCTTTGTTTTCACCTAATCGTGGAGATGAACAATTATGCTATTATTTTGTTTACTTTGATTGATGTGGGATGGACCTTGAAGTACTATTATACTACGACAACTTTTTACACTTTTGCCTTAATTTTGCAGTGCCGAGATGGACACTTCAACCGGTGCCTCAATCGACGATGATTTTGATTTATCAAGTGACAACTCGTCTTTCCACGATCCAGTAGATGCTGATTTGATGGAATTCGAAGTTCTCCCAAGGCATTCTTGGGTTGGTAAGATAGTCGAAATGAAAAACCTGTCCGGAGTTACAATTGCCACTGGAATACTTCGTAACCTTCACACCACGGCTATTTCTGGGACTGATGCTCCATTAGGTGATACGCACGTTGCCATTCAGGTCTCTAGGACATTAGTTGAAGATGAAGCACCGGACGAATGGCGTTATTGTGTTAAGATTTGGCCTGTTGGTCAAGTTTTCTATAATAGTGTCAGTCTCTTGCATCACCAGCAGCGTGATACTTACAATTCAGTAATGGCAATGAGAAGCCGGTCTCTTGGAGAGAGGACTCGCTCTTATGAAAGTTCATCTAGGATCCCTTCAACCATGGTTTCAACAAAATCATCAATTCTCCTCTCTGACGAATCTATCAACTCTGTTGCTGGAAAACGCTGTTGTTCCAGGAGTTGTGTTCAACGCTTCCCACGATTGAAGATTAAGGTATTGCGGATGAGGATGTATTTTGGAACCTCCGTTCAATTTTGAAGGCATATGAAGCTAGATGTTCACGGACAGTTTCATGTGGACAATAATGGTAGAAATGTGGTGACCATTGAGGGCGTTGATGTGTGTGCAGCTGCCTGGCAGCACATCATGGGCGTCAGTGAAACCTCGTTCTATGAATATGCCAAAATTGGAGCGGCTGGTGTAGTCGCGCAACCCCATGGTAATTCTGGGAAACGGAAACCTAAAAATCACACAGTAGTCGCTACCGCAGCATTACGTGTCATCCTTAATAGAAATGCTGACCACATGCCCCACAAGTCCCGCATCTTGCCTTTGGGTGAGACATCCATGGCCAAAGTTCTTCCCGCAAATTTCAAGTGGAAAGATCAAATTCCTGCAATTGATGCCCATTTAGTTAATTGCGGGCTTTCCCAAATTTCCATTTCAGGGCTGAGTAAGATTAGACGGGTCCATTTTTCCGATTACAATGCAAAACGACCTGGGGATAACTTTGCACGTTGTTCAACGTGTGATAAGTACCATTCCCATCGGAGGTTGCAGCAGCCTGGAACAGAAGCTGCGCTATTGTGGCAGCAGAGGTTGAATCTCCATTTGGATTCAGCATGGGCTCATCGAGAGTAGTATTATTCCAACCGTTACCGCTCTCAAGAGTTGCCGGATGAATGTGTTACGATTATGCACGACAAGATGGATCACTCAAAGAGTGCATCTCCTGTCCTCTCTCACAAGACGAAACATTTGGATGGTCTAATGAAGTTGCCCATCTCTGTTACTGGAATGCTTGCACATGGTCATGGTGATGTTTGTTATGCTCATTATGGCTTGGACATTTACCCACATGATGTCAACTATACAGTGGGATCTTTTGCTAGATTGTTACGAGACTTAGAACAACCTTCGAAGACATCGTCCCGACAATTATTTCTGGGTTCGGGGAGAACTGCATTGTTTCGAGCTGTTTTGCAAGGAGCTTCAGATACTTGTGTCCCATTCCTCCGTGCCGCACCTGAGTCTCTAGCTACAGCAAAACCTTTGCGGCCTATTTTGCATGTGCAAATGGACAATGCGGTCAATGACAACAAAAATAGATATGTGTTTTGCTTTTGGTCTCTTCTTGTTGCAAAGGGTATCTTCCGAGAGGTTTATGTTAATTTCATGCTTGTTGGCCACACACATGATGACATTGATGCATTATTTGGTCGATGGAGTATGGCTTTGAAGAAGGAGAGTTTCCCCACGATCCCTTCGCATATGAGATCATTTATGGAGAACGAAAGTGTGCCAACAATCCCCCACTTGATTGAAGAAGTCCTGGACTTCAAGTCCTTTATTAGAGAAGGTATTGTAGGTGGAGACGAAGCATTGCAGGGCCACACAAAGGCTCACCAATTCAAATTCTTTGTTGACTCCAACGGATGTCCCATGATGAAATACAAGATTCTTTGTCATCAAGATGATTGGCTTCCAAGAGAAGGGGGTGGGATCAAATTGTGGAAGGAGGATTCAAATGGGAGGTCTTTGTGGCCACGTGGAGAACCACCTTCATTGCAGCCACATGCAATGCGCAATCTTCCTGAAGTGATTAAAGGTCTTTCTGGATTCATTTCATATTGGGAGCATCAAGCACGTGAGGATCATATAGGTGAATATCGAAGGCGATATGAGCCTTTGAGCTACTATTGGCGGGCAGTTAGAGAGTCACTTAGTCAACCAATGGACTTGCCCACCTCTCTACAAGATGGTTTTTGGCCTTCTAGTCGTGTTGGTTAGACAATCGAGGACCAATTCACTTGTGTGGGCGCTGTTCGTGAGGATCATGATGATGATGACCATTTTGTTGGGCAGAGTCGCGATAGGCCAGCCCCTTCTTTTCGGATTAATCGAGACGTTTACTCAGGCTATTTTATTGCATTAAGACCGTGTGATGGAGATGAACGTCCTGTTTGGATTGCACAAGCGCTCTCGGACCCTAATTCGGATCTGGAAAGGCCTAACTCTATCAAAATACAGTACTTCCGCCCCACTTTGCGCGATGCAAATGTCCAAAGATGCTATGATGGATGGGCCTCTTCCAACGGTCTACAATGGACAATTGATGACGGGCAACTTCCGCAATGGGAGGACACCGGATCTCTGTTGACTGCATGGAAGTCTAGAAGTAGGAGTGAATTTCCTGTTGTGAAGATACCTAGAAATCAAGTTCAAATCATCCAAGATAGTTTGATCAGGGATGCCGAGCCGTCTTCTTCGCAATGATTTTTTTGTACAAAGATGTTACTCTTATACTAGTATCTAAGAATGTGTGCATAAGATCGAAATTTGTTGGCGTGATTTTAGCTCGAATCGAGCTGAAAGTGTACACTCATTTCTTGTGGAGTTTAATACATTTCAGAGTTTTGATATTTTATTATTTGCTATGCTGAATGGTTTATTGCATAGGAATTGCTTGGGCACATTCAGCTCAACTCGAGCTGAATGTGTATGGCTTTCTTCTTGGAAAGAAGTGAATTCTGGGCTTGATGATTTGCCCTTTGATATTTGCTATTCTGAATGTTTTATCGCATAGGAATTGTTGGGGCACATTCAGCTCGACTCGAGCTGATAGTGTGTTTCGATTTGAGAAATGCATTTTCGTACCTTGACATTTGATCTTTTGTTTTTGAATGATATTTGGAAATGTAAGTGTTGCTTGCTTTAGCTTGACTGGAGCTAAAAATGTACTTCAATTTCTTTCAAGCCTGATTTTACATTGAAAATAATTCCGCACCTCCCATTTTAGTGGACACCAAACTGGAAAGATAGTATTCAAAGGTTACTATGCAAATCACTAAACATTTGCATATTTAGGTTTGCTCAAGCTTTTCATATTATTTTGGGAGGCTCCAATCTCCCAATATAATGAATATGGTGTTAGTTAAATTTGATACTGTTATTCATAATTTGAATTCCTAATATAAATCTTCATAATACAATTTTTTCTTAAATCCTATCTCATAAATGATTATATAATTTATTTCTTACAAAATAAACATCTCTCTTACCAATTTATTTTGAATACTTTAAATGTTAACCCCAATCTAAGTTCCTGATCAATTTCACACCAAAATTGCTTCTAAATTGTTGATTCGAGTGCAATAAGTAACAAAAGAAACAAATACTTGTATTTCTAAATTTTACCGTAGGATCTTAAAAAATACTTACCAAATAATCAACTTACAAAACTTCATTGACATTGACCGGACGGATTGAAAGATTTTAGCGTTTGAAGAAGGAAATTGGTTAAATTTCTTCCCTGCGTTGAGTGGATCAACAAACTTTCACTTCACTTAATGTTAAACACTTGCACTATTTTTGAGAATCTAAATGCATTACCATTATGTTTAGCATGATTCTAGTTCCTTGTACACCAATACTTAAAGGTAAAGAAGGAGTGTAGCATATTCAAAAACAGTCTGTAAAGATTTGGAATTCATAAAAGGTCATTTATTCACGTTTTGTAGTTTTTTGAACTAAATATGATTTAGAATATTGTTCCAGACAGTCACTAAGAAGGTTAACTTCACATATCGTTGTAGATTAAATAAAAATGGAAAACTATGAGGATCTATATGGTTTATGAGGAAAAGAAGATGCTTTTGTGTTTCTTGATAAATAATGTGTGAAAATGTTTGACTTGGGTTAAAATTATTTTGATACCCGAAGACAAATTTTGTTTTCGTACATCTGCAAACAAGGAAATATTCTTACTATGTCAGAAAAATCTAAATGTCAATAGAAACTTCTATGAACAATATGAAGTTGCGCAGAGTCTATATTTTTAATTTTCAGTGGTACTAACTTTCGAACCACAAACCAAGAAACATAATAAAAACACCTATACAAAGTGTTGACCAAGGAAAATCTAGTATAAAATTTTAAAACACAAAATATAGATATTTTGTATCATAGGTAATTGCCCGAACTCAAGAAATTCCCTCGAAGGAGATTTTTTCCTTTAGGGGTTAAGTATATATTTCCTACAAGAGCTAAAACAAGCTACAAAGTTAAATTTCATCTAATATTTTATAAAATCATTTCAGTAAAGTTTTTATATAAGTAGTATGAAATATACATTTTTAAAAGCATGGAATGATTCAACAACAATTGGTTGTTTTTTTAATCAAGTCTATAACAATATGATATTTAGTAATACTGATATCATTTTAAAGTTAAACTCTATCTTGGTATAGAAAAGAGTACAATGTAAGTTCAGTGAGTTTGAAATAAATTTTTTTGTTTCAAAAATTTGCATGTGATATTATGCTTCCATAAATTTTTTATTTGTCTAACGTTTAATTTTTTCATTAATTGATAATTTGATATCTAATTCATTGGTGTTCTTTTATACCATTCTTGTGAAGATATATTGTAGAGGCTTGGTGTAGATTCTACAACAGTTTCAACCAACATTTAAACAATAATTTAAGTTGTATTCATCATTGATTTTTGTTTAAAAATAATTGAATATTGTATTGAGTTTTCCTTATTACCTAATTTATAAAGTTGGTGAACAAAAATCTTGACATAAACTCGGTGGACATGGACTTAGTGGTGGAACAAACAATCACTTTATTCACGCCGGCCCTTTAAACCGGAGTTCTTCTTTTACTTGTATGTGACAGAAACATTTATCATCTAACTTAAAAGTGATCAAAATTTGAGAAAAGTCTAATTTTTTATTAATGAAACATATAATGCTTTAATGAAAATATAATACTTTTACCTTGAACCAAATTAAATTTTCTTCAATTCTTATTTGAAAACAATTCTAAACCAAATGATGTAGATTAAAACTTTTAATATTCTAAGAGTTATTTCCTTTAAATCGATTCAGATTTTACTACGCTTATCATACTACTAAAATCATAATCCGCACGGTGAACCACACAGCGATAAACCAGGCAGTCAATCGTGCAGTGAACCATATGAACGGTGCAGTCAACCGCGCAGTTAATTGCGCAGCCAACCGCGCAATGAATCATGTTACAATTTTTTAAATATAGTTTGTAATATAAAAACTTCATTAAAATGGTTGGACGAATGCAATGCAAAGCATTAGCTTGAGTTTTTGGGTGACAATGTGAAATTTGCATTTCTGTGTTGCAATTTGTGCTTATCCAAAATATATTTGTAACTCTTGATTACAAATTTTACGTTCATAACATATTTATATTTTATGTAGATTGTTGTTACCATTGTTTTTTATATTTTGTGATATGAAAACTACATTAAAATGTTTGAACGAATGCATTGCAAAGCAAGCGCCAACTGCTAGTTTTTAGTTAAAATTCTAATTCTTATTGGAATAGCTATCCTTGAATCAAGGATAGTCTATAATTAGAAAGTATACAAAATACATGAATTAGCTCAAAAGACTTCTGTAATTGTCGGCAAAACTCTCAAAATTCTAATACTTTCTCAATATATTGAATATGATAATAATTTATTATATTTGATTCTTATCATTTGAACTAGTTTACAAATATACTATTTGTTACAATATTTAAACGTTTTTTTAATTTTAAATCAATTTTTTTGAAGACTTTTTAGCAGAGTTTTGTTAGTTTTTATTACTTTTTTACATATAAACCAAATATAACTTTCAGTTTTTCATTCATTAGAAAATCCGATTTTGTCAAAACGAATATCGTTTTGTTTTATTCGGGTTTGTCGCATTCCTAAATTGAAGTGACTCGGAATCCTGAAAAGGTCACTTGAAAAGTTGAGACAAAAGTACATTATTTTCCCGCCCAAAAATGCTACCGTTGGAAAAAGTCTTTCCCGCCCACCAGCGTTTTTTGGGCACCGGAGCTCATCTCAACATTCATACTCCCCCCTGGAATTTCTCATTTCGAACTCTTTCCTCTCTATGCCTCGCCTCCGCTTCCACTTCTGTGTTTCAGCTCTTGCCTCTGCAGTAAGATACTGAACTAAGGTTTATATTGTTCTAGGTCTTTTTTGGGGACACGAATGTCTTGGATAGGTTTTTGGGGAAGGAGTGTAACTGTGGCTGTATTTCTTATGTTGTTGTATTTCTTGCACGTTGGTTGAAGTCATTTTCATTTTCTTTTTGCATGTGTCACACCAGTCATTTCAATGTTTTTTCCTCTGCTCTATGCGCAAGAGTAAAGGTCGACTTCCCCATCGCACGTTATTAAGTGTTGTTGACCATTGAGCAGTGCAGCGATCGTTGTTCGCACTTAAACTTAATCTCTATCTGTGACACTCCGCATATGACGGAACCACTGTAGCACTGTTATCCTCGTGTCGAGGATAACCTAAACTGATATAATCAGATGAGATGAATAAATAAATAACTAACAATGACTTATCCTCGACTCGAGGATAAAACAAAGGTATCATAGTGCTCACGAATTTTAAGTGTAAAGTATTGTACGAATACGGCGATAATCTTTTTAAATTACAGTTATCCTCGAGTCGAAGATAATGGATGAAAACTTGTTGAATTTCAATGATAATATAATGAGTATATTGCATAAGATGATTGGTTGGATCTGGATTTGATGTCTTGTCAGTCTTTGCCCATTATTGATTGTATCCCCCCAGGGTGATATCCCCGAGTCGAGGATATCCGATATCCGTGGAAAGGTACTAAATATTTCGATATTAAAATTTATGATAGTTATTCTCGAATCGAGGATAACTGACTTTGAGTTTGATGTCATCTAAGGCATATGTTGAATGTTAACTGTCAAATATCAGATTTATGTTTTTTGGTAAATTGCCAATGTCATTTATGCTCTCAAATCTTCAAGAAATGTTTTGGAGTTCTATCCTTGGTTCGAGGATATCTCTCTGAGGCTTTATGCAATTTATTTTTTAAATCATAACTCGATTGGTTCATGGCAAATTTTAATTTAAGGAGATAATTTTCTAGTTCTAAACTTGATTGATTAATCTCTGAATGTTTCTCTTTGTTCGGAGTGATGTGTATATGTGGAGTGTTTCTTCGGGTTCAAATCATTAGTGATTTATTAAACCAAATGTGGATTTAATGAATGATCTCCTAATTCAATATTTAAATTTTTTATATCTGCAATTATCCTCGTATCGAGGATAAGCGTATCTTCTCTGTTTCATTCTCCTCTCATTGAAGCAGTTCTTTACAATTATGATGATATAACTGAATGACTCACCCTCTGTCTATTTCATTGTGATATCTTGAAGATGGAAGATCACTCATACAATGGTGTTGTCCGAGTTCCACCTACCTTGCCTCCAGGTGTTGCTACATGTGATGGAATTCCTCGCGCGTCGTGGTTCTCAAAACGCGTGATCCTTAGAAACACATCTGGGGCTGATGTTGGAATTGGACTTTGCCAGAGTGTTGATTCTGGATTTGTTCCTGAAACTGGTGGTTGGCCACTTGGAGATGATCATGTTGCGATTCTAATCGCTGAATGCTTAGACGAGACTGAAATTCCATTGAACTGGATGTTTGCCCTTCGAGCGTGGCCAACTCGACAGGTCTTTCTTTGCGACGTCAGTTTGTATGACCAAGAGCAAACTAGCATTTACAATGCTGCTCTAAAAGTATTTCGTCGCGGTCCTAGAGTAGGCGTTCGACAGTACGAAACCACTCGTCAAAGAGTTGAGGATCCTTCCCCACGAAAGAAGGCATTACTTCTTACTTCACAATCGATCAACTCTGTTGCAAGCACCGTTTGTTGTCCAAGAAATTGTACTCAACGATTTCCACGGTGTTCAATTTCTGTGCTTCGCTCCCAAGTTTACCGTGACATTGGAGGTGTTTTCTTTCAAAAACATGTATGGCTTGATGTACACAGGCAGATCCACATGGATTCCAATGGCAACAATGTGGTGACGCTTGATGGAATTGATGTATGCCAAAATGCATGGTGTACTATCATGGGGGTTAGCCGAGCCACATTCTACCGGTACAAACGAGAGGCAAAGGACGGGATGCGAGCGGGGGCACACGGCAATACTAGTTCAAAGAAACCCCAGACTCATACTCTACAGGCAATTGCTACTCTGCATGATATACTTGATGATGCTGCTGATCACAGTCCTAATAAGACTACTACACTTGGAACAGGGGAGAAGGTGGTCTCCAAACACTTGCCTGCCTCTTTTCAATGGAGTGGAGTGTTGCCGAAAGTGAATGAGGTGAATTCAAGATTTGACCTCAAACCAATATCTTTGTCTGGTCTTAGTCGAATTCGGAGCTCTGAATTTGAACAATACTCTACTAAGAAGCCTGATGACAACTTTGCTCGGTGCGGAAGATGCGACCAACTCAAGCAATTAAAGAAGGCTTGTACAAGGGGGTCTTCCGCATACAAAATGTGGGAAGTCAAGCTGCAGTTACATCAGGCCTCTCAACAGACTCATCGAATTTTATATTATGGGAACCGGAAGAACTCGGAAGAAAAACCGAATGAGGTTGTCTGCGTCATCCATGAAAAAATGGATCATAGCAAAACCGCATCTCCTCATTTTTCTCACAAGAATAAAGCGACGGAGTCCTTCATGAAATTGCATGTGGCCGTAACTGGAATGATTGCGCATGGACAGGGAGATGTTCGTTATGCCCATTATAGTCTTGACATCTTCCCCACCGACTCGAACCACACTGTTGGATCCATTGCGAAGTTACTTCGGGACTTAGAGAGTCCACCGGCGTATTCTTCTCGTGAATTATTTACGGGAGGAAGAGCTTCTCCTCTCTCTCAGGCTGTGCTTGCGGATGCTAACGTGTATCTTGGATCCCTTGCTGCTCCACCGGTTGACCCTGTTCCTGTGAAACAGTTACCACCAATTCTCCAAATGCAGTTGGATAATGCCACAGGGGACAATAAAAATAGATTTGTGTTTGCTTTCTTTTCCCTCCTCGTTCATATGGGTATTTTCCGTGAAGTGTATGTCAACTTCTTACTTGTTGGTCATACTCATGAGGATATTGATGCAATGTTTGGGAGATGGAGTTCCAAACTCAAGTCAAATAGCTATCCAACGATTCCACTCTTGATGAAATCATTCATGGATGCTGAGAAAATGCCAGTTATTCCACACCTCATTGAAGAGGTGCCCGATTTCAAGGGCTTTTTAGAAGGATATTTGTGCATTGGCAAAGAGGCCCTTACGGGTCACACGAAGGGCCAACAATTCAAGTTCTACAAGGGCTCAAATGGATTGCCAAAGATGCAGTACAAAATTCTTTGTACAGATAGGGATTGGTTGCCCGAGGAGGATGGAAGAATCCAGGTGTGGAAAGTGACGGCATATGGTATGCCAATTTTGCCTCGTGGTCAGCCGCTTCATCTCATTCCACGACGTCATGAAAATTATGATGAGGTTTTGAAGGGTATCTCTGGGTTTCTAAGTCTTTGGGAATCTATGGCTAACGAGGATCTCTCGGATGAATATAGGAGGAAGAACCAGCATATTATATATTACTGGAGAGGTGTTAAGGCTGCCCTCGAGGGGCCTTTGGAAGAATCATCTCTTCTACGAGAGGGATTCTAGCCTCTATCTAGATATGCTCCATCCATGGTGGATGAATATGAGATTGATGGGTCGTTGAGGGAGGAGTATGTAGAGGACCCTCCATTCATTGGACAACGACATCATTGTCCTCCTCCATCGTTTTAGGTTGGTAGAGATGTGTACGAGGGCTATATACTTGCCGTGCGTTCTGCTGATGGGGATTTGCGCCCATTTTGGATTGCCTTGGCGTTGACTAATCCACATCCGGATCGAGAACATTCTCATGAGATTAAAATGCAATACTTCAAACCTGCATCCCAACGTCATGTGGACTTGGAAACGTACCAAGGGTGGGATTCTAATCACGGGAATAATTGGGTTGAAGAAACTGAATCTGAACCAATCTGGGTGTATACAGATTGTATTTTATCTAGGTTGCGTGGAAACACAAACTCCTCTAGGTTAAGAATTCCAAAATCACAAGTGGACATAATCAAATTCTATCTACATTTAATATGCTAGTCAAATTAATCAAATTCTATCTAACCAAATATGTAGTTCCATGTAGTGATGTAATCACTATATGTAGTTCCATATAGTGATGTAGTGATGTAGTTCCATATAGTGATATAGTGATGTAGTTCCATATAGTATGTAGTTCCATATAGTGATGTAGTGATGTAATGTGTTGCTTTTAATATTATACAATGGAGCCGGGAGTTTTGTTACAATATTGATGTATATATGGCAGTCCATATTGTGAGTGTCATTAATTGTATATTTATCTTTGATGCATCGATATTTTCTATTGATAGCAATTATTGAATGGATTGCTACAACACATGCTAACTTCAATGCTAGGTATTTCAACGACCTTGTTGTTTGGAAATAGTATAACCTCCTGAAATTGGTAATTATTTCTCTTCCAACTGAAAATGTATGGACTTAGGTGGAATTTAAATGAGTGTATATGTGTACCCCAAATCAATTTTGTTCCCCTTAGAGGGATTATCAAATTTTCTGCCGCTTATATTTATATGGAGTAATTTTATCCTTGCAATGGTTTTTTATCGGATGTTCTAGTTTTTCTTAGGTAATATGCTCCATTTCTTGGTACATTTTAAGCTATTCACTATAATCGTTACACACCCAATTAAATATGATATTCAATTTCATACAAAATGAATTCAACAATCCATGATTTGGCGCGATTATTTAGCATTTTCAATCGAGATTGAGTCTCAACTTAGTACATAGTCTCAAATTAATGAATTTAATAACTGACTAAAATTAGACACCATGATAAATTGAGACTCCAAAATGTCCCATTTTAATGAATATGGTGTTCTTCCTGGGCAACTTCCTCAGCGGAAAAGGATCGATCTCAAAATCCTTCTATGTCTTCCGTTTCTGGCTCAGATTCTTGACCTCTGTGTCTATTGTTCTCTTACAACCAACGCCACTCTGTGAATTCAGATTCACCATTTTGCACATATTTCCAGCAACAAAGCAAAGTTCTTCTCCCTACAATGTCTACTTTATTTTCGCAATCTTCTTCACACTACAAACACTCTTAAGACATGCATCTACACTCATAGAATTCCCTTTCATCTGTGCAGATTTATGTCTTAAGATTACATGCAAGGTGGTTACAACGGTTATGCCGTTTCTTGATTTTCCTTAACAAACTCTTCTGATTTTACTCTCGTAGATAGTTATCTACTCTCAGTAAATTCTATTTCTTTAATTTCACACCTTTAGCAATGAAAATCAGTTGAATTCTGCTGTCTTAAGCAACCTCATTCACAACAAAAATGGCATAATCCAAATTTTCTCTGTTCTCTGTGAACTCACATTCAAAACAACTTAAACAACGAACTTACCAGCAAAAGTGTGACAACTTCTTCCTTTGCTCTTGGTGACACCTCGCTTCCCTACTAGCATAGAGTCTCATAAAACTCACAACTTTACAACAATTTTTCATGACACACTCTGGCTCTCAACAATGCAAACTGATCTTTCAACTTCTACTTCAGCGACTGAACAATACACTTGTGAATTTTTGCTGATGAGCCATAGCCAAGTTTGGCAGCTCGTTTTCTTAAAGGCTCATCAAGTTTGCCAATTGGTTTTAAGTCCCGCCCCCACTTGTCCTTATCATCACGTTTTTTCAAGTCATTGCAATGATCTTTTTGACGTGATTGATTATTGTTCCCTCGAGTGAAGTGCCCACTTTTGTCCCTTCCATGGCACTTCAGTTGATCTTTCGACATGATGAGATTTCTCCACTTTATGACAAGGTCGCTTCTCACAGATTTCCTACCAACTTAATCATCATTTTTATTTTCTTAACTATTTCCATTTTTCATAATTTGCATCGGCTTACTATTGACTTAAGGCATCTCTTTGCTTAAGTCTATTATTGTCTCACAACTTTACTTCTAAAGATGAACTTCAGGGACAACCCCTGACTTACTATCTTAAGGTGTCTACTCAAGTTCTTAAGACAGCTGGAGTTCTAACATCTCCTCAAATTTGTTAAGACAACTCAAGTTCTTAAGTCACTTGTGTCTTTAAGACTATTTTGAGTTCTTAAGGCAACTGTAGTTTTGACATCTCTTGAGTGCTTTAAGACAGCTTAAGTTCTTTAAGACACTTGTGTCTTTAAGAGCACTCAAGTTCTTTAGACAACTTAATGTCATCACACTTATAACTTTAATGCTGTGACTTAACTTGAGATGACTTCTTGAGTACTGTTCCTTTATGCAAAAATGGATTAGTTTTTAAGAATTTAAAAAAAAAAAATTAATTTTTAAAATGTTTTTTCAATAATACCTTATGACAAGGTTTCTCTCAAGAAAGTTTTTTGTGAATGTTTTTGTGAATGATCACAAATTAACTATGACTTAAAACACAATATTTTAGACTTTCCCTTTGGTAGTTTAGGGTCGTTCCGGACCACTTAAGAACTTTTTTCCTTAAGATTTTCTTTAAGTAGGGGTGTAGCCCTCCTCTTTAAAGTGTAACTTGCCCTCAAGTTACATACTTTTTGAGCCTGTAGCATTATAGCGTGTTGCATGTACATTACCTGCAAAATCTTGTAATTCCACGGAACCATTAGGATAAGATTTCAGTATTTTGTATGGTCCAAACCATCTCATTTTAAATTTCCCTGGAAATTTCTGGAATCTACTGTCATAGAGTAGAACTAAATCATTTTCTTTTAGAGTTTTTGGTTGTAATTTACTATCATAATAAGTTTTCCTTTGTTTTTGTATAGCTTCCATATTCATGTAGGCTTGCCCTCTAATTTCATCTAGTCGTTCTAGATTATCTAATCTTTCTCTTAAAGATTGTTCATCATCTAATCTTTCAGAAATTGCAACGCGTAGGGAAGGTAATGCTACTTCTATCGGGAGCATCGCTTCCAATCCATACACTAATTGGAAAGGGGTTGCTTCAGTTGTAGTTTTTATTGTACATCTATATGCCCATAATGCATTATTCAACTCATAATCCCAATTAGATGCATTGCCTTGTAATGTCTTAGTGATGATCTTCCAAAGAATAGTACCATTAGACTTCTCAGTTTGTCCATTAGCTCTAGGGTGATAGGGTGACGACTTACGGTGCTTAATAAAATACTTTTGCAACATTTTCTCAATAGTGTCATTGATGAAATGAGTCCCTCTATCACTAACAATTTCTTTTGGACACCCAAATCTAGTGATGATATGTTCATAAATGAATTTTGCAACAGTGTCTGCATCATCATTTCTAGTGGCAAGGGCCTCTACCCACTTAGTCACATATTCTGTTGCAACCAAGATATAACGTTTTTGACCCTCACGACTAGGTGGTTTAATGGGACCTATAAAGTCAATTCCCCATTTTTCAAAAGGAATTTGTGCTAAAATTGGTGTTAATGGCATAGCCTTAGTGGCTGTCGGTTTACCGACTCGTTGGCAAGGATCACATTTTTTAACATAATTAGTGGATCGGTAAAAAGTGTGGGCCACCAATAGCCTGCTTGCAAAGCTTTTTGAGCGGTAGCCCAACCCGCAAAATGCCCTCCACAGACATCATCATGACATCCTACTAAAATCATTGATACTTCACAAGGATTTACACATCGTCGAAGTACATCATCTTTACGTCGCTTATAGAGAACACCACTTATCATAGTGTATGGTAAAGATTGATGGACTAGTTTAATTTTATCTTTGCTAGTATATTCAATAGGAAAAGTAGCCTTAGTTAAATAGTAGATGATGTCGGCATATTCTTTTGGAATTACGTCAAGTACCTCCACACCCTCCTTAACACTAAAGATGTGTGCATCTGGAAAGTTATCATCTATGGACTGTAGATTTATAGTCTCACGAAGTCGTGATAAAAAATCTGCATTTTGATGTATTTTCCCTGGTCTGACATTAATGGTAAAATCAAACTCTTGTAATAGCAAAATCCACCTTGCAATTCGACCATTTAATTGAGGCTTATTGATCATATACTTTAAGGCATCATGATCAATATGGAAAGTGAATTTATATCCCAATAAATAATGTCTATATTTTTGAATAGAGAAGATCATGCCAAGACCTTCTCTATCAGTTACAGAATAATTCCTTTCTGGGGCACTCAATTGTCGACTTGCAAAGTAAATTGGTCTATCATGACCTTTAGAATTTTTCTGACTCGAGACACTTCCAATTGCCATATTAGAAGCATCAACATACACTTCAAAGGGTTTTGTCCAATCTGGGGGAATCAGGACAGGTGCTTTACTAAGGCGACGTTTTAACTTGTTAAAGCTTTAGTGCAATCATCTGTCCATACCCCCGGTAGTAAAGTTTGTTTTGTTAAGACATTCAAAGGTGCTGCTATAAAAGCAAACCTATAAATAAATCTTCTATAATAACCTGTTGCACCTAGAAAGCCTTTTAGTCCCGTGAGATGTTTAGGTATTTCCATTTTAAGAATAATGTCTACTTTGTCTGGGTCTACCGATATTCCCTCTTTTGAAACAACATGACCTAATAATTTACCACATACAGTGGCAAACTCAGACTTAGCAGCATTTATGGATATGCCATACTCTCTACATTGATCAAAACATTTCTTTAAATTTTGTGCATGATCTTTTTTGGAACCAAACACAGAAAAATCATCTAAAAATATCTCCATAAATTTTCAAAGATATTTTGTAAAGGCTTGAGTCATAACTCTTTGGAATGTTGCCGGAGCATTGCTCAATCCAAATGGCATGACATTATATGCAAAAGTCCCCCAGTCCGTAGTGAAAGTGGTCAATGGTTTATCTTCTGGGGCAATCTGCACTTGATTATAACCCGAGAATCCATCAAGGAAAAAATAACACTCATGACCCGCTACACCATCTAGGACTGCATCAAAGAATGGTAAAGGAAAGAAATCTTTCTTAGTGGCTTTGTTCAACTGTCTAAAATCCTGACAAATACGGATCTTATCATTCTTTTTAGGTACTATGAAAATAGGTGACACCTACTCACTAAATGGCACGGGATAAATGAAATTACACTTCAGTAATTTATCAATTTCCTCTTTTACCATTAGAGAATACTTTGGGTTCATCCTATATTGCCTTTGCCTAATAGGTTTAGCATCCGCTTCTAGGATAATTCGATGTTGACAAACATCATGAGGTATGCCTTTCAAGTCTTTATAAGTCCAAGCAAAGGCATCCTTCTCCTTCCCAACCATTCATCATATTCTTTAGAACTTAACTCATCATATATTTTAATAGGCTTAGGATCTTCTGTAGTGTCTAAATTTATTTCTATAGTATTTTTTACTAAAGGTCGAACATTAGGTATTTTCTTATCACCTAGCAAGTGATCCAAGTCTGACACATAAGGAATTTCCTTACCTAACTCTCCCTCAGTAGTAATATTAAAAATAGGAGCATTTTGCCATGCTTCAATAGCTGCATCTGAGTCATTAACTTGGCTGGGAGGGACAAAATACTCTCCAGGACCTAAGCCTCTAAACGTAGGCATGTCCTAGACAACATTAGTATCTTCAGGCTCAGATTCTCAAATTGGATCAATAGTCCAATATGAAGCATCATCCTGGGTCTCACCATGATAGTTTGCAGAAAACATAGGAAGAATAATTTTACTTGTGCCCTTCCCAATTGTCAAAGTTCACTTACCCCAATCGTCCTTGGCTTTAGCTAATGACAACCAAGGCCTGCCAAGGAGAATAGGATATGTGGAAATAGACTCACTCACCTTAAAGACAATATAGTCAATTTTATAATCAATTCCACCAATTATTGTATTTAATTGTATCAATTTTCCCAAAGGTTTAATTCTACTTTGATCGGCCATTCGTAAAATAATGGGAGTAGGCGCTATGTTAGTGATGCCTAACTCTTCCATAGTGTCAACATTCATAAGGTTGACACTGCTCCCACTATCAATTTAAACTCCATCAATTAAAGTTTCATCTTTAATTACGTCGACTGTAGGTGCACCTGGATCTAGAGAGATATCATGAATGTTTACAATTTCGGGTTGAGATTTACTTCTTTCCTTATTTATTTTTTGTTTAGTTTCTTTAACATTGCCCTCCTGATGTATTTTTGTTCTCCTTCTTATTAGAGAAGATGTTAACTCATTTTTACAATAAGGTGACAATGCAAGTAATTGTCTCAAAGAAATTTGAGGTTGTAATCTATCTAAATCTGTGACGATATCATATGGATGCATACCCACTGCTAGTCTCATAATTCTATTATGTTTTTTTTTTTTTTAAAGACATAGATGATTCCTTTACTATCTTTTTTGAAGGTTTATAAAAAGTAGGTTGTTCCAATGGTTTCATGGAAGTATTTGTTTTTTCCACATTTGGAATTATAGGTACAACTTTCTCTGGTAAAGTAGGTGTTATAGGTACTTGAGTAGGATTTTCCCGAGAATCACTACTTGTCATCTCTATTATTTGTGGTGATGGTTTAAGAATTTCTGGTCTTTTTAGTATAGTTGGCATATCTCTAGCAAACACAAGATTAAGATTTACTTTGCTAAAATCACTCTCTGAACTACTAACATGTTCTTTTTCAAGGGCCTTCTTGGCTTGTGATCACGTGACAAAGACATCTTGAGGTGTATCAATTGCCATATAGTTTACATTTCTAGTATTAGAAGACTCTATTTCTTGAATTTGAACTTGTTTCCTAATACTAGGAAATTCAGTAATTATGGCTGTGCAAAAGGTAGAAACATGCCCTGTTTGTCCACATCTTCCACACAAGGGATTAAAACCAACTTGTTGGCGTGCATTTGTGCATTCCTTAGAATAATGACCTGGTTCTCCACATCTATAACATACTACTTCTTTGTTTCTATCTTGGTTAGGTCCTTTCCAAACTTGGTATTAACTATAACCATTATTTCCTCTCGGATGGTTATTATTGTTTCCTGGTCTGGTAAAAGGTTGTTTGGATGTAATTCTATAAGGTTGTTTTTGGTTATTATTTTGAGAAGGTTGCTCTTGTAGTAGGGCCTTAGCTTCCTTGATATTTCTACAAGTAGTTATATCATGGCCCTTTGCACCGCAATAAGCACATTTAAACTTAGGTGTTCCTCATATAGGATAATTACACTCAGAAGGCCAAGTGTCCATGTCCCTTACAATTACTACACCAAATATTAGTTCGTTGATTAGTAGCCTTAGGTCTCTTATTTCTTCCTTCATTAACTTGGACTGACAATTCCCTAAATTGTTTTTGTAAGGCTTGTAGCTCATTTTCCTCATGACTTGGAGGCATCAACGCAAGTTGTTGCTTTCTAGGATTGAAGTTCTGTGGTAGTCGAGCTTGGAGAGCATTATTGGCCGTATTATAGAGTTTCAGTGCGTTTAGTGAAAGTATGGAGACCATTTGCCTTTGAGCGAGTCATTTGCCGATCAGAAAGTTAGTAAAACATCATTTGCGTATTAGGTTTAGGCTCTAAGTAGAGAACCACATCGTGGACAGGGTCCTACGGAGTCAGTTAGTGTCGCGGCGCCTTAGAAGGGAAAATGAGTTTCGGAACGCCGCTCTAGAGTAGGAGCAATTCTGGAGTTTGCATCGCTTTTGTGAGTAGTTGTTGTCGGGAGGTTTTTCAGCGGAGGCCGAGGAACGGCCGCATTGAATTTATCTGCTATGTCGGAGTCGGGTGCGTTTCTGAATGCCAGATAGCGGGGATGGACCATCAAAGATGCATTCGGGTTAGGTTATGAGTTGCCCATGAAGTCACCTTCCTTATGTTTTGTGAGCGCAGGTGAGCGGACGGAGGACGAGAAGATGGGCGAGCGTTCCGAAGGCCGGTCAGTGAGCAACATGACTTCGGAGAAAGTTGGCGAGGGTGGGTTCCTTCGCCATTTTCTATAGAGTTTTTCGTAAACATTATATTGTCTCCATGTCATTGATATCGTCTCTGTTTCTTTAAATAAAACTGTAAACTTCGTAGTCGCGTTGAAATGGATTAGGGTTGTTCTCGTAAAATACCCCAACTGGAAAGGATTTCTAGGTATATTTGTGTAGTTCGTTCAGTTTCGGAGTCTAATCAGAGTGGTGTTTTGGATTTGCCATGGACTGATTCCTGTCATTGGGAGAGAGGAGAAATTGCTGGGGGGCCGAAACAATAGTCTGCCGGCGCCGGCGAATGTTTTGGGAGGCTCGGACGGGGTCTGTCCTTGACCGTCTCCAGCGTCTGCCGTTGCCGGCAAGCGGCAATCTGAGAAGAACGATAAGAGTTGTGATTTGCAGGCCAGAAATTTTCAGTAAATACCTTGCGCTGAAAACATGCCATGCCGGCGCCGGCGGATGTTCTCGGAGGCCAGAACGGGATTTTGTTCTCATTATCGTTTGGTTCTGGTGTCTAAATCAAAGTTGTAATTTGGATTTGCCGGTGACGGCAGCCCGTCCATGCGCGAGAGGAGGGATTGCAGAGGGACCAAATACTTGCCCTGCCGGCGCCGGCGGATGTTCTGGGAGGCCCGGACGAGGTCCTTCATGGAAAGTTTCCGGCGACTGCCGGAGCCGGCAAGCCCGTAACTTAGAAGAGAGATGATACTTTTGAGTAACAGGCATAGCTTAATTGATGATTAGTTTTTGCTATATTCTTGCCATGCCGGTGCCGGCAGATGTTACTGGAGGCGAGTACGAGGACTGACATAGCTCATTTTCGTAACATGTTGCTGTCTGATTATCGGATTGAGCACCTTTACTGGGCAGTGCCGACACAGTACTCGAGGCCCTTATTCTCGACTCCTTAAACTGTCATTCCTGGACCAACTTCATAGCGAGTATTGTCGGAAACTTCTAAATTTCTCGGTTTCCTATGAAGTGGAAGGCGATGGAGATCGACTTGCGGAGGACGGGGTTGTTGATGGAGACGCACTTCTTGATGGCGGGGATGGCGATGGAGATCAACTTCTGCATGACGTGGTTGGCGAAACTGCTCCTCAAGGTAATCCTCCTTTCATCTTGTATTGCCATAAAATTCTGTGATTAGTTGGGCTGATTGTATAGAGATTTTGTTTTCAGAAACCGAGACCAATCCGTCGGAATTGCTTCCAGAAACCGAGGCAACATCCACCCCGCTTTCAATGTCAGATCTCGGGAAGCAAATGGACGCGCTAATTATGAAAGAGACAGTAAACACGTCAGAGCTTTTGGAGAAGCTTCGGTTCACTCCAAGGGCAAAGTCGAAGATTCAGATCCCTCTTTGCAGGATGATATCGTTGCCTATTGTTCGTCCGTTCCTTAAAAATGATGTGATGTCCTTGGGTGCGCATTTTGTTAACAATGGGTACATGGAAGGTTTGGGTGTTTTCTATGTAGCACTTGAGAATCACAAAGGAAGAACTATTGACGTATCAGATGAAATCACCTGTCAGTGGACGAAGCCATGGGTAGAGGCGAATGTAGCGTTTGAAGCGTCGCTAAAGGCCGATCCAGATCTTAAAGTCTTATGTGGAAAGATGTTTCATGTGTGGGATGGAAATCATCGACTGCAGGCCTGGCTTCCAATTATCAACCGTGACCATACTTTGGACCTAGCTTGGCATATCCCTGTGGAGTCCATTCTTCTTAACGCTTGTGGATTTGTTGCAACTCTTATTACTGCTCTTCACCAGGTTAACTGGTAAGCCCTACATGGTCAACTGTTTCTTGAAAACCATGAGACCAATAAAAGCTTTATTGGTCTCATGGTTTTTGATATCTGGTTGGTTCTTTTCCGCAGGAGGAATCAAAAGTCGCATGTCACCACCAATCTAGTCCATAAGCTATATAGAATCCAGGGGATGGCAAGGCAGCCACTCAAATATTACAAAAACCTTGTGAGTCCGCAGGAAGTGGAAGCGGCAGATTTGAAGCAAAAGTCGGCGAAGCGGTCATGGTACACCCTGACCGAACGATCACTATGCTCCATTCTGTATCATGTACGTTTAAATCGCTAGCTTTTCGGGATTTCCATTTCCTAATTCCGCACTGCCGGTACCGGCGTTGGAAATTCTCTAGATTCTCGTTGACTGAAGATTTATCATTGGCACTTAATTTGCACTTCTCCGGCACCTCAGTTGTTGATTTAGCGCTGATAATGAGGATAGTCATAATTCTGAGGTGTTCAGCCGGCAACGGCAGTTCCATAATGTCAAGACCGGAAACAATGAACCTTAACCTGACCGACGCTTCTCTGGGCACTCCTGCTGACGGCATGGCACGGGTGGTAGATATTGATTCATATGTGAATGATTGCTGCACAGCTCATTGATAGTTATGAAACCTTTCTCTAATCTTTGGATCTTTGTCTTCCATTGTTGCCGTTGGCGGCAATGCTCAAAAATTGGCAGCGGCCTCGCCTCTTTGAGCACTGCCGGCAACGGCAACGCATCTCGGATGAGTCAAAGAATATTGAATTTGCACTGCCGTTACCGGCAGTGCATCATGGCAAAGTGAAGCACTTTAAAAATGTGCCATGCGGTTGCCGGCTGTGCTCGTGTCTGCGTCAATTTTCATTTCAATTTAGTAGTGCCTTTACCGGCAGTTAATCTTTGTGACCATGACCAACGCTCAACTATGATTTTGGACTCAGTAGTCGTGTCATTTTAAACTCCAATCCAATGGAATAATGTATTGCCGCTGGCGGCACTGGTTTTTCTAAACATTATCTCGCGCTTAATTTCCATGATTTGTTCTTGATGTACATCTTCTTTGATGAATGCTGACTTTTATCTTTCGACACATAGGCCGGCCAATTTAGATCAATAATTGCTAAATTGCACTGCCGTTGGCGACAGTGCATTAGTCTGGTACTCGCAGTCAAAAACAGCCGCTAGCTTTTGCACTATTTTAGAGTTCACTGAAACAGTCCTGATTGCACTGCCAGTAACGGCAGGCCTTTTTAGTGAACATGACATTCAGTTATATTTCATTGATTCTAGTATATTTAACTTTAGGTGAGTTTTCTTGTTGTCTAGTTGGACGGTGAAGTAATTTTTGCCTTTTCTTGGAGCACTGCCGCCACCGGCATTGCTCCAAACTTCACCTCATATTCGATTCTCAAAGTTGCCTATTTTCACTTCTCTATTGATAGAGTTATTTTGTCTCGTGTGGTCTCATCGCAGCAAGAGATTGGCAATGCCGTGGCTCAAGCGCAGAGGAAGTTTGGCGAGAGATTCCCAGATCCAAATGATTGGACACCAACAAATGTCAATGACTTTGTCTTGAAGGCCGTGGAGAGAGCAAAATTGCACTACAGTTCGGAGCTTCGAAAACAACCTCCACTTGCAGACCCGTAGCACTCACCACGTTTTCTTGGCGAGGTAAAGCGCCATTATCAGATGCATGATGAAGACTCGGAGATGACATAGGAAAAACTGCACATGCTTGCAACATCTGCTATGGAGGCCTCCATGAAGGTAAAATGGCTGGAACGGTGGAACCGGGACAGTTCACTTCGTGAGGCGCTTCGATTTCCAAAATCAAAATTCCCTGATAACGATTTCCCAGATTGGCTTAGTCGTGCTACCTGGTGGGCCCAAGTAGTAGATTCTCTTTGTCATTTTCCTTACTCTTATTCTATTTTGTCAATCGTCGATTATTGTATTTGTTGTTCTTCCTTCATTTGAATTCTAATGATTGCAATGTGGACTTGCAGTTGTCTTCGGAAGCTACGCGTCTGCTCGAGGACACACTCAGTGACATTACTGTCACAGTGAACTTCGATCCTGTGGGAGGTCCTCCAATTACTAGGATTATTGATTACATTGAGGAGTTGAGGATCTAGCTATGGGATACTGCCATTTATAGAGAATTTAGTGAGCCGAAGGGTGTGCACAAGAACTTCTCGCCGAAGCGGCAGTTTGGCTTTTCCCAAGCACTTCGTCGGACCGTTTACCGGTACTTCAAGTACGTCTTGCTTCCTTCACTTGCAGTCAGCCGTCCCCCACCAATATTTGCAGGATACCTCGACAATAACAACCAGAATTGCATGTTCTCCGAGGGCATCAAGTTAACCTGGGGCCCGCAGCACTGGGATCCATGTGGCTGGTACCTTGACTGCCCTATCAAGAGGCTACCTACATTCGAAATCGACTTGCGCAATTGTATTCAGCATGAGTTGCTGGGTGTTGAGTGCGGAGCCCCTCCGCCCCCTCCAGCAGGAAAGTCTAAGGGCAAGGGCAAGGCAGTGGCAAAGAAGGCGGTCGTTGTTGAAGAGGAAGACCTTGATGTACTCGATATCCTTGCTGCACCGCCTTCGATTCCGGTACCATCTTCTGATTTTCCTGCAGCCTTCCCAGTGGAGGTGCTCTAGTCTGGAGATACTTCTTCACTAGTTTCTGTGGTTCCCATGACGCAAAAAAGGAAGGCTGTTCATGATTTTCAATCTCCATCTTTATCCCCAATTCCTTTCCGATGTCGAGTGGAGAATATTTCCTTAGTGGAAATGATGAACGGGGGGAAGGAGCATCCCGCCCTTCTTCGATTGAACCAATTCATGGTAAAGGTAAGTCCTCGGATTTAACTGTTTTTTAATTTTCTCTCCTGTATTTCATCCTCTGCCACACCGGCATTTCGAAGTTTCAATCTCGTTGTCTTGCTTTTTTTTAAAGGTGAAGAGTGCCGCTGGTGAGCATCCCCAAAGCAATGTTTGTCCACATTCGGGTTTCGATTTGCTTCTTGCCGATTTCCCAGACGGACTATGGGTCCCTTTTGTATCTCGTGATTCCCTTGACATTCCTTCTAGGAATGTCTATTCAGTGTCCATGGTGGAGTCCTTTTTAGAGCTTGCGAATGCCTTTCTCAGTGACAATGGATCGGTGCTCGTTATATCTCCTGATATCCTCAACATCCGTTCAGATGTCCGTTCTTATGCGGAATGTTATGACTTTGATCTCCTTCGAGAGTGGTGGGATGTCAACGAATTGCCATTGGGTTCGTTGAACAGTTCGTCATTCAAGGTGAATCTTTCAACATTCAGTATGTTTTGATTTCTTCATCTATTTCTACTGTGGATATTGAATACGCATCTAACATCTGTTATATTTCCAGACCCGCCGTTTCCGCGTATGGGTCTTTGTTCGCAAGGCGTTCCTGAAAGAGTCGTTCCGCTTGAACTTGAACTCCGCATTGTCGCCAATGGACTGGAATGTTGACGAAACCGACGTTCTTGTTAATCAGAACGACAATGAGTCTTAGTCAATGCGGGGCAGAGTACCATGGCGGGCATGCCGTGAAAGGAGCGTCAACTTCTTTCGGATACTCTTTGAGGCTCTAACAAAGCCCCAGGCCATGATTATAGATGCATTTGCTTCCACAGGTATGAATTTGTACCCTAAGCTCCACTCAATTCACGCTATTGTAAAAGAATTCTAATTCACTGTTCATCCTCAGGGAACTCCATTCGAGCTTGTCGGGCCAGTGGTCGACATATTGGTGGTTTCGAGTCTGATTCTGATGTGTTCGATTCCATGCTGAAGCCTCTATTCGCTTCCAAACCTCAGCGTCTTGCTTTGGTACCATCTCCCACTGTGGATCTCTCTAACGATGATGAAACACCCATCCGCAAGGTTGTCAAAAAAACTAGACTAAGTAAGTAAGTCCTTCCGATTATTTTTATCTCATTCCAGAAGTAAATTTTTACTTTGATATGTGACGTGTTATTTTCTATTTCAGCTTGATGGCGTTGGTTTCATCTCCATAGCGTCATTTTGAGCTCCCCTCTTATGCGGCCTTAGCTGCGGACTTCCTCGCCGGCAATGTGTCCCCTTCCTCCGCTTCCACTTTGTCATCTTTTGATTGCCATTTTCCAGACTTCTTTGACATTGAGGCGGCAGAAGAAGTTGTCGTTCTTCTCTCATCCTCCGATAGTTCATGCCACTCTTTTGGATAGGCATCTATGTCTTCTTCCTACTTTTAATGCGTGGATTCATATTCCTTTTACTATTTCTTTATTGATTTTTCAACCTTCTTTGCACTTGATCTTTGCTCATTTTCTAAAACTATATTTCCTTTAATATCAACTTGGACTCCTGAACTCATATTCATTGCCGTTTTTGCATTGCCATCTTTTTCTTCCAACCCTGACCTGATTTTTCATTGCCTCTCAGCTGGGTTTGCCGTTGACGGCAGACCTTTTCCGCTTATTTTTCTCAAATGGATCATCATAGTAGTTGATGCATTACTAGTTGTATTGACCTAAGTGAAGGCAAATGAATTCTTCAGTCTTTTAAAGAGGTTTGCGTATAATTATTTCTTCACCATCTCGTTTTTAGAACTAAGTAGTATAATTTCTTTTTCCATAGTCCTTTAATTCAGTAACCATTTAATCCACAAGTGTTCCTTCTGGATGTCTGGTTTATGTTGCGCTCTCCACTTTTAAGGTGCTCCAATTTTCCTTTTTCCTTGGAACTTACTGTTACCTTCTTTTTCTACTGTTGTCGTTACCAATATTATTGATGGTTACCTAAACCTTTGAATGGCCGTTATTTGGCGGCTTCTTGTTCTCGGGCATTACGTGAATGCTGATACCCGGTAGTACCCGGATTATATGTGCTGGTATTGGAGGGTATTGCCGGGTATCACAGTATCCCTATTCTCCACGTCCGTCATATTCGTTAATTTCTTCGTTCTTTACTGAGCTCCTACATGGCTAGTAATCGTTATTTGGTCATGGTCATAAAGCTCGCCGGCCTTCTCTAAAAGATTTATTATTCCATCTCTGGATAATTTGCTTATAGAAACTCCTTTAAAGTATTTTCTTGCGCAGTTCATATCACTTAATTTTATTTTTCATACTTTTATGTACTTTTAAGATTTTCAAATACACATTAACTTTTTTTCTTATTGCTCACCGCTCACCGCTAACCGCTCACAGCTCATCGCTTACAGCTCACCGCTCACCGCTCACTGCACGCAAGATAGCAATCCCCTTGCAAGGGCAGTTTCTCTATCTATGTAGACGGGGACTTCGCAGATGGTGTGCCGGGGGCGGCACACCTTCCGCGCAAGGTCTTTATCAAATGTATAAGGGTCAGTGCGGAATTTGTGTCGTGGGATCGGGGAGGTTTCGTGTGCGGAATCCGTGTCGCCGGACTTCGTGGATCCGATGACGGAGATGCCCACGCCTTCGCGTGCACGTCTTCTCGATTCAGAGTGATTGTAGGTGTTACAGGTGATTGAGTCATCATGGTGTTTTAACCTGCAATGTATGCTTAATAATTCATATCCAACTTTCTCCACCCAGTCCAATTTTATGCAGCCAGTATTGAAATCGTGCATTGAGGTTTCGAACATAGTGTTCGCTTTGCGAAGTGCGTGGTCAGAAACATGTGTACTTCTGTCGGGCCATAACTCGATTCGGTCTGTTGAGATCGTTGTTGAAACTCTGTCTTGTTGTTGTTTAGCTCCGCCTTATGCAGAATGTGTTGGAATATTCAGAATGTGTTGGAATATTCTCGATGTTTTGTCGCTCGTTAGTTAGAGAAATGAGCTCCATTCTCTGAATTGGATAGAATATCTCTTCTGATTATGTTGATCATACTGTGTCTTATTAAAGTTTTGATGGATTTTTTTGCACAATTATCTCCATTTATCGAATGATGTCATTCGTGTCCCATTCTTGTCCCTCTAATGTTCTCTCAACTGCATTTGCAAAAATGGAGAGCCAATCTAATGTGTCAGTTCGCGGAGATGAACCAGATACTGAAATGGAGACACTGAACTCCTTGAATTCTACTTTGCAGCCATTAGGTAATTATTAAAAAAGAAACTTATTCTCAATGGACTTGTGATTTCATCACTAACAAATCAGTATTTGCAGGAAGTGCCCAAGCGTTGGATTTAAATGACGATGGAGCAGAAAGTGACGATGTTGCTGAAGTTTCAAGACCAATACGAAATGCATCAAACCCACTATCAGCCGCGGATTTAGAGAAGCAGATGGATGATCTTGTACTTAAAGAGACAGTGAACACGACTGCTCTTTTGGATGGTCTTCGGTTTCAGCCCAAAGAGAAGTCAAAGCTTGACATTCCTCTTTGTCGGATGATTGGGCTGCCCATAGTTCGTCTTTACTTGAAGAACGATGTCATGGGGTTGGGCTCGCATTTCCTAAAGAACGGCTACATGGAAGGTTCAGGTGTGTTCTATGTTGCGACAAAAAATCACGAGGGGAAGACTGTAGATGTCTCTGAGGATACCTTGAATAGTTGGAGTCCAACGTGGATTGCTGCAATTTAACGAGGCATTCGAATTGAGGTTGAATGCGGATCTTCGCCTCAAAGTCTTTTCGAAGAAGATGTTTCATGTCTGGGATGGCAACCATCGGCTGCAGGCTTGGCTGCCAATGATAAACCAGGACCATGGTGATGACCCGAGTTGGCATTATGCGGTGGAGTCCATTCTGCTGAATATCAATGGTTACGTTTCAGTCCTACTTTCTAAGCTGCATCAAGCAAACTGATGAGATTTCTTTGTGTGCAAACAACTTAATCTTCTGCATCAAATGAAAAATTTGTCTAAATGGTTTAATGATCTACCTATGCAGGCGAAACCAGAAATCTTTTGTGACAACAAATCTTGTTCACAAGCTCTACCGAATTCAAGGCATGGCAGGGCAGCCTTTGAACTATTTCAAGAAACTAGTGTCGAAGGCGGAAATCGATGCAGCTGAAGCAAAGCAAAACTCTGTAAAAAGGATGAGGTACACGCTTACGCTAAAGTTATTGAACTCTGTCCTCTATTAGGTATCTCCCTTAATCCACTTGTAGAGTCCAAATTTCTTCAGTCTGATTTTGGATTTTGAGAGTTTGATTCTGTCAGTAAATAGGAGTTCGTTGTGCATAGGAGGGGATGCGCAATGTTGGGGGGTGTGCGGCCAGCGGCACACCTCCCAGCGCTCACACCTTGGCACCTTTTAAGAACCAATGTGTGAGCGATGGGAGGTGTGCCGCAGGCCACACACCCCCATAGAGTCGTGCTAATGAGTGATTGCGCGACTCTGTGGGGTGTGCCGCCAGCGGCACACCTCCCATCGCTCACACCTTGGTTCTTAAAATGGCCATATCTCACTAAAAGAACAGTCCAAATTAAGCGTGCAATATGTTTTTTGGCATCTACGAAAAATTTAGATGTCAAAACACACCTCAAACGCTGAATTTGGGCTATTTTTGAGTGCGTTATGCCCATTCAAAGGTGCCAAGGTATGAGCAATGGGAGGTGTGCCGCTGGCGGCACACCCCCACAGAGTCAGTCTAATGAGTGATTGCCCAACTCTGTGGGGGTAAGCCGCCAGCGGCACACCTCCCATCACTCACATCTTGGTTCCTAAAAGCTGTGATTTTTTTCCAAATCACAGTGATTAGGAAACCCGCACTAATACGTTGAATCCTTATCGCAGTTGTCTACTGAAGCTGAGCAGCTGTTGGATGGTTCGTTGTTGGATATTGGTGTCGAAGTGAACTACGACCCCGATAATGGCGATCCAATCACGCGAATTTCGGACTACGTTGAGGAAATGCGGATTCAGCTATGGGATACAATATTTTATCGGGAGCTCAACGTGGACAAGGGCGTTCATGAGAACTATGAACCTGCGGATTAGTGTGGGTTTTCATCGGCTTTGAGGCGTACCTTATACAGATATTTCAAGTTCATTCTGATGCCGGCAAGGGCCGTGACCCGCAACCCCCCATTTTTTGCATCCTACCTGGATCCCAAGAGCCCCTCAACCATGATATTAGATGGAATCAAGATTGATTGGGGTCCTCAGCACTGGGAGCGCTGCGGATGGTATCTGGACTGCCCTGTCCAGAAACCACCTCACTTTGACATTTCATTGCGCGATTCCATTTAGCCAGAGCTGATGGGGTGGAGACGAATGCACAAGCTGCTGATGTGCAAACTAGAGCAAAGTATAAGGGAAAAGCGGCCACAAAGAAGGCTCGAGGTTCTACATCTCGCGACCCTGAAGTTGAGGTCGTCATTCCCTCAGCTGTCGCCGCGGCCGACTCTGCTCTAGTGGTCGCTAAGAGCATTCCAGATGTTCTACCGTCTCCGGAAATTCCGGGCTCCCCTCTGCATCAGCCTTCTCATGAGGTGGAAAAGGAAGGCCTTTCATGACGCCTTCTCTCCACCGAGCGCGTCAGCTCCAAAGATGGGAATCAGAGTAGAGCTCTCTTCTATCCAGGATCTGATGAATGGTGGGAAAGACCACCCCTGCATGGTTCGGCTGAATGAGTTCATGCTGAAGGTGAAGTCTCGCCATGTTTTCTTGTACCATTTGTTTTGCTTTCCATCTTTTTCTGCCATAATTGCTTCTGACAATGATTCTCTTCCTAAATACTCAATCTAAATAACATCAGTTCTTGTTGTTCTTGCAGGTGTGTCATCCCACTTCGACGACTTCCCGCAGCGCAATTTGTCCCCACCGTGGTTTCGACCTCATTCTTAGGGACATCCCGGAAGGCCTCTGGGTTCCATCAATTTTGCGGGATCCTAAAGACATTCCATCTTGGAATGTCTATGCTGAACCAGTTGCTGAGGCCCTCTTTGAATTTGCTGATTCGTTTCTTCATGAACTCGGATGCATTATGGTTATCATCCCTGAGTCCGTGTAGATTCGTCCTGAAATTCGGTCATACTCTGCAGCCTACGATTTCAAGTTACTTCGCGAGTGGTGGGGTGTTAACGAATTACCGTTAGCATTGCCATCTGATCCATCAAAAAAGGTTAGTGAATATTTCTCAATGACATTGCTACATATTTCTTTTAGACTCCAACTAATTCCAATAATTTGCCATGTCTTTTCTAATTCAGACCCACAGATTCTGTATCCTCCTCTACTTGAGGAACGCGTTACCAGTGGAGTCTTTCACATACATTGTGAATGCTCAGCTGTCAAAGACTGGTTGGGGAGTTGAAGAGACTGACGTCCTTCTCAATCACAACGACTTCTCTTCTCAGTCTATGCGCGGTAATGTTCCTTGGAGGGCTGGACGAGAGAAGGGCATCATATTTTTCCAGATGCTATTTGAGTCGCTCACGAAGCCCGGCGCTGTAATCTTTGATGCATTTGCATCTACAGGTTTCCCTAAACCATCTGTTAGCCTCTAATTTAGTTCTTCGGCTTCTCTTTTATCCTTTGAACCAACAATTCTCATTTTCTCTAATCCATCAGGTAACTCCCTTCGTGAATGTCGCGCTGCTGGTCGGCATTTCGTGGGCTTCGAATCCGACAAGGCTGTATTGTAGGCAGTGTTGAAGCCACTATTTATGCCCAAGCCTCTGAGATCCACTTTCGTTCAGCCCACCACCGTGGACCTTACCATTGATGAAGATCCCCCAATCCGCAAGATTACTAAGAGAAACCGCTTAAGTAAGTAAGTTACAACATTAAATTTTACTTCAGTTGTTTCTATATTCCCTCATATTAATTTGTGCTCTGGCATTTTATTTCAGTTTGATGGAGTTAGCAGCTTCACCGGAAAGGGATTTCTTGCTTCCTTCGTATGCGGGCCAAGCTACAAATCAGATGGCAATTGTAGATTCCCCTTCGTCTGCATCCACTTCCTATAGTTCAAGTTTAGTTTTCTCGAATTTCTTGATCTTGAGGCAGTAGAGGAGTCAGACATTTTCCTTTCACCGTCGGATAGTTATTGTAACTCCTCTTCCTAGATAATTTTGATTTGCAACCTATATCTTTAATAACCCTCCAAGAACCACTTATGTTAACGGATATCATAGAAGTTTTGTCTGGTGTCAACTAATACTTAAATTCTGGTTACATTTTTGGGGCTTCCCACAACGGACAACGTTTACGGATATAGGTTACCCTCTTACCGCTTCTTTTTGAGTAATTTCAGATATATTATTATATTTCTCTTTAGGATAACAAATTAATCCTTATATTATAGAATTTGAGGTCCCTTCTATTTTACTTTCACTTACATTTTTGAAGTAAATGCACTATAAAGTTTTTACCCCTTACCACTCACTGCTCACGTCTCACCGCTCACCGCTCACCGCTCACCGCTCACCGCTCACTGCTCGCAAGATAGCATTCCCCGTCCTCCAACAATAAGTCCATGGCATGCGCGGCACATCTTTGAATGTATATGTGTGGATATTTCTTGATGATTCATTATGAGGCATTGAGCATGACTGAAGCATTGTCAGTACACACCTGAACAATAGTGTGGGGGCCAACTTATTCAATGAACTTGAACATGATGGATGCCAGGTACGCAGCGTTCTTTTCTTTGCCCGTAGTATCTACAACTCCCAAGAAGAGCTCTCCAGTGGGAGACACGAGCATTGCATTGCACAAAAGGCGACTAGTCACAGATGTCCACCCATCTATGGCTAGAGTTCCTCCAAACTTCCGAACACTCTCAAACAGTCTTTTATTAAGTTGTGCTTCCAAATCAGCCTTCGCTTGTCCCAACAACCTTGTCCGAATGTCATGGTAAGAAGGTGGGGCATATGATTTTTTGAAAAAGGCAGTCTTCATCATGGCTGCCTTGAACGCAACATTCCGTGCTATAGCAAACGGCACGTTTGCTTTGTAGAAAAACTTCGCCCACACTTTGTCTAGCTCCCGCCGCTCGACTTCTTGAAAGCTCTCTTCGAGCACGGATTGTCTCACCAATCTGGGGAAGGTGGCACCTACACTCCCTTGTTCGGTGAAGTCGTGGAAGGTGGATGTGGTTTCAACCATGGTTGATGGTAAAATCACGGGGGGGGGGGCTTGAATGGACCCTACACAAGAGTCTCCACCTGTGGACTTAGACGTGCTATACTTTGAGGCAGGCGTAAATTTCAAAGTTCACCATTGTGTTTTGGGTAGTGTCTGCGGCAATTTTTAAATAATGTCTGTACGTGGTTTGTCAATTTGGTGCAGAGGCCAACACCGCAATTGCGTTTGCTAGGGAGTTCTTCGTACCCGAGATGACTTAGCTGTCGTTCTAGCCTTCTTGTAAAAATGCGGTGACAAAGATTGCATTGGAGGGAGTCGATCTTCCTGCCTTGTACTTCAATGATTTCGATATACCAAGAAGACCAAGGTTTGGTGGCCATTTTGATGGGAATAGTATCGAGAAATGAACGAACGTGATAGGTGGTATGTGGAAGAAATATCAGGAGTTCCTAAATAAACTCTGATATTCAAGACTTCCAAACTCGATGATTACCAAGCAATGGATACATAATGCAGCTCAAAGCTCTTGGGAAACAAATATTCAGAAGTGAAGTGAGGCTCCATGTGCTGTTTTCTTTATACTCATGGTGATTCTGACCGTTGGGAGACGATAGAATGTCAATCTAATAGCAGACGGGGGAGCTGTCGTGAGAGGGCCGTCCACCACGGCGGACGGCGGACAACGGACGCCGGTCGCCCAAAGCGGACGGCCGTGTGATCGGTCGCGGCAGACAACAGATGGCCGTGTGGTCGGCCCAAGCGGACGGAATGGGTGGTCAGCTAGGGCTGCGGACGGCTATTTATCCCCGGATACACTGATGAAAGTCGTTATGTCACCGGACGTCCTCATAGGCCCGAGGACGTCCTCCGTCAGGACGTCGAGCGTCCTGACAACCCCGACGACAATTCACTCCAGGCCAACTTTGACACACTCCTAAGAATTGAAGTTTTTATTTTTGCCCATGAAATTTTTGATATAAGCCTATATCTATGTTGATCACATGTGTGCCAAATTTGAAGGCTAAAATATCTACATATCAAAAGATTTTTGAAATCTTCCAACATGTATAATTGTGAGAAACATTTCAGTGCTGCCAACTTTGACACCCTCCTAAGGATTCAATTTCTTATTTTTTCCCATGAGATTTTGGTCATGAGACCACCTCTATGTTGATTATACGTGTGGTTAATTTAAAGTCCAAAAGATCCATTAAAAATGGGATTTCAGGCAACAATTGTCAAGAAAGCAAATTCTTTGATGCAATGGACGAGTGCTATCATCAACTCGGACAGATGTTCAAGTATGTTTTGGCTACAACTAATGACAACATTGATTTTATGGCTGACTCTCCTCCCCAAGTAGACAGTGTGCCATCATCGACACCATCTTCAACAGCACCATCATCATCTTCAAAAGGTAAGCACGGTTTTCAAGAGAGATCCCTAGAGATTTTTGAGAAGATGGCAGAAAGTAGTATAGGATTATTGAGAAACTTTGAAAGAACAAATGAACTCTTAGAGAGAGTAGATCAACAATTTGATCGCCTAATCAGTAAGCTGTAGTTTTACTCCAACTCAGAAATTGAACCACTAGAGCTACAATCCTCAAACTGGACCTTCGATTTTTGAGCCAAATGAGCCTTGTAAAAACTGTCTGCTAATACTAAATGGACTCGTGTTGCTTCAGCTAGCATATCCTTCATTTTTTGAGCTTGCTCCTTCTCGGTTTCTTCATGTCTTTCATTGTCTTCCTCCTTTATTTCTTCTTCTTCTCTCGTTTCTATGAATGGTGTGTATTCAGCTTCAGGATTGACTTTTTGTAATTCTCTCATTTCCCTCAATGAAGACTCCAGGACTTAAAACATGTTTACTTCTTGAAATTCCCCTAAACTTCTATTAGCCTCTTCTTGCAACTCCATATCTACATCCTTCGCCCATTCCATGTTGAATTCGTCATTTTCCATAATATACAATTTATGGAGACATAGTGGAGCAGTTACCACATCCGGTACATTTTGAAGCGGCATGTCAATTTATTTTAGTAATATACGCCATCTATCCTTTAAAATGCCAAATGCCCTTTTTAACCGCCATTTGAGTGCTCGATTGGATAAAGTATTAAAGTTCCAATGAGCCTTTTTCCTAGGCAAACCTTCCCTCTCTCCTTTCAATAGTGAATAAAACCAAGGCCGCATAGGATATGCGGCATCACCTATAAACTTAAAAGGTAAAAATAAATCCCTCATGATTTTCATTCTTATTTTTTATTTCTGAAATATAGCCCAGTCATAAATTCTCTCAGCCCATCCAAAGTCATGGTTCCAAGACTTACTTTCTGCATCTACATTCCCTTGGAGTAAACATGAATAAAAACCTTTTCTACAATAATAAGGTACAGGATCTTGAGATGGTGCTAGGATAGGAATATGACTTCCATCTATTGCACCTAATATGAAGGGTATGCCGTGTAATGCTTCAATACCCGAAGCAATCTCCCTCATCATTGTAAGTGTGGGCTTCTTAACCCCTAAAAGCCCAAGGCATTTTCCCTCACGAAACACTCCAAAATTGCCATCATCAACAAGTGGCAACAAAATCTAATATTAAAGCTTAATTTTAGACTTTTAACCATACAATTTTAAAATAGACATGTATATGAACTTTCAATACAAATTTGGTTGCAATCCACCACACGGATGTGAAGATTCTAGTGTTTGAAGTGCAAAGAAAAGTATTTTCCCCCCTTGCCCGGCAACGTCAGCCTACTTTGACTAGGCATATCTTCTAGTTCTTACATTGAAATATAATCAAATCTTTTACCAATATGACTTATATGTTGTAAGCTATTTGTGTGCAAAATTTGAGGTCAATTCGAAGGATAATAGATATAGAAATATATACTTTAGTGAAAGGGGTACAAAATGATGACAATTACTACATAAGTGATATGAAATTGTTTGTTTCATACAAGTTGTTGCATTTGAGAATCCCAATGGTGGAAACTTTCAATTTATTTTCTCACTAATTTTAGAAAAATAAACGACTTAAATTAGTTAAATCCATATTTTTCATGAATATGGAATAAATAAAGCATGATGGGAAAGGGCAATGCTTGAAATTGAGTGGCCAATTTGTCCCACTGTTGAGAGCCCTCACAATTGGACAAGGGGGAAAAAAAAAACTTAAAAAAAATCTCAGCGGGCCTGCTTCTGGCGCGAGACATTGGCAAGTCAGCTGAAGGCTGGTTGTTTGTTATTTTATTTTAATTTTTACAATAATTCCTTTTGAAATTTTCAAAGCTTTTTCCACTTGGACTTTGTGCATGGAAGTCTGGATTCCTTTCCTCGCCCTTTCTGTCCCAAAATTCTGCCCCATTTTCCTCCTCCAATTGCATTGGTTGACATGGCTGCCCTATAGTCCAGACTCCCCATTTTGACCTTTGAAGGCTAATAACTTTTGAACCAAAAGTCCAAAATCATATTTGAAAAATTCCCCATATAGATTTCATCAAGGACAATGCAGTGTAAAATTTTCATAAGAATCGGAGTATTTTTTCTACTCAAAAGTACATGCTCAAAATCCAAAACGTACGCCCCATATACAGTGGGGTACCAATCAAAATTTCATTTTTGAATTCGCAGTGAAATTTTTTTCAGTACCGCCAACTTTGAAAGCCTTCTGAGAGCTCAAAATTGGTATTTTACCGTGAAATTTTTACCAAAGAATTATCTTTAAGTTAATTACATGTATGCCAAATTTCAAGGCCAAAAGATTCACCAAAAAAAAGTTATTCAAAATCTACCAACATTGGTAGCTATGGAAATTTTTTCACTGCTGTCAACTTTGACAGCCTCCCAAAGATTGAACTATTATTATTTGTTTAAATGTACACGCGATTTAGAAACAAATGGTTGTAAATGAATTCTAATTGTTTTACAACATTCCCTCACAATCACCAAAGTAGTACTTTAACCTATTCCAAATAAATCACCAATTATGGCTAAAGTATTTCCAATTGCCAATTGCGATAACGTTACAACGAGCCGGCCCTACATTTGGCGGTAATACTCTTCCTAAGATTTGTATCTTTTCTCTTCAAAACATGCGCCAAAAGATTACACAAATATTTAAAAGTGGATGGACTTACCCTCATTCGCTTCTGAAACTCTCTCTCCGAAGAAGACCCCATGAGAATATGCTCCAAAAAACCTCAATACCTTAGAAATTGCAAACAAGACCTTCCAAAATCCACCCTCCGTCTTTAAGCCATAAAAACCGCCATCACCATCATTTGAACATTTTGTTGAAATATTGCAAGTTTTTGCATTGCCAAAATGCCCACTATAACATACTTCATCACCATAAACACTGAAAGAAGAACAAGGATACGTTCCCTTCTAGAATCCATGGTAAAAGCATGAGAGAGAGGTAAATTTCAGCAAATTGCTCCATTCATATAGTAAGAAATGAATGGAATCTTGGTAAATGATATGGGGCTTGGCCACTCGACTTGGTCTTTGGGGCTTCACACCATGACTGGCCAAACCTTCAATCTATATAATTTAATGTATTTTTTTGGCAAAAAAGTTTGGCCTCTCGCCATAGTTTGGCCACTCATTTTGACGGACGGTCACTCAACTTTGGCATAGTGTGAAGCGGCCCTTAGTGTCTTGGTTCATGAAGAAGAGCAAGTTGCAATGGGAGTCAAAATATAGAATTAAGAAGCATTAATAGCTATGAAAGAGGCTGGTTTACCTGCCAGAAGTATGCTTTCAAGATTTGCCAAGATTTATAGCATCTAGCCACATACTCTTCACGAATTATAGAGGTGGTTAATATCCAATTATGGACTTCTACATTCAAGCTTACTATTATTATCATCAGTTTGAGTATCACTTTTTATTATCGTCGCACGGAAGAATAAAGTCCCCCACATAAAGTGAAGGGAGGATATACACACTGGCATACATGCCTACTTTTGCAAATATTGGCTTGACCTGTTGATAGAACATGAAATATGTGTAATTCTATTCATTATCATAATGTTACATTCATAGCTTCATATATATATATATATATCTTAGTTGATACCAAGAGACAATACTGTGAATGGACACGACTCTTCTATGTACCCTCTATACTTACCGTATAGGTACGTCTATCTATTCTAATACTCACATTTAGAGGGTACAATTAGTTTATACTATTCTACTAATTGAGATGGCCAGTCTCAATCAATAAGATAGCAAAGTCTAGTTTGTAAAAGAGGTCTCCACTCCAACATATTGAAGGCATCGTCGATGTTTATCTTTCGTTAATCCTTTTGTAAAAATATCTGCAATATTTTGTGGTGTATGAATGTACTCCAATTTAATTTTTCCATCTTCAACAACTTCTCTTATAAAGTGGACTTGAATCTTTGTATGTTTTGAACGAGCATGAAATTGTGGATTTTTTGTTAATACTATAGCACTTTGATTGTCACAAATAGATCATTGTAGGTGAACTTTGCATAAGACCAAGGTCTTGTAACAATTGTCAAAGCTAGATTCCTGCAAGCCTCTGTTGCAGCCTTGTACTCAGCTTTAGTTCTTGACATTGCAACAGTTTGTTGTCGCTTTCTACTCCAACTTACAACTCCATTGGCTAAAATAAAAGCAAAACCAGATGTTGATTTTCTTCCATCAATGTTTCCTGCCCAATTAGCATCGGTATATTCTACTAACATTGTAGGATCATTAGATGAATTGGGATTAGGACCATATACAATTCCATAATCAAAAGTGCCTTTTAAATAAAGAAAGATTCTCATAACAACATTCCAATGACATTGCCCTAGATAGACACTATCTTGGCTCACTTCTCCCACTACATAGGTCGAGGCAGGGCGAGTATTGGTACTAGCATAGCCAATTGTTCCCACTGCTAGAGCATAGGGGACATTCAACAATGCTTCTATTACTTGTGTTGTTTGAGGATGTTGGTCTTTAGTCAATTTCAGATTGACTTTAAGAGGTGTACCAATTGGGTTACAATCAATCATATTAAATCGTTTTAGAATAGTAAGAATGTATTTTTTTTGATGAATTTTTATAGTTCGGTGAAGTCGATTTTGTTCAATGTGGATACCCAAGATATAGTGTATAGGACCATGATTTGTCATGGCAAAAGTTTGATGTAATTGAGTATCAATTTTAGTTAGAAATTGAATAGAATTAGAGTGGAGAATTACATCATCAACATATAAGACAAGGAGAATGAATGAAGGTTTATTAGTTTTTATGTAAACATTTGAATCGGCTATAGTTACTAGAAAACTATGGGAGAAAAGGAAATATTGAAATTTATAGTACTATACCCTAGGTGCTTGATTTTAGCCATACATGCTTTTCTTAAGTTTACACACTTTATTTTCAAAACCACGAATAACATTTCCTTTGGGTTGTTGCATATAAATTTTGTCCAAGAGGTCACCATATAAAAATGCATTTTTAACATCAAGCTGATGAATCTCCCAATCATATATAGCAGCAAGTGGTAAAAGAACATGTACAGATGTTATTTTAACAAGAGGTGAAAAAGTATCATCATAGTCCACTCCTTGGACTTGTGAATATTCTTTAGCAATTAAACGTACTATATATAGATCAATCGAGCCATCTATTTTATATTTAAGTTTAAAAAGCCATTTACAATTGATGGCTTTCCGATTGGGTGGCAAAGGGACAAGGTCCCATGTACCATTTTGCATCAAAGAACTATATTCACTTAAAATGGCATCTAGCCAATGTTTGCGTTTAGGACTATTTAAGGCCTCACTAAATGCTAATGGTTCATTTATAGAGCCACCTTCATTTTTCTATAACATGATGAAAGTGGGCATATTTAGGATTTGGTTTGTAATGTCTACCAAATCGGGAACCAGGAATGCTAGAATGTGAGCAGTGAGCAATGAGTAGTGAGCGGTGAGTAGTGAGTCATAAGCAATTTATTTTTTCAGTTGAGCACCCTATAACCACAGATTTGGAATGATTTATAAGAAACAATTTTACATTGTGACCTATTTCCATGGTATGAAAAAAGTTCAAAATGGGAGAAAATTGGATTAAAAAACCCGAAAATAAAATGTTTGCAGAATATTTGGATGAATTTAGATAGATGAATGTAAATGAATGATTGCTCAGCTTGTAGTTTTAAAAATTATAGCAACTTCTAAAATATTAGTAAAAAAAGAAAAAAAAAAAAAAACCAGCGGAGGGGCTCCTTGATACTGAGGAGCGCCCTGAGGGCAAAATAAAACAATTAAAAAAAAAAACTAGCCAAGGGGCTCTTCAGTATTGAAGAGTGCCCTGAGTGCAGAAAAAAAAAAAAGCCAAGGGGCTCTTTGGTACCGAGGAGCGCCCTGAAAGTGAAAAAAAAAAAAACATTCGAGGGGCTCTCGTATCAAGGAGCAGCCGAGGGGCTCTCGTACCAAGGAGCAGTGGAGGAGCTCTCCGTACCAAGGTGCTCTCAGTACCTGACAACAAAAAAAAAGTTAAATAAACCACAACCACTTGCCTAGGGGCACCTCAGTACCAAGGAGCGCCCTAAGGGCGAAACCAAGGGAAACGAAAAAAAAATACAAAAATACCCAAAAAAATAAATTAAAATATTATTATAAAAAAATTGTCGCCATTAAGAAAAATTCTCCTCAAGGGGTTATCCAAATTTCCCATTTGGCACTCCAAATTTCTCCGTAAATTTGAATACAAAAATTCTTGCTTCCACTACAATTTTACATAATTTTACAATTTTTGTTTCTACTACAATTTGAGTGAGGGGAAAAATGGCACCTTGGTACCAAAGTGCCCATTTGGCACTCCAAACTTTTATGTAATTATGAACACTAAAATTCTTTCTTCCACTCTAATCTTCATCGCACTGGAGCATTAGGCAAATGCAAAGCGTGGGTGAACTGCAAACACTTGTATTATGTATACAGATTCTTGTGCAAGGCAAACCTGGAAGACGACAAGTATATACATGCACCAAGTCTTAGTTTCAATGAAGTACAGCTCCTACTCCGCAATAGTAATCTCTAAGATTTTTTTGTTTTGGTCATAGTGATTATGGCAAGTTATTGCCTCTTTTATAGTTTGACTTTGAAACTACACACAACTTTGGAGGGCCAAAATGGCTCCTTGGTACCGAGGAACCCTTTTTGGGTTCCTCGGTAGAAAACTTGTGAAGTTCAACAATTTTCACTTGTAGAAATAATAGAATTTGTTGAGGAAAAAAATATTTGAAACATGTTTTACCCGTTGTTGGGAACGGGAAAAAAAATCAAAAAAATTAGACAATTTTTTTTTTTAAAAATGGGCCTAGTAGGCTCTTTGGTACAGAAGAACCTCTTTTGACTTCTTTAAAATCTTGTAGTTCAGTGATTCATCTTCACTCTTGAAAGGTGTATTTTTTTATGTGGCTTGAATTATAAAGCACTATAAACTAACATAGTTTTTGTTTCCCATTAAATTTCATGTCGCTTCTAGAGAAATTTTCGTAAAACTAGATGAGATTTTGAATGGATGCCCTAAACTTCATTCATCCATAAACTCTGTTTATCCATGAAATATATCATCCAAACTTATTCATCCATTTAATGACGAGAAATAGTCAACTCCATATTAAAGTTTGGTTAGGTTTGTCCCCAAAATTCAACATTTATTTTCATGTGAAGCAATTTCATAGCCCATTTGTAAGTGAAAAATCATAGAAGACATTTGTAAACCACGGTAATAGGTTGCAAAAACTACTTATTAAAGAAAATTCCAAATATCATTTATAGAGAATTCCTATAATTAGGATATTCTTGTCCATTTTTATCCTCACTGCTCACTGCTCACATTCTAGCGTCGTTGAATCGGGAACATGGCTGAGAAGGAGCACTCGGAGGTTGGAGTTTTACTACCCATCAGACGGAAGACCCAATTTGGATGATGATGGATTACGTGACGCCGAGGGATCTCGTCCAACAAGGAGGTTGGTCATTACTAGGAATGGCAACTTACAATTGAGAAGTGGTACTCCTCAATCCGACGACGAAGTGAACACAGACGAGTCCGATGTGGATCCACGATGCATAGAAGAAAACGACCCCACAGTTCGAGTGCGAATTTAAGCCCTACTTGGATGTCTAAATTTCCTAATACACCTACAACGAGGTCTATTTATGATATTTTAAATTTAAATTAAAAGGGTTCTTAGCAATTTATTAGTATAGATGTTGAAGGTGTACATTGCTAAATATCATTTATAGAATATTCCTATAATTAGAATATTCATGTCCATTTTTATCCTCTCTCCTCACTGCTCACTGCTCACCGCTCACCGCTCACCGCTCACTGCTCACATTCTATCGTCGTTGGAACGAAAGCAAGGCTACCAAAAATGCGAAAATGGCTTACAGATGGTCGCCGCCCCTTCCAGAGCTCGTACGGTGTGCGAAAGCCTCTCGTGCGTGAACCGGTGCGGTTGAGGATATATGTGGCCGTGCTGATGGCTTCCCTCCAAAATTGTGGTGGAAGACCTTTTGCAAGTAACATCGATCTGGCGCATTCAACTATCGTCCGATTTTCTCACTCAGCTGTTCCGTTTTGTTAGGGGGTGTGGGGACAAATTATTTCTTGTCGTATTCCTACATCGGCAAGGTGTTGGCGGAACTCCACGCTCGTGTACTCTCCGCCGCGGTCGCTCCTTAGCATGCAGATGCAAGTGCCTCTCTCCCGTTCAACAAGAGCTTGGAGGGTTTTGAAACATGATAAAACTTCAGACTTCTCTTTGATGCAATATACGAACATGTATCCACTGCAGTCATCCTTGAACAGAGCAAAGTATCTGGTTCCACCGATGGAGGGCCTCGTAATGTCGCAGACGTCAACATGAAAAAATGCGCTAGGGTCTTCCGCTCTTGGACTAGTTCGAGTCTTTGGAAAAGGTGTTCTGTGGCTTTTTCCAAACGCGCATCCTTCGTAGGGGCTGTCAGAGGTCTTGTGGTTTGGGAGGTCCAAACCGTGAACATGTGCATGAGTATGCATGTGGAAAAGCGTGGCTGGGTTGACGTGTCCAAAACGTTGATGCTATAGATCAGTGTGCTTGGTCGAGGAAGCCTTGAGAGCCTGGGACACGATTTCGGGGCTCAAGGGAGCTATCTGGGCTTTTGGCTCGGCTCCACCGCAAATGTCATATGCTTGGTTGTTTGGCCGAAGGACAGTGAACTCGAGCTAATATAGCCTATCAACCCGTGTGCCAGCTAGAACAATGTCGCCCTTCCCTTCAAGCGATGTTAAATAACATGTTTTTCGAGTGTAGGTAGTTACAAAACCTCTGTCTACAGCTTTACCAACGGAAAAGAGGTTTTTTCGGAGGGTAGGGACATACAATACCTGGTCGAGGATTCGTTGCTGGCGATTGTTGTTCACTGAGCAACTGATCTTTATCTTCCCAACGCCACGCACCCATAGACGTCGATTGTCGGCGACCATGACTGACCACTTCCCTTCTGGTATTGCTGAGAAAGAATCGAACCAGTTGATTTGATCAGTCATATGATCAATGGCTCCTCCGTCGAGATACCATGCCTTATCTTCATCAGGGACAGGTCCATCTTGTGCCATAAACGCCATACTGTCGTGGTCTTCGCTTCTGGCTGCGTTTGCCTCGCCCTTGGTGTCAGGGCTGTGATCGTTGTTACTGCTCTTCTTTGTGCCTTGTCCCCGCTTGTATTCAGGACACTGGCGATCTCGTTCCCAGTGGCCCTTCTGGTCGCAATTCTTGCAGTGCGTGGTTTTCTTCAGCTCAGCAATCCGACTTGCTCGTTTCTTCTTCTCCTCGGGTGTCAGGGTCTTGTGGTTGCTGTTGGAGCTCTGTCCTCGACCTGTAAAGAACGCTTTCTGAGTTTCTTCGTCCGCTTCGGCTTTAGGCGATTTCTGCTCTCCTCTCGAAGGAGTCGCAAAGTCAAGGACTCGACAGTCTGCATGTTATGCGGGACGTTATTCCATGCAGATAGCATGTGTCTGAAACTAACCGGTAAGGAGCATGTGATTTTGCTGATGATCGCCTACTCGGAGATAGGTTCTCCGAGGTCATTTAACTGGTTTGCTAAATCCTCGATGCTACTGACATGGTCTATGACGGGTGTCCCGGACTTCATCTTTAACTCATAGAACTATTGCTGCAGCAGCTGTACCTTCTCAGCAGCGTTTAACTCGTAAACTGTGCTAAGACGACGCCACATCTGGTGTGAAGTTCTGCAGGTTCTGAGTTTGTGCATTATTTTGGGCTCAATGGCAGAAAGGATCATGGATTGGCATCCAGCGTCCTTATCTGCCCACTCTTCGGGATCCTCAGACACTTCTCGGGTGAGTGACCCATCGACTATTCCTTGCATCTTGCGAGCACGGAGCATGACACTCATTTGGAATTTCCAAATTCCAAACTTGTTTCATGTGAGCTTCTCAACCTATGCGGTAAAGTTCGACGACTCGTTTCGCACAACGCTCTGTGTGGTTCCTGACGGTGCGGGACTGCGCATATCTACAACCTCTTCGAACATGTTCGGTCCTGAGGATCGTATCTCTTCCATGGTGCCGAGTTTCTGTCAGTTTTCTCAAGTTTTCAACCTTTCGGCTGTCTGACTGCTCGGTTCTCCTGATCACTGATCTAACTAAAAAAAAAATTAAAAGAAAGACACTGACTGACCAAAGCTGACGTCTATTTGTCCACGCTCACCGCACCATCTATTTGTTCGAGACATGGTGACACTATAGGTGATGTGAGCAAAAGCTCTCATCCAATAGACCAGAAATGTAAGAAAAAAAAACGTAAGAAAAGAAAAACGCTATTCTATGATGGTACTCAAGAGAGAGAAAGAGAGTCAGGTGGTTCTCTGTTCAATAAGTACCGTTTGTGAGTGGGCCCATAACCTGTACAAAAATCAGAGTTATCCTTACGTCACTCATATACATGCAGTAAATAACACACATAAAAATGCCACAGAAGATACGATTTCATTGCACAAGAATTGATCAGGATGATCAACTTGGTACAAGAGGTGTGTATATATAGTTGGGATGCCGTCCCAACTTGCTAACCGATTGGGATGCCATTCCAACTTACTAACTGATTGGAGTGACGTCCTAACTGACTAACTAATTACTCGTGGTAGCAACTTACGATTTGGTTGTGTCGGCTGCTTGTATCCTATGTGGCGTTTTCTATGTCTTTATGCCAGGCTGTCGTATGAGCTGGATGAATGTCTTCCAATATATTATGCAGGCAATCGGGATTCGGTGCCATCGATCATGAGCAGGAGCGATCGATCATTGCAGTCGCAGCTACTGCTCAAGAATTAGGTCTGAAACACCAACCCCCTTGTTTCACACGTCCTGTCCATTCGACCGCCATGAATGCATATACAGCTCCCGTTCAATAATATCACCGTCTGAAAGCACTGGCGTACGTTAATTAGCTGCGGCAGTCTCTCACATGACAAAACGTACAAGCACTCCATCTTATTTCTCACGTATCATTCTAGACTCTGTACATGATGCAGCACCACAATCGCAACCTGTACAACAAGTTGATCGTTCTGCAGATGCTTCCAACACTCCATTTCATCGCCATGAATCGACAGCTTCTGGACAGTACCTGACAAACAACGTACCCACGCAATGCTCGTGGTGAGTGTGAATGCCAAGTCCGATACGGGAAGTATAAGACCAGTCACAGGCATTGCCACATTGATTCCAACTTGCAGTGGACATTGTGGTTGAGATTTGAGGTGATCGGCAATGGGGTCGCTTGCAGCGGACTCATGGACACATGCATCACCACATGTAGTGGTAACACCGGATCCGCATGCGGGACACGCCATTCCGTTCCTGGAATTTGCTAGACACCTAGCAGCTCATGGCGTGGAGACGACGGTGGTGACCAGCGACAGGCACGTCGCGGAGCTGCGGCGCACGCTCGGCGCCACGGACTGGACGACGGACGCGGGGGTGCCGCTGCGGATCGTGGGTCTGCGCGACGGCAAGGAGGAGCTCACGCACCGCGAGTGGAGTGAAGCGATGCGGGAGCGCGACGCGGAGCGGGAGATCGTGAAGCTGATGCGGGAGGTCGTTGAGGCTCTGTCGCCGCCGCCCGTGTGCGTGGTGCACGACATGTTCGTGATGTGGGCGCAGGAGGTCGCGGACGCACTCGGGATCCAGAAGCACTTGCTGTTCACCACCAGCGCGGCCACAGTCGCACTCACATTGCAGGTAATGGACGTCGTGACTTGGTTCCAGGCCTCATCTCCAATGCCTGAGATTAATCGATCCTCGTGTCATGCTTGCAGTCTATGTTTCCTGGTTTTGCAGGCGGATTGCTTCCCATCTCGAAGGAGCACCGCGACGCTGTGGTCTCCGACATTCCGGGCGTTCCTCCGATCCCGGCGTTGGATCTCCCCGGGGCCTGCTTCGACGCGGCCATGTACGAGCAGATGCGGACCCGCCACAAGCAGTTCTTCAAGGCGGACGTGATCCTCGTCAACACGTTCTACGAGCTGGAGAAGTCGCCAATCGACGCGCTCCGGAACGAAATCCTCAGGATCGCAAACATGCAGGCAGGTCACCAATCCCTAAGCCATCAAGACTCTCTAATGTGAGAGTGCTAGTTTCGGTTGCAGGCGAATTGAATTCATGGTCAGTGGCTAACGAATGTAACAGCAAGTCATCCTGTTGCGTTTCTAAATCATAGCAGTGGCTGGAGTTTCGATTTCTAACGTGAGAGCAATCATTCTTCCTGTTGTAGACGAAGTCCATTCTCGATATAGGGCCGTTGCTGCTGCCAGAGCCCGCAGCTGAGGACACCATAGCGGAGGCGGACGATGATCCTTGCATCCGCTGGCTCAACACGCGGCCTGTGAAGTCGGTGCTGTACGTATCGTTCGGGAGCGCGGCAACGCACCCGGTGGCGCAGCTGGAGGAGATCGCGTCCGGGTTAGAGGCGAGCGGGTGCGCGTTTCTGTGGATCGTGCGGCCGCCGAGCACGCCGAGCATGTCGCCGGCGTCGGAGCATCCAGGGTCTGTCACGGAGTTCCTCCCTCCAGGTCCGAACCACTAGCTATACTCTGATGAGAAAGTTCTTCCTAAGAAAAGCAGTGAGCCATCGAGCAACACAAATCCCAGGACAAATCCCTGGAGAGAATGATTGATCTAAAACACAAATCGATACTGATGCACTATGGGCCATGGCAGTAATGGCGCTGATACAAACATATCACCTCATGGTGTGTATATGTGGAATCTGATATCAAATGATAAATTGAATCATTTGTACCAGTTTGAAGAGTGATTTGGTTGGGAATAGGGTTCGAGGAGCGGATGCGGGATCGAGGGATGTGCTACTCGGGGTGGGCGCCGCAGACGCGGATTCTGAAGCACGCGGCCGTGGGCGGGTTTCTGAGCCATTGCGGGTGGAACTCCACGCTAGAGACAGTTAGTGCCGGAGTTCCCATTCTCGCTTGGCCCAAAGGCGCCGAGCAACACTACAACCGCAGGTACGTCTATTTTCTTTCTCTACACTCCCCACTTCCATGTTATCACCCAAAAGTAAACCCTAAACCTTAAAACTTCACCCTAAATATGAAACCTAAACCCTAAACCTAAAACCGGGTTTTCTAAACCGAGGTCATATCATGATTGTGAGGACATGTTCTAAATCTTGGGTTTTGTAATATTACAGTAAATGATAAATAAAAGGTTGTAGGGTATTCTACCCTATACAATAGTTATCGATAATAGTGATGTTGTCAATAATCCACTAAGCACACTCCGTATTGAATCTCAAAAGTACTCAAGGCTGATATTTCTAGGGCCTCGTGTTTCATATTTGAGGAAATATTAGGATCACCTTTACCTTCATTGTGAACTCACCCATACACCCTACCTGTTGGTTGGGTTTGTACATAATTAATTCAAAATGGAGATCGTTCACAAAATTTGAACAATATAAGGGATTTGTCTACTAAGGTGATACTCATGTAATGCCAAGGTCATACCCATATAATGTTAATGTTATACCCATGTAATATCTAGGCAATACTCATGTAAACCTAGGTGACACTTGTGTCTGAACTACGGTAACACCATATTCATTATGTTGGGAGAATGGGAGCCTCTCAAAATAATATTTAAAGCTTGAGTTTACCTAAACAATCAAATATTTGGTGAATTTGCACAAGCCATTTGTCCAATATCTACAATATGGGTACATGTTGAGCTTGAGTTGACCTAAAAGTGTACAAACAATTATCATTGGGAAAACCATTCACAAACAACATATTATTGTTGGATATCTCCCAATATTACGAATATGGTGTTCTGTAGATTGGAAAAAAATCATTTATTCTACTTAGAGTGTCCGAACTTCACTGATGCTTACGGTAATCCGTTTAGAAATGATTTCAAGAATCATAGTAAAATCATGATAGTTCATTTCTATACTACCATATGCACTGGTTACTTTCCACGCCTCTCTACAGAACAAATCATTCTTCTTGAGTGGAGTGGTTTGGACACAATTGGCATCACCTAGATATTAGTACATGGATATCACCTAGAGAAAATCCTCGAATTTTCCAAAAATTTGGACTTCAATGCATTGTACAAAAGTGACCACTGTATAGGGTAATCAACACAAATTTCTAGATTACACCTAAGTGAATGGAGCATGGTAGGTACTGTATGTCGGTGATAAGTCGGTAAATACGTCATATTCTATGACCGAGAATCGGGACCTGTGACCGTGAATAGGGATCGTCCATGACCTGTGACCGTGATCGTGACCATGGATCCACCACTGCAGGAATTTGGTGGACGCGGCGAAAGTGGCGATGGAGTTGAAGGCGAATCCGTATACAGCGGAGGAACTGGCGGGCGACGTGGTGAGGCCGGAGTCCTTTTACTCTCGACAGGAGATCGCCATCAAGGTGCGCAGCCTGATCATGTGTGAGGCGGAGGGCCAAGCTGTGCGGGACAACATTCAAAGCCTTGCGGCTGCTGCTCGTGAAGCGGGCGCGTGTGGCGGAACGTCCAGAACAAACTTCGAAGCTTATGTACGTCTACTTCACAGTTACGGAAATTGTAACCAACACATCAACGGACTCCGCAGCAACGGAGAAAGCAACGGACAACTCAATGGACACAGCAATGGTCACAGCAATGGACACAGCAAAGAACACATCAATTCACAAGGAATGCATGTCAATTTACAATGTGCACTTCTTGACTGAATCTATGTGGTACTAGTGTGATACCAGGCTGATACTAGTACAGTCAGCTCTCTTTATACAAGCATATGATACAACAACATTTTCATTGTAACCAGTTGAAATGAGAACCTATCTTCTCCCTTTATAACAACAACACTTGCAGTACACTCATTTAGCCCCCTTTCCATTATAACAGCCTCTCAATATAGCACGCTCTCAATATAGCAGGCATAACCAACGAGGTTGTTGTAAAGGGAGCCGACTGTATGTGGCACCAGTGCGATACTAGGTTGATACTAGTATGTGGTCCTAGTGTGATACCAGGTTGATACTAGTATGTGGTCCTAGTGTGATACCAGGTTGATACTAGTATGTGGTATTAGTGTGAACAGTGATACTATTGTGATACTTGCGTGATACTAGTGTGATACTAGTGTGATACCAGGTTGATCATGAGGCGCTCACAGGGAAAGCATGTCAGTGTACAAAGTGTGGTTTTTGACTTAGGTTTAGGATTTAGGGTTTGACCTAGGTTTAGGATATGCATTACTCGCAATTTTTTGGTTGACATCTCTGTGATATTTAATCTGATACACTAAAATATCCACAAGGAATAAGACTTGTAATAATTGTTTTTGAACATGATCTTCTGTACTATACCCGGCAACAAAGATTTGGACACTATGTTTCCACACTACACTCCTGCCAGCTTTGACACCCTCCCAAAGGTTGAAAAATTGTCAATTACCATGAAATTTTTAGCACAAGATGACTTTTATGTTAACAACATGTGTGCCAAATTTCAAGTCGAGAAGATGAATACAAAAAAAGATATTCAAGATTTTCCAACATGTGCAGCTATGAGAAAAGTTTTACAGCTGCCAACTTTGACACCCTCCCAAGGATTAAAAGAATTTTTTTGGCCCATGGAATTTTTAGCATGAGACCATCTCTATGTTGATTACATGTGAAATTTCAAGTCCAAAAGAACGACACAAATAAATATAATCCAAAATCTAGCAACATTTCACTCCTGGCCAACTTTGACACACTCTGAAGAATTGAAGTTTTTGTTTTTGCCCATGAAATTTTTGATATGAGACTATCTCTACGTTGATCACATGTGTGCCAAATTTGAAGGCCAAAATATCTACATATCAAAAGATTTTTGAAATCTACCAACATGTATAATTGTGAGAAACATTTCACTGCAGCCAACTTTTTTTTTTCCATGAGATTTTGGTCATGAGACCATCTCTATGTTGATAATATGTGTGTTTAATTTTAAGTCCAAAAGGTCCATTAAAAAAAATAAAAATCTAAATCTACCAACATGTGTAGTTGTGAGAAACTATCAAGGAAACCATTTCACTGTTGCCAACTTTGGCACCCCCCCTATGTCTGAAAAATTGTTAATTGACCATGAAATTTTTTGGCATAAGTGTATCTTTATGTTGATAACATCTATGCCAAAATTCAAGGCCAAAAGATGAATACATAAAACTATCTTCAAAATCCACCAATATATGTAGCTATTAGAAACTATTTTACATATCTTGTTTTGTATTCATCATGTGGCCTTGGAATTTGGCACACTTATTATAAACATAGAGATGATCTTATGCCAAACATTTCACGGTAAATTTTTAAAAAAATTCAGCCCTAGGGATAGTGTCAAAAATGGCAGCTGTGAATGGTTCACAACTACACATCTTGGTAGATCTTGAATATCTTCTTTTTTTATTCATCTTGTGGACTTGAAATCTGGCACACATGTTGTTAACATAGAAATGATCTTGTGCCAAAAACTTCATAGTAAATCAACATTTTTCAGCCCTCGGGAGGGTGTCAAAGTTGGCAGCAGTGTAGTGTGGAAAGGTAGTGTCCATATCTTTGTTGCCGGATACTGTACTAGATACTTGTGATGATTGACTTATAGGAAGAAGAATCATATGAACATTCCCTCTACAAAATATTTTGTACTTTCATTGCTCTAGGGCTGAAAAGTGAAGGATAAGTTTTGCACAAAAAAAAATTCGTTTCAAGCTTTTACCTCTTAGAATACCAATGAGTAGGGCGTCTATGTGCATTTCATCTTTCCATTGAACTCCAAAAAAGCTAATCCTCATAGTAGAAAAATTGAAAAAAATCACTAATAGGTGTGGCCACCCCTTGTAGCAAGAACAGCTTTAACTTGCTATGGCATGAATGCAATTAAGCATTAAAGCTTGCTTTGGGATAGCCTTCTACTGTGCTTTCCACACATCAATACGATTCTTGGGCCTACCTTCCTTTTTCATGGCACCTTTGAGTATTTTCAAAAGGTTCACAATGGATTTTAACTCACACGAGTTCAGTAGCCATACAATTTTGCAGCTCTCTCTATTTTGCCAGTACCTTACTCTTGTAAATATGAGTGTGGTCTTTTATAAACACTATAGCAGCGAGCAAGTGTCTTCTTCAGCATGTAATAACAAATCCAAAACCCCATAACTTACATTTTGAATAATATTGATGGTACACTAAACATCGCATTAAGGGTAGTCACACAATAGTGTAATTACCCTACTACACTATTTGCAAACTTGTTCACAACTACACTGAATAGGTAGATTAGTGTTAGATACACTAATTTACATAAACACATTGCAAGCTTTTAGTGTTGTCCAATATTTTTACCCTCTATGTTGGTCAAGATGGGGATCTTTCATTAGTATTGGAATCAATGCTCTTGGTAAATATTTTTGTCAAGAGTAAAAACTTATAGCATTTTCAAATCTTACTAAAATCTAACACTAATCTACCTTTTTAGTGTAGTGTTAGTGGCCAACATCATTAATGATGCCTCCACCAACCGCCTACTAGCCGTCAAGTATTTATTCTCTACGTTGACTATTCTTGTTTTCTCTATGTTGACTATTCTTGTTGAATTTACATCACCAAAATCTGGAAATGCCCATAACTTACTCATATTTTCTTCAAATTAAACATATGATATGTTTTTTGAAATCTACAGAAAATGTAGATGTCAAAAACCATCTCATAACTGTAATTCCGATCCTTTTAGTGACCTATGCTCCTTTGAATAGTGCCGATTTTATTCACTGCGGCAAGATTTTTCATACACTAATTGTGCACAAGTTAAAAAAAAAAACCACCCATTTTTACTGCAATTCACATACAGTGTAATGTTTCACATTTAGTGTAATGTTGTGTCGTTACACTAATTGTAATTCTTCCTTTTAGTGTAAGAGTTCGTATTTAGTGTAGACGACACTAAATGTGATGTTTAGTGTAGTGCTTCTACTTGGAGGCATGGCAATTAAAGGAAACTTGTGGATGACTGTGAACGCCCCCAATTCATGACAAAAGTGCATCCCACTAGAAAGTTGGTGTCAAAGTATCCAATCTGAATCATTCATTATTTCTTTTGGCTACATTGTAATTTGTTGCAATTTCTTATCTAGTACCTCAATTGATCCTTGATGATGCCATTGCGGTGGCCAAGAAATGGATCACATTGGATCAAAAAGAATTCCAAAAGAAAATTAAATCTTGGGAGTCACCAGTGGATAGGCCATTGGATCCAAATGCTTCCTTGGGGTCTCTTAAATGCTTTCTTGGGGTCTCTCAAATGCTTCTCCAATGTCTCCCTCACAACAATTAGCTGGTAGATCGACTACACTAAAATTGAGAATTAGTGTAACCACACTAATTCATTTGAAAATGCTATAAGTTTTTACTTTAGATGAAGGTTTTTACTATGAGCACAACTATTGATACTATTCAACGAGGGGAATCATTGTATACATTGTTGGTAAAAACATTCATCACAAGTAAAAACTTATGAACATTTTAGATCATTTACTGTGCTTAACACTAATTCTCAATTTTAGTGTAGTTCTATCGCATGCTTGCACACGACCGACCATTGTTACAAACCTCACGATCCTCCCTTGTGACCAAGAATACAAAACAATTCGATGGAGTGACCACAAAGGTTTGACAAAGTACAAGTGACCAAGTAGAATAATCACAATGGGATAAAAATGAAGTGGTGTCCAGAAAAAGAATACATATTCTATAGATTTTTGCCAAATGGTAACAGGTCCTATAGAACATACATTCTTATTCAAGTGGAGTTGAAAATGTTGTGAGAAATACATTGAATCTACTACTAACACCACATATTTTTCCAAAAAAAATCCCATTTTATAAAAATCATTAAAGCCCGTTGAAAAGTTCAAGTTCAAGCTTTAGTGGCCCAATGCATAACATGTGCTCGTGTGCAAACATCTTTTAACGCTCCAATGTCACATTTGCAACCATGGCCAATTATGGACTTGGAATATAGGTGGAGTTTGGATTTTGCAAGTCCATTGTTAGTGACACCTTGACACAATAAATACATGTGTTGGTGGTCATTGAACATTTTTTCCAAATAAATAGAGTTGGTGGCATTGCTTGACAAGTTTAATGGAGGACTTACTTATTCTTTCTTGGACAGTGTTTTGAGTAGCTTTGGGGCTAGTGCTGAGGTATTAAAGGACCAAGGAAGAGAGTTCTAGGGTAAATTTTTGACCTTATTTAGTAAGCAATGATTTATCATCGTATTGTTTCAACGGATTACCCCGAAGCGCATGGGTTGGCAAAGCACCTAGTGCAAACCATCAAGAGGTATCAATGGATCAAAGATTGTGTCCATAGTGTTTAAAACGTAAAGAACCTACATACACAAGGTCTAGTAATAATAGGTATTAGAGGCAATTAATGATGGGGCTTCCATTGTATGTGGCATACCCTTTGTGTATAGAGTCTTTTAGGTTCTTTTTTGTTGATAGAATTGGTTTTCTAAGCATGAAAGGTCTCCATTATTGGTTGTTCCTTCAATTTTCTATTATTGTGTGGTTCACCCATATAAAAGAGCTTTGGCACGGGCAAAGGAGACACGTATTTAAGGAGTACTTGTAGAACGTTTACTACTTTGTGATGTATGTGGTTATAGTATATTTATTTCTTATTGCCAAGACTAAGTTGCTGATATATGGCCATTTATAGTGTGAATTGTTGTTGTCGTTGTTTACAAAGGTAATGGAGATGGTTTAGTCACCATTACTTCGGGTTTTATCTCTAACTGCACGCTCCCACCTAATTAACACAACGTTATCTTGGCACAATGTAGTGTATTATAATCTTCTTAACGCAAGGAAGAGGAAAAAAAACTTTGTTTTTCATTATAAACACTAGAATCTTCCAATCTACATGATCAAATGTTACAAAAGCTTGTAAGCAAAAAACATAAATTAAATTTTGGACATGTTAACCTCTGTAGTAAGCGTTGTAGGCAACCTTGGAGAAAAAATTAGATATGGAGCAAGATGAGCATCTATCAGGACTAGCTTCACCAAAATTAATGCAAACATTTCCAAGCTACAATGATTTTCGTGAAGTGGGGTGGAGATCAAATGTACCATATGTCTAAATGAAAATTCTTTAAGGCCAATGACCTTATAAGGCTTGGGAGAATCTAGAAGTGTTATAAATCATATAAAACAACATCCATGCACAACATCTATCAGAGTACATTTTATCGCAACCCACTTTATAGAAACTACTGAAGCCACACCAATTCTTGCACCAATTTATGTGGCGCCAGTTTCACTAGACGCCCATCTTCCTCCACCTCTATGTCATAGTTTGAATTTTCATAAAGATCGCATGTAGCGTTTGCTATTGAGATTATCATGCCGAAAGCCAGGGTTGTCTACATAGACGGACAGGGGCCCAAAGACAGCGGACGGACGGACACGACGGACAACACTTTTTGGCGGACAATTGCGTGTAAAAAAAATTTACAAACCCTAAATCAAATTTTCAACTTATCCCCTAGTAAAACACGTGTGCACGACACGTGACACGTCAAACGGCATTCCACGTGACATCAAGGGGCGGGCGCGTGCCTTCGGACCGCGCTCGCAGCATTTGGGGCCGGGCGCGTACCCCTCAGGGCCGGGCGCGTGCATATCAGGGTCGGGCGCGTACCACTCAAGGCCGGGCGCGTACACCGCAAGGCCCGGCGCGTGCATATCGGGGTCGAGCGCATACGCGTCAGGGCCGGGCGCGTACCACTTAGGGTCAGGCGCGTATCCCTCAAGGCCGGGCGCGTGCATATTAGGGCCGGGCGCGTACCACTCAGGGCCGGGCGCGTACCCCTCAAGGCCGGGCGCGTGCATATCAGGGCCGGGCGCGTGCCGTCAAGGTCGGGCGCATATTGTTAGGGGCCGGGTGCACAGCGTTACGGGCCTGACGCGTACCGTTGTGGGTCGCGCGGGCACCTGCCTATCGGGCGCGCGCAGTTAGGGGCTGGGCGCGCGCGCTTGTGGGGAGCGTTTGTGCCTTTTAAGGGCTGAGGTAGAATGAATTTGAAAGAATACAATTGTACAAGGGTGGTCCAACCTTAAAATTATTTATTTCAATGTGGTGCCTTCATGAATGGGCACTCTCAACTCCAAATACATAGTTTAAGCCACGGTACTATCGTACCATGCAATCACCACACCATTGAATGTAGTTTTAACTTGTAGTACCCTCGTGTCCGCATATGGTTCTTTTATGGTGCTGGAGCCGGAGCATCTGGGGCCGGGCGCGCACAAGGGGGACCGCGCACGTACTCTATGTGGCCGGGCGCGCACGCGGTGAGGCCGGGCGCGCACAATGTGGGGCCGTGCGCGTACTCTATGTGGCCGGGCGCGCACAAGGGGGACCGCGCGTGCACTCTATGTGGCCGAGCGTGCACGCGGTGAGGCCAGGCGCGCACAATGTG
>OZ020523.1:6167397-6248484 GCA_963971425.1 Bryoerythrophyllum caledonicum
CAACAACCTCTACCGGACGGACAGCAACCTCTACCGGACAGACAGCCGGACGGACGGACACTACCGGACGGACGGACGACCGAACAACCCTGCCGAAAGCACCCAAAAATGGACATGAGGCCTTAATAAGAGGAGGTAGCAAAATACAAAATCTAGCAATAAAAACTCGCAATGCTCCGGACCGTGGTCTCTCCGAATTTTTTAATACGAAAAACACTAAAGAAAACGATAGTAACGGAAGATAATATTGCTAATAACCTATTATTATTCTATTGCTCATGACTCATACCCTCATCATTCACTCAGGGACACACAGGACTCATTTGCTTCTTACACGGTTTACCGAAGAAACCCTCCTAATAGAGCTTTCATTTAACCCCTAAAGTTCCTTGACAATTTCCCTCAAAAACTATAAGTGGTACTAACTTTCAAACCACAAATCCAAAAAAAATAAAAAAAATATGTCCACGAAGCTCTTATCAAAGGCAATCTAGAATAAAAATTTCAAAGAAAATTGATTTTTTTTCGAATTTTAGGAACCTGCCCAAAAATCCAAAAATCCCCCCGAAGGAGACTCTGGTCCTTTAGGGGTTAATCACAACAATTGGCTTACACCGAGGTCTCATTAGCGAAGCATTTATACACTAACTAGAACTATACACTCACCTCTTATGTAGACAAAATGCCAATGGGCTTACAATACAAAGACAAACTACACCGTCGAGACAGAAGCTCAAATAGGAAGACGTAGGAAAACCCTAATTGAACATAAAATATTCACGAAGTATATCTAGAAGATGAAACATATGAGCGTTTAACCCTTCAAGGCTGATCGACCCATTTGAGGTCGTTTTGGCACGATAATCTTGACAGCAATTACTACAAGCCACCTCCTATGAAAAAGAGGTGAAGGAAGATGGGTATCTATTGAAACAATTGCCACAAAAATCAGTGCAACATCCGCGAACGACAATGATTTTTGTGAATGGGGTTGTAATGAAATGTACTCTGCATGATCTAGAATACTCGTAGACTCTTGATGGCGATAAAAGCTCATCGGCCTTACAGGATTAAAGTCAATAGTTTCCACTCATATTCTACACTCAAAGTTGGACCCTAAACCCTAAACCCTAACCCTAAACACAAAGTATTGAATGAAGTGATCTCTTGCTCGCTAGAACACGTCCTGAAAGGTGGTTCGGTATCAATCGAATTATGTCCAACAATTCTAATCACTAATCACAGCTAGCAATCATGGAGTTCCTTACTCTCTACAGCGATACAAATTAGTTGCATGTGCGGTGGTCTAGCCCACGGTCATGAGCAGAATGGTAGAGAAACCTAAACCTGAAAGTGCAAAACTCACAGGAAGCATCAGCGCCATCAAGAAATCCGTTTTCTTCCCAAAAATCCAGCATTTGCACCATCAATCGCCTCGAAGGAATGCGTTCTCTTCCAAATACTCCATCATTTGCACGGTCATCTGCTGCAGCGAGGCGTGCACGCCGTTGACAGCGCGCATGACGATCTCGGCGACCTCGGGCGCCTCTAACGGATCATCCACGCCGGTAAACCCCTTACTTTTCCCGGCGCGCGCGAGCTCGAACAAGCCTTTCGAGTCGCGCTGCTTACAGACCTCGAGCGCGACGTCCATGAACACCTCGATGAAGGCACCGTGCGGCACCAGGCTGCGGCACGCGTCGCGGTCCTTGCGGTAGGGCGAGATGAAGCTAGCGATGCAGATGACCCCCGTGTCGGCGAACAGCTTCGCGACCTCGCCGACGCGGCGGATGTTCTCGGCCGAGAATCCCAGGTTGTTGTTCAGCCCGTGCCGCACGTTGTCGCCGTCCAGCACGTAGCTCAGCTTGCCGCGCTGCAGCAGCGAGTGGTCCAGTGCGCACGCCAATGCCGACTTCCCGGAGCCGCTCAGGCCCGTGATCCAGATCACGCACTCCTTCTGGTTCAGCATCCGCTGCCGGTCCGCGCGCTTCACTATGCAGCCTTGCCACAGAATGTTCGTCGACTTCCCCACCGTCCTCAGCGGTGACAGAATCATCCCTGATAACAAACAAACCGCGTCAAAACGCACACAAACACACACACACACACACACACAACCACGAGAAAGAGCCAAATCCACAGAGATCACTCGACCTGGAATGGCGCCCTCGCTCGACGCGCCATGGCTGCCGTCTCCGTTCGCGAAAGTGCCTCCTCCTGCCGCGCGGATTCCGAGCTCCGCGCCGAGGCGATGCAATGGCGCCGGAAGCGAACCCTCAACGCAGCCATGATTTGTCTGCCGCAAGCTCCCTACTCCCAGCGTCTCCACGGCCGTCGTCCGACGCAATGCCGATCCATCTCTGAAGCGACACAGAGAAAAGCTGCCGCGCACTCGCGTTCCTAACCTCGCATCATGAAATCCCCCGCAAAACGTACAAACCCTGAAAGAAAACTGGACTCTGATTAGATTCTAGCCTGTGAATGATCACGGATTCTTCATCTGGAGGGAATGTCGTTTAATTTACACCATCTAAACAAAACGTTGGTTCAGTACTTGAACAATGTCACCACATCGAAATGTAGGACGTTTGACGTGCAGAGGCACTTGAGATCCATGAAAAGCATGGGACCGAACTTGCGGAAACCTAACCTGAGAGCTTCTGATCAGGGATGCGGTCAAGTTGCCATTTGGTGATCAGCGACGCTAAACCCTCGCGAAACCCTAGTCGTAGCGAAGGATTAGCTTCTCCCGAAACAGAAAAACCTCAGGTCGGCATGTATCATGACGTACTCGCTAGAGGTCATCTACAGAAGCGCACCACATCGTAGAATATCTCAAGAAACCATTTATCGTTTCTTGTACGAGTGTGAGATTGACCATTAGTCCTTGAGAGTTTGACAAAGATCTCATGCGATCCCATGAGCGCACCTTCAGAACGGAACCCTAACTGGAAATGTATACGAAAAAGCAGAGCTGGATGGGAAGAGCAAACTTGGTGCGTGAATAAGAAAGCGAACTGAAAAGCAAGCAGCGGGCGTGTCTGCACCTGGAGCTGAAGCTAATCAGATGATCAACGACCTGACTCCCGACGTTGGACGTGCTGGCGGTCCTGAATGGTCTAGCTAGCTCGACAATGTGCAAGTGCTCACTTGCAGACTGGGCTCCACAACGAAGGAGTGTCCAGTATTTATGTGAGTGCTTCCCTCGTTGCCGTCACGGTTGGAACGTTCTGAGAATCAGCAGTGAATACTCTCGAGGGTGGGAATCAGGTGGTCTCGGGGGGAGTGGCGGATGTGGTCGCCGCCGTGATCTCGTCCAGTAAAGAATACGTGATTTGCAGTCCCAGGAATCGCACCAGATGCATAATTGATTCCACCTCGGATGAAATTGCGAGCGAGGTTCAATTTCGATCCATTCTCGCGCGCGTGTCCCCTGAGTCGACGTGATCGTGAAGGAGTGAGTTCAACCGTTCACGACCCAACTTGTTTCAGCTGAAGTGCCGGGGGGCCTCGGTTTGGAAGCTAGAGATGCATGAGTAGTACTTTGCGCTTCAGTCTTGAAATGAGATCTCGATGAAGGTCTGCACGGACAGTGTGCAACTTCAGCTGATCAGCGCCACAAGAGCGCTTGAAACGGAGGCTGACCCCCACTTTTATGTTAATAACTTGAATCAATGATTTAAGGTTGCTCACGCGATGATAAATGGATATTCTTTCATGTTTCGTTTCCTTGACAATTTTGGTGAAGTGTCGGAAACAGTTTCTCTTTTGGACAATGAACACTATTTTTATCTGAAATGGAGATTTTTTGGAGTAAGAGAATCTACATATTGGAAAACATTGTTGCTAGCTCCCTCGCACATCACTAAAATCTGCACAAAATTTGCGGTTCTTTCGACACTCTAGTTTCAACATTTCTACATCAAGAAAGTGCTCTCCAAAGGGAAAAGCCAGTACGACAGGTGCCAGACAGGACGAAATTTTATATCTGTGAGAATAGACTTCCAAGACTCTCATACTCCCTTTTTCCGCACCAATGAGATGCATGGCAGTCAATGCTCATGGGCCCTACCCCATGCAAGCTAAAGATCCCCAAACACTCCAAGTTCCCAAAAAGTTGACTTGAGATTCCCCCACACCTTTCCCAAGCCAAGTGACCATGTGCACGTGGTCCCAATTACCAGCAGTAAGACCTTAAGATTCGGGGTGGCAGGCAAGGTCAAGGCCAGGAAGAATTGACCCCCTCGCTCATCCTTACCCGAGGTGGGCCCCATCTCGATGGCATAGGGTCGTTTTTCTGGCCCTCTTATTTTGGGGGCTCTAGAGACTTTTTTTGGATTTTTTTTGACAAATTTGGGTCCTACGACTATTGTTTATTCTAAAGAACCTTCACTTTCTATAAATAGAACCCCATCCAAAAAACAAGATAGGGGCCAGGTTTGGCCCCACCGCCTCGTGGCCACCTCGGGTAAGGACGAGCAAGGGGGTCAATTCTTCCTAGCCACAGGGTAATTCTCCCTTTACATTTAGGAAAACTCAATTATGCACTAGTTTTTGACACTTTTTAGACACTATTACCGAGACTTCACCAAAATATTAAGTTTGTGTTGTTGAGGTTTTACTAATAACCATTTAATCCCTAAATTTCTTTGACAATTTCACACCAAAAACACTTCAAAATTGCTTGTTTTAGTGCAATGAGTAAGGACAAAACAAAAAAACTTTCACTTCTAGTTTTGACCGTAGGATCTCAATTAAGACTTATTAAGTAACTTGCATTAAAAATTTCATAAAGTCTGACTGCACGGATTGTAATATTATAGTGTTTGAAGTAGAGAAAAGGGTCCATATTCTTTCCTGCATTTCATGGATCAGCAGACTTTGACTTCACTTGGTGTCAAATTTTTGCACTACACAAGGTCTAAATTCATTTCCATCATATTAAGCATGATATTAGTTCCTTGTACTCCAATTTTAAGAGGTTGGAAAAGGGTGTAGCATATTCAAAAAAATTGTGCAAGGAGTGGAGGTTCAAAAATTGTCAATTTGGGTTATATTTTTTTTGTGAACTTAATATTAACTTTCACACAAGACAAAAGATTTTTTTGACAATTTGAAAGGGAAAATATTCTTGCTAGTATTGAAAATCTCACATTCAATAGAGTGTCCTAGAAAAAGTTATTGGAGTTGCCCGACGTGCCCACTCTCCCCATTTGAGCTTCAAAACCCTAGAACTTTTTCATTAAATGTCGGATTTAGGAAAAAATTAGACTCACACAAAGCTTTTAGAAATGTCCGTCTACATCAAAAATATCAAAGAAAATTGTTATAAAATTACACCATAGGAACCTGCCCTAACCTTCTAGAGTCCCTCGAGGGGAATTTCGGGATTAAGGACAATAGGCCATAGGTGGTCATTTTTCCAATAATCTACAAATAGCTACATTAATACTTCATCGATGTCTGATCCACAAACTATGTAAATTTGCGTGGATTCTTAAACTTCCAACGAATAAAGTGAGATTGAGCCGCAAGTCTGGCGGATTTGTGAGACGGATGTTGTGGTTGTTGACTTCTGCAGGTGGGCCATCTGCACAAGTCATGGACAAGATTTTGAAACCCACTAGGAATTCCGCATCAGACCATCAACACTTTCAAGAAAAGGTGTATACGCCACGGAGAGATACACTGTTGTCCTTAGAAAAGTAAGAGGTCCTGATTAACTCTTTCAGGACTTATAGGGATACCTATGAATGGCCACCAACTACAGACAATTTGAAAATTCATAACTAAATCACATTTCATCAGAAACATATGAAATCACTTGAAAAATAACGAAACACACCCACTCCCACATTATCGACCGTCACCAAAAAAATACAACTGACACCCACATCTCTTTGCAAGATCCACTGCTCAAAAATGCCAACCCCGGCGAAAGCTCTCCAGGGTTTCCAATCTTGTCCGCTTCAATTGAGTAGATTTACCTCCAGTAGGCATTTCACGCCCATTGCAGGATGTGATGCTGCGACACACCCTAAATGTACATCCTTCTTTTACATTGACGAATCTTCTCCTCCTACAAAATGGTCGCCTCTACCCTACTATGTACGATCGACTTCACTCCCGTCTCTATCTGCACATCATCAGCCGCTCCTGGTTCTCACTTCCGTGGACGATCTTCTTAAATACTCCGCAGACGTATTACCACCTCGTCACAACGCATCGATCGCCTGAGCGCACCACAATCCACACACATCCTCAGCATCCACCGTCACCCCCACACCTACCAATTACAACGATCAGTGAGGCAGACGTTACCAACAACACTCAACTCTACCACTCTCCGTTGTTATCGCCACTTTCATTTGCGCCACCCGCAACGTCAAAGCCCCCCGCACTAGAAGCTAACAACACCAACAAACCTACTAGTACCCAGCACCTCCCCCGGCCACACTGCATCTCAAGACATGCCACCGGAACAAGAATCCAAAACTGGCACCAAGTCTACACGTACCCCACGGATCGTTACGCCGCCTGCGAAGGGAACAATGAAACCACACGTGAGCTTGAGGATCTTACAATGAGCACGTCAGCGTCCGCCGCCTCTCCAATCCAATCTAGGCGAATCTGGAGCTCCGTCCATGACCAATGAACTTTGTCTCCGCCAACACACCCACGATCTCTTCCAGGTCGACGCGAGACGGGCAACCTCACGCCCCACTGCCCGCAAGCCAGCTCCATCGACGGCTGGAATCCGGTCTTGCAGACCTCCGACCGAAACTCGGCCCTCCATCTCCTCACTGTTGCACAACACTCGTAGTCGGCTGAGGACCCAGCACCGCTGCAGGACCACTCGGTACCACAGCAGCGCCTGCCATACTCAGTGATGCCGGTGCTTGTACCGGGCTCTGCCCCAAACCACCCGGATGCATCGACCCTCCATTGAATGCAGGCCTCCCGTTCCCAACACTCTGTACATTCGTGCCGCCGCTATTTATTGACCCGCTCGGATTGCTCCCGCCGCTCTGAGGCCCGCTGCTCGAGTTCGGCAACATCGTGCTCGCCCGAGACTGTGCCATCTCCCCAAACCCGTTGTACGGTCCGCCGCCTGCTTTCGCAGGACCCGCTCCTCCCCCGCCGCTCTGCCCTCGCTGCGAAGAACCCTGCATCCCAGGAGACGATGCCATCGGCCCCGCACCTTGACCTTGCGCTGCACCCTGCGCCATCCGCATCCCGTTCACCTGCTCGCCCCCTCCGTCTGCCATGCCCCACACCCAAATCACCCGCATCATCACCCATTTCAAAGATTCCCCACCACCCCTACAAAGCCCATCCACAACCTACTACAACAACACAGCCCACCATCGAAACGGATCGGATCGGATCTGCTCACCAGGAAAGCTTTTGCCATCACTCGCCCGCCCGCCCGCACTGGGGTTCGCGCTACCCCCACCGTAACCGGCCGCTGGGATGTTGCGAGGGCTGCCAGACTGCTGCCCGCCTGCAGACGCTGCAACCGATGCTCCAAACTGCTGCTGCAGAAACGCGGGCCCCGCACCAGAACCACCACTGCCACGCTGAACCCCGCCACTCGCCCCAGGAGCGCTCCCACCTCCTACTGCCGGCTTCACGGACTGCAGTGGCCTCACGTTCGCAGGAACATTCCCTGGCTCCGAGTTACTGCTCCGCCCACCGCCACCGGCGCTGCTGTTGTTCCCCGCGCCAATCGACAGCCCGGAACTGAACGGCAGACTACCGTTTCCAGCGGGGCCACCGAACTGCTGCTGCTGCTGCTGCTGAGGGTGCATCTGCTGTTGCTGCTGCTGCTGCTGCTGCTGATTGTGCTGGTGAGGCGAACTCTGCTGCTGCGCCTGAGCTGCCGGACCAGGCTGCTGCTGGTGAGGAGCCTGCTGCTGCTGATGAGGCGGAGCTTGCTGGGAGGACTGCAGGTGCGGAGGACCACTTTGAGAGCCCTGTAAGTGGGGAGACTGTTGCTGCTGCAGTTGCAGCTGTTGCATCTGTTGCTGGTGTTGCTGGTGTTGCTGATGCTGCATGGAATCCCAACAACAAATTAAGAACGCCGCTCTGACACACGCTGCCCAGCGTCGCCACATACTCTACGTCGTGATATGCTATACAGATCCAACAGCTTCAAAACTAGGAACCGGCCAGTACGCCACGACACCACCACATACAAAAAGCGACCTCGTACAACAACACCGGGCAAACGCCCAACGCATCGGACCAAACATCTCAGCTCTAATCGATCCAAGTAACATATCCAACACACTGGCAACCCAAAACAACACAACCAACGTACATGTTGCTGAAACATCTGCTGGTGCATAATATGCTGCTGCCGAATAATCTGCTGTTGTTGCTGCTGCTGCTGCTGGAACTGCTGCTGCTGTTGCTGCTGCAGCAACTGCGGAGGAGGCAATTGAACCTGTTGCGGACCTTGGCCTTGACCAGGACCTTGAACCTGCACCTGCGGCTGCTGGGAGCTTTTACTAGACACGTTCTGCGCCAAAGGACTCGGCCCCAGTATCGACGCGCCCACACCAACTGACGAAGGAGACGACGCTCGCTTCCCCGCACCCGCACCGCCGCCGCCCTTCTGACCCACCGGGAACGCAGACTTCGCAGACGAACTGCTCTTCTGGGCTGCCGCCCCGCTACTCTTCGTCGGTGGAGCCATCGACGACATCGGACTCCCACCCGACACCGGAGGACCCGCCATCGCTGACCCCATCCGTCCACTCGATCCTGCTCCACCTCCGCCACCCCCACCCGCATTCCCAACAACAAGATTTGCGTTCAGGCTCGCACTTCCCACACCTCCCCGCTGTGGCGGCGGAGGCGGCTGCTGTTGCTGCTGACTCGAGGAGCTCTTCGTGACCACAGCCGCAAGTGCGGCCTGCAGGTTCTGCCCCGTCTGCAGAGTTGGGGTCGCGGTCGTCGCGCCTACTAGGGCACCCAGAGCCAGCCTTCCGCCCACTTTCATCCCCGCTTGCCCACCACCCACCCCACCTCCACGGGATCCAGGGCCCTGGCTCCCACCGCCGCCACTGCCACCCATGCTCTGCCCAGAATTTCCCAAACTCAACCCACCTGCTCCTCCTCCCGTAGGCGATGCCTTCCCACCAGCTGTCCCTCCCACCGCTCCCCCGCGCGACTCCGGAAAAGAAACCTGCGTGCCTAGCGGAGGGCCGCCTGTCCCTGTCGCACCATTCACCGCGCCACCTTTCGCCCTACCACCTCCCCCTTTCGGCCCCATCGACACTGCACCCACCACGCTGCCCTGCATCGGACCGCCCTGCCCACCGGCCCGACCACCCACGCTGCTATTCCCTGGAGCCATCAGGTTCAACGTCGTCCCTAAACCCCGACCGGAACCGCCCTGCACCCCGCCACCGCCTTCCACGTCCCGAGACATCGGCGACGCCGCCGCAGCACCACCACCACCACCACCTCTCTTCCCATGCCCCTTCCGGTCCTCCGTCATCTCCCGCTCCCGTCCCCGCCCACCACCACTCAAGTAGCTCCCATCCCCTCCACCCCGCCCATCCTCAACACCGCCTCCTGCATTCCGTGCATTCTGTCCACCACGCTGCTGCGCCTGCTGCATCTGCTGCTGGGCCTGAACGGACTGCTGGTGCTGATGCTGAACACCCAACAACAACCTCCATTAGCCAAACCTCGTCTAACCATCCCCCGCACAACAGAATATCACACACAACACCCACTTCACCAATTGCAACCACTTATATCCCACATATCCTCCAAAATACCCATACCAGCACCATCCAACACACATCCCCGCCCACCTCCAAACCCAACAAACTCCCACGGCTCCCCGAAATGACACGCCCAACCAACCCTCACCTGCTGCTGCGATTGCTGAGCTTGAGCATGCTGCTGCTGGGCAGCGTGATGCAACTGCATCAGTTGATGGTGCTGCTGCTGCTGCTGCATCATGCTTGGGTGACCTGAACCGACACCCATCGCACCATGAGCACTCCCCCCACCTCGCCCGCCTTCCGCCATGCTCTGGATCATCGCGTGCCCCTGCGGGGCCATCACGGAGGCCACTGGAGCCAGACCCAAAGGTCCCGGCCCCACCGAAGCCCCCCGGTTCATCGCCGCCGCCATGCTCATCGAAAACCCCTGCGACGTCGCGCTCTCCATCCCCTTCCCGCCCACCGACACCCCGCCTCCCGACCCGCCCTGGTGCCCATGCGGCGGGCCCGCTAAGTAATGATGCTGCTGCTGCTGCACCACACCACCACCCTGCGATTGGGCCCCCTGCCCCGCTTGCCCCGGCTCCCGAGACTTGCCCTGCTTTCCCAGCCCCATCAGACTGTACTCCGCTCCGCTGTGTAGGGACATCCCTCCGCCCGCACCCGACACCGCACCAGGCCCCGAACCGCCCAGTGCTGGACCCCGCGCCATCGGAAACTTACCCTCACTCGACGATCCATTCTCGCCAGCCGTGGACCCTTCCCTCTCCCCCGCCCGACCCACCCCGTGTGCACCGGGCCCCGCAGCAGCAGAATGCGACGGCGACTGGGGCGGCGCTCCATGTGCACCAGATCCCCCGCCTCCGTAGCTCCGGCTCCCTGTCCCCCCCGAACCCTGCTGCCCCGGCTGCTGCACTTTAGCATCGCGACTACCCGAACTCCCGCTTCCCTGCCCGCCACCATGTTGAGAGTGTGCCACCATGTGGTGCGCAAAGTACGGCCCACCCGTTGCAAAGAACTGCGCAGCCAGCCACCGCACACAGACCATCCACACACACACATCATCGGTCAGCCCACACTCTCCAAACCAAACAACCACTCCAAACACACCACCACGGCCTTCCTCCCTCACCTGCTGGGCGCCCATGTGTGACGCAGGTGCATTGAACGTTGCCGGCCCGAAATGGGGCGGGAACTGAGCAAACGGGAAGCTCCCCGTCTGCTGCATCATCGCCTGCATGTACTGCGCCTGCACTGCTGCCGATGCGACACCGCTGCTCCCACCTCCCGCCAGCCCGCCCACCGTCCCCGGACCCAACACCAAAGCCGCGCTGCTCCCAGGTGCCGCCGTAGCTCCTCCCCCAACGCCCATGCCCCCTCCGCTTCCGCCACCCGGCGGAAGGTTCAAATTCGTCCCTCCCATCGCACCCGATGCTGCTGCACCACCCCCGCCACTCGCACTTGCCGGGGTTCCGCTCTGAGCGTTCGGGAATCCGAACATCGCACCACTCTGCACATCAACGCCCCAACTGTCTCAGCTCTCGACGCCCCCAAAAACCTCACTGCTACATGCACCCTCATGCATTATGCCTCGCACACACCACCCACAAAGTCCAACTCACACACACTTTCCTCGCCACCCATCTCATTAATATGCACCACCAACCCCTGCCTGCATGCACGTACACCTACGCCAACCCCGAACCATGGTGCCCCAAACCTCACGACACGCAATACATCCCACGTCCCGCCCCTACATTGCCCAACTCACTCTCCCCCAAAAATCCCACCCGTATACATACCTGCAAAGACAATGCCACTGGCCCCCCACCACTCACCCCGTGCTGCCCTGGAGACTTCCGGCTCAGCATCTCCATGCTGTACGCCCGCTCCTTCGCTCCCTGCAAATTTGCAGCTGCCGCCGCAGCCATCGCCGCCGCATTCAGACCACGCTCCGTCGCCTCCAGTGCACCCCCCGAGCTGCTCACCCCACCACCTCCGCCCGCTGCAGGAGCCCCTCCCGCACCCCCGAACACCGGCTCTGACGGAGCCAGCGGCACGTTCAGGTTGTACGACTTCGGGTACGCCTGCCCCCCGCTTGAAAAGAACGACTGGTGCCGGTTCAACTGCTGCTGCATATCGATGAAGTGAGCAATGTACACGTGCTGCGCGCACCGCTTCCACGTCGTCCGTTGCGGACCCATCATGTATGGCGGCACCTGCACCAAATAACCATCTCAGTCATCTCAGTCATCTCCCCCGATCCACCCCAACATCATTCTACCCTGTGCTCAGTCCGCTGCAACCGCTCCCCATCACTGCATCTCTCCCGACCGACAACCAACCAATCCATCAATTGATAACACCACCCTTCATACCTGCACAGCAGGAGTGCTCTCTTCCGCTGCAGCTGCTGCTGCGGCCGCTGCCGCAGCCGGGAAGTACCTGGATCACGCGCATACAACCACCCCAATCAGTCACTCATTCACTCACTGTTGTCTACTCACACCTCAAACGCCACCCCTAATCCACACTCCCCACACCCCCATCATTCCAATCTGCAGACACTCACCCCAAGCCGCTGCCCATACCGCCGCCCATTCCTCCCGGCCAGCTCAGCATTCCCACCGACATCGGAAGCACCGCCACATTCCCGCCTGCACCTGCTCCTGCTGCCCCAGACGCCCCGCCTCCGCCGCCAGAACCCACCGACCCCAGGAATGTCGACCCCGATGTCGTCGTCGTCGTCCCAGGCCCTGCCCAAGCACCACCCTCCACCGTCACACATCCACCACAAACTCTAATGCAGACTTGCACTCACTCGCTCATCATCCACCATTCCCACCCTCCCCGCATCTACCGACACCATCCCATAACACTCTCCACCCACTCTACCGACACCGTTCCCCAGTGCCCATGTTATGCTCCGTCTTCGTCTCCCTACAAACACTGCTTTTCATATTCCAACTAGTACCCTGCATATTCTGGTCCCAGACTCCGAAACCAACGCAACCCATCGCCAACATGCAACCTCACACCGCACACACCTGCTCGGTCGCCCTTCTGGACCCTTCCATTCTCCACCTTCGTGCCCTTCCCGGATCTCCCAGCCCCCGCCTTGCTCAACTCCGCCCGCTCCCTCTCCTTCTCCCTCTCCTTCGCCAACTCCCGCTGGCCCTCCATCTCCCTTCGCCGCTCCCTATCCACCCGCTCGCGCTCCGACTCCCTCTCCCTTTCCTTCTCCCTTCCCTTCTCCATCTCCACCCGCTCCTTCTCCTGGGCATCCCGTTCCCTGTCCGCCCAACTGCTTTCCACACCTGCGGCTGCTGCTGCCACGCCTGGCGCGGCCGCATCCGCATCCACCTGAATTCAACAAAAACAACCCACGTCTCATCACCACTCCAATCCATCCACCACCCGCCAACGAATACCAACCCCTTCCCCTCCCCTCCACAACCAATCCAAACCAATTCACCACCATCACCCGCGATTACCACAAGTTTCTCGCTCGCCTCTCGAACGCCCACATCCCCGCTCTCGTCCTCCTTCTCCTCCCCGTCCCCTCTGCTTGGAGCCACCTGACACACAACCACGAACCCACGTCAGACCCACCATCCAGAGACTCCGATAACCATCCACGTCCAATCCTACGATTCCTCAATCCATACATACCATCAGGTCTATGTCCCGCTTCGGCAAGTGATCCGCATCGCCCGCACCCACTGTTGCCACTCCAGGAGACCTGCCACACCAACAACCAAATCGCCTCAGTTCCCCGAGCCCATAATCATCCCCCACACCATATCCCCTCCCCCCCCAAAAAAACAAAAGAGCCACATCACACAACCACCATCATCGTCCACCTCCAAAACCCACCTCTTCTCCACTTCCGTCTTTGTCGTCGTAGCCGCTCCAACAGGAACACTCGAGCTCGGCGCCGCCTCCGCACCAGCGCTCACGTTAAGACCCGCGTTCGCAGTTGCAACTGCTGCCGCTGCGGGGTCTGCCGCTTCTCCGAGCGCACCCTTCTTCTCCCGGATGGGGGACCCCGCCACTCTCTTCTCCTGTGAGTTTGAGCTCGCCCCCTCCGCCTTCACGCCGCCATTCACCACCTTCTTCTCCGCCTGCACCACCACCTTCTTCTCCGCAACGATCCTCTCCACCCGGCCATCTTGCGCAACTGCTGCTGGTGCACCGCCGCTCGCCCCTATGCCACCCGACACACCTGGAATACCCCCCGCATTGCTCGCCGCGCCCCCCACATTGTTTGGGGTCGCAGCAGTCGCTGCCCCGCTCTTCTCCAGCTTCACACCGCTCCTCTCTGCAGCCGCTGCCCGACCGCTGCTACCATCCCCATCCTTGCCACCACTTGCCGTCACTGGCGGTGCCCGACCCCCACCATCCTCTGTTCGAGTCCTCACCCGAGGTCGTTTCCTCTTTGCAGCTGCCCACCACCCACAACACTCCCGTCAATACACATAAAATCCCACAACATTGTCACAGCCCTGCACACAATGTACCCCACGCCGACCGACGCAACAGTGCAGCCCTCAAGCCCAATTCCGCGCACACCCACATCCCATCATCATCCAACTCTAAACCCTCGCCGCTCCCCCACATCCCCCGCTCTCAAATCCATACCACAACAACCGTCCCCACGCCAACCAACTCCACAAGCACTACGTACCCTCTGCAACTGGTGTCGTCCCTGCACCTGGAGCTGGGGAGGAAGGGGCCGGAGAAGCTGCCGAACCTGCGCCAGGTGAGCTCCCCCGAACACCCGACGCCTTCCCCTCATTCACGATCCCGCCTCCGTTCGGAGCTGGCGGTGGCAAGCTGCTCCCGGACCCTTTCGTTTCGTGCTTCGCTTCCGACTTCGCCTCGTGCACCTTCGCCTCGCCCTTCGACTCCGATGGAGGGGGCTGCGTGAACATTCGAGCCAGGTCGAACAGAGCCTCCGCTACCTCCACCTCTTGCTCCGACACAGATGGCGCTGAAACCTGCCATCATTTCCCAAAACCAGATCAACAACCACGCCACCCCGCTCTTCACACGACGCTAAACCTCCGCCTCACCACCACTCCCTCAAGCAATCCTCCCTTTACCCTAATTCACGAACCACCCTGTACAGCTCCGCAACACAATGAGGGAATAGCTCAAGGACTGCCCTCAACTGGCTCCAACGTCCACCAAAACCAATGCCCCTTACCACTCCAACAGCGCCAAACTCAATCTATCTAATGCCCTCTATCTACTTCGCTCCATCCACTTCATCAATCGACAACCTCCTCTGCCATTCACATTCTCTCCATGCCCTCGCCTCCCCAACCTAACCCACTGTCTGCCTTCCATTGCTCCTCAACTCGCATACCAACGCTCAAACTACACCACTCTCTCTGGCATCTCTCCACTCTCATCGCTCCACATATCGTCCCATCAATCACACACTCTTACCTTCGCCAGCTTATGACCCCGGGGTTTCGACGACCCGCTTGGTTTCTGCACATCCCACCGTACCCGTCCCATCAATACCTTGCTCCCCACCAATCGTCCCACCTCACACTACACTCTGATCGCGCCCGCACATTACAATCTGACCCCTCCATGCCCGCCAATTCTTCCCCGCAACTCTTACCGTTCGCCTCCCGGGCTTCAGCGACGCTATCGACGAAGACGACGGCGTACTAGAGGGAGCTGGCGTCGACGCTGCCACTGCTGGCCCATGAGCAGGAGACTCCGCCACCGGCGGCGTCGCTGCCTCGTGCGGCCGCTTCCCCATCGCTGCACCACAACACTCCTACCCCATCAGCCACAACCCCCCAGCTTCGCACCACTCGTCACACAAGACCCAGTCCCCCTCTCACACCTTCCCGACTCGACCCCACCCTTGACCCCGATCCCAACCCAAATCGACATTCACTTGACCGACCTGTGCGCGCCTTCCGTGGCACTGCTGGCAGATCCATCGCGAGGCCATCCTCCGCAAACTGCCACACGCCCCAACAAACACAATCCCAGTCAGCGCGCCCAATTCTCCACTACAACTCTAGACCTACGCACGCACACCCATTGCTACTCCCATCCACCGTGCCAGCCCCGGACCATTCCGACCACCAGTACAGCGCACCTTCGATTGAGGCCGAGGCTTGCCGCCGGGCCGCCGCGGAATGATGATTGGAGGCGGAGGGTCGTCATCGTCCTCCGACACGCCCATCTCCGTGTCCTCCGTCGTCTCCTCCACCTCGTCCGCCGGGCTGTTCCGGGCATGCACCTGCACTTCCTGCGACCCCTGGCGCTTCCTCTTGTTCCGAGAGCTCGGCCCCACCGTGCTCGTCGCCACCCCGTGACCCGACGTCACCCCACTCCCGTCCTTCTTCGATCTCTCCCGCAGCCGCGGATTGTGCACATCGTCCATCATGTCGTCGCCGTCATCGCCCACTGCAATCCAACGCCAACACCACGCCACCGTAAGCACCAACTCTCCGTCAATTCTCTCCACTCTGCATTCCCACGCTCTTGCACCCTCATCAAACCTCCCCCACTCTCGCACCGTATCCGACCGACTTACAACCAAAAAAAAAAATCTCTCCACACCGCGCCTCGCATCTGCCCTCGCTTCACCGTCACATTGTCGCCTCCGAACCCAAAATGCAGACCGAGACGACCACCGTTCCCACGCACACTCACATTCGATATCGACACGGACAGCACCATGCACTCCCCGCAACCCACTCAAATGCACTGTCGGAACCCCCACTACCAGCTCGACCCTCGACATGGACGCGCACGATTTGCAAACAACGGCTGCGCAAACAACAGACTCAACAATCCCTCTCCGGTCACTATCACTCCAAACAATTACTCCCCCACCTCCCCGCAATTCTCACGCGCGCTCTACTGCCGGGGACGGGCCTCTCTACCCATTCCTCCAAATCGTCGGCCCCACCCATTGCAGCAACCGCGATCGGAGACCCCTTAATGCCGCACTGCGGACCTCTCCCAGCAAAACCAACAAAGAAAACCACACACGGAGACCCGGAACACTTCACGTGGTCGTCAGTGGCTCGATCAATCCCCTGTTTCCGGAACCACGCCGTCGTCGTGCTGCGACTCTCCGATTCCCGGCGGAACACCCGGTCCGCCGGCCATGTGCTCCACCCAACAATCAGAATGTCCTCTCTCTGCTATCGACGTAAGGCCGCCAAGTGCATCGCTCGGGCCCCGCTCACACTCTCGCTGCAACAGCAGGGAAACGCAATCGTCCGCCGGCACTAAATCAAAACTGCCGAGGGTCCGCTTCTTGCACCTCCGCCTCTCCGTCCCACGATTCCCACCTCCTACACCGATCAATGCTTCTCGGGGCCCCCAAGAATTCACTCCCCCACCCTCACCACTCGCGTCTCGCCTCTCCCCGCACTCCCCTCGCCTCACCCTGTCCTCACCTCTCCTCAAAATTCCGCACGCTCTCAACCTTCCATCAACTCTACTCCCTCGCTACCACTCCGCCCAATGCTCTAATCTCGCCAGACACCCCGCCTGCCAATCCACACTCATTTCCCTCAACATACCAACCCCACCCTCCCAGCTGCCCCCACCCAATTCCCACCACCGCCGCCGCACCTCCTGCAAACACAATCTACCAACCCACCCTCCCACAAACCATGCGCTTTCCAACACGCTCCCAATTCGGGGATCTGGCGGCCCGGACGAATCACCAGCCGGTACGACCCCCACAAACAAATGGCAAGAACACCCACAGCAACAGGGGAGCGACACAAGCACAGAGGAGGGGGGACAGAGAGACGAGCAACAGAGGAGGGAGTGGGCCACAAGGACCCAGAGTACACGCGCGACAAGATCAGGATTTGCAAACCACCCACACGAAGCCGCACCTGCAGCGTCCTTGAACCCCGTTCGAGGCCGCCGGGGCGCATGAAGCAGCCCGCCTCCGCCACCTCCACGCCGCCCCTCACGCCCGCGCTCCATGAGGGCCGCCGCTCTCCCGACGCGCCAGAGCCCGCGACCCAAATGCCCGCCGCGCGAGAGCTCTGAGGTTAATCTCACCACTCCCACGTCCTCCAAGCCCCAACCCCCCTCCCACTACAAGAGCCAAGCCCCCGCAACCAAGAACCACAACCACAACCACCCAACCCTGAGATGATGCATCAACTCCCTCTCCCTCTCTCTCTCTCTCTCTCTCTCCCTCTCTCTCCCCAGTCAAGACCAATGTCAACGCGGCCCCCACTCCCTCCCTCCCTCCCAAGCTCCGCTCCCGTGCATTACCCGATCAATCCAAAGAACGACACCAATCACACCAATCCCTCCAACTCCCTTCACGACTGCTGCGCCTCGCCCCTCCCACAAACCTCCCGCTCCACTCCCCAATCCCATCTCTCGCCATCTTTTCCCCTCTCCCTCTCCCAATCCCTCCACACGCACTCCACACGTCCCGTGTCCATTGAAGAGCTGCCCTCCGTCGTCAGCCAACAAACAAAAACACGCAGCAAGACGAGCAGGAGCAGCAGCAGCAGCAGCAACAACAACAACAACAACAACGCCCCTCTCTCTCTCTCTCTGTGTGTGTCCTTCCTTCTCGTGGTGATGGCCATGGGATGGGTCCATGCCCATGCATCCATGAATAGGCCGGTCCCAGCGGACAGGCCATCATGGTAACTTTCTAGTTTTTACTAGAGTGGGTAACAATCGGTTTGTACGAAGATGAATTGTGACGTCTCTGTCAAGGCGTTTATTAACCCCGCGGTGAATCCAATTACCACGGCTCTTTTCCTTTTTTCACTTTTCGGGGTAAATATTGACCCGGTGGGAAACTTTTTTCGGGATCAGTAGGCTTTTCAACCCGGTTCCCACGAAGCTTTTCCTTTTCTTTTTTTTATTTGGAATGATGAGTGGCCATTTGGGGGCCCGTTTGGGTCAGTGTGCAAAAATGAGGTGTGGGCGATTTGAGTAATGCTATAAGTGAATTGAGTAGATTAAAATATGCTAGGCAGGAAATTGAGGCATTATATTTATCCAAGGAGGCTGTTGGGATAAGAGCCCTAACCCCTTTCAACATCGTTACCCATATTGTTTCGGAAAGAGATTTTGACTCAATGATATGGATGTTTTGGATGAAGTCGCTCAATCAATAATTGCTAATTGTAATATGCATTTTTATGCAACTAATATAAAAGTTGTTCACATGTCTTTTCATCTTGTGGAAAATATACCGTCCTCGATATCCAAAGTCATGAGGTGGGCTTTTGCATTTCTTGGGCACGGTCCCACGGTTGCAATTTATACATTGTATTCTTGAATTTTTTGTATAGAGATGTGAGAAGGTAAAAAGCTCTGTAGGATTTTTTTCCCCCTCATTGACCTATACAAAAATAAAATAAATCGTACGTGCTAAACGAGACAATCTATGTTTCAACAAAATCACCCTAAAATTGCCTCTCTGAGATGAGATGTTGTGAGACTAATTGAAGAATTTTTTTATTATTTGTAATCGTAGGATCTTCAAGTTAACTTGTACAAAAATATGCAACTTTGACCGCATGGATTGTATGATGCGTGCACATGAAGAGTGCAATATGGTTTGTTTTTTCCTTGCGCGGACAAGGTCAACGTACTTTGACTCTGGATAATGGCATATCTTTCCACTACACATTGCATAATTATTACGGGTTTTTGTTCTACCCTATGTAAGGTCATTGCACACTAAATCATAAGTAATGGAGGTGTTTAGGATACAAATCATTGGCTTGCAATGATTGTGGATACAGAAAGTAGCCATCTATATAGGAAAACAAGTTTATTTTTCAAGTAAAAAATGAAATCTAAAGGGGATAATAAAATTATTGTGCCTTCTTTTACCAAATTTTTTTTATAGAAAAAGTATAATCCTTGATTTCTACATGTTTTTTAGTGGAATCAATGAGCCTGGTTACTAAGAACTTTCGGTTTGTGCTACTCACCTTAAGAATGTACACTATTTAACTCTACAATAGTACTATTCAAATTCTACCGTATCCTACGTGGAGGTCTACTTCGTACATAATTAATTCAAAATGGCCAGTGTCCGAATTTCTTAGAAAAAATATACATTTTGTCTAAGGTGATACCCATGTGATGCCAAGGTCATACTCATATAATATCTATGTGATACTTGTATAATATATAGGTGATACCGATGAAGTCCTAACCACTGTGCGAGGAAAAAATAATTAATTCGACACAAGGTTGTTGAACTAGACCTTGGGGTACGGTAGTACTATTCAGCTTTATAGTACCCTGCCCCACTATCCGCTTCCGCCGTTTGAAATTTGAAACCATGTATCTTTTTCATTGAATTATTAGCTTGCAAATGACCATTAATCCCTAAAGGACCAAATATCCCCTTAGGGAATAAAACTGTTTCACTTAGATTGCAAATATCCTACAATACGTACGGTCAAAGTTCACAAAAAATTTACCATATCATCTCACATAAGTCTAGAAGATGATCATATGGATACATTTTCAAAAACTCCATCTTGGCACTTTTGAATCAATGGAGTAGGAATTCCTTGGTCCCTTCGGAGTAAATGAATTTATAAAAAAAATTTAAAAAATAGATAATTTAGACTGAATCCATTATCTATTTAGGTACCCTATCCAAGAATACTTCCATATTCTAGTCATTTTCCCAGCAGCTGACGACAGTACATGCATATGTTCCAACTTTTGGTAAAAAAAACAAATCCCTCTTTTTAGGTGGCATGAGTACTACAAAAGTTATTATCAGGAGACTCTGATATGGTGTGATGGGAGACTCTGATATGGTGTGATGGGAGCCTCTGTAGAGTTGCGATAAAACATGACTCTTTCATGATGGCCCAACCAATTGAAGTGGCTCTACAACAACCTCGCTCACATTTCAGTACTCGCTCTTTGGCAACTCAGGCCCCACTTTCCTTTTGCATAGTTGTTGCACTAAAGTCACATAGCATGGTCTCCAACCCAGAGAAATTTATAAAAAAAAATAGTAGACCCCATTTGTCCTCAACACGGCAAGGATAGTCCCCTAAGACCCTGTAATAAATCAAGAAGAAGAAGAACGATGGTCCTCGAAGGAGACCGGTGTGAATAAAGTGTCAGTTCGTACCACTATTAGGACCATGCCCACCGGACAAGGAATAAACCAAAACAAAACCAATATAAACCAAAACATAACAATGAGAGATCTTGCTTGCATCTCCGGATATTCTTGTTGTGCCCTCTGGATTACTTAGTGTAAATTGAAATACCATCGTGTACCACTCACCGCCTGCCCCGATACTCCAGTAGTGGGCCTAAATTCCTCATTGCCAAAATTCTCCATGCGACTTCACGTTCAGAGGATTTTAATTATTTGTTATTAGAGGTTAAAGTTGTAGAAATTGGACTAATATTGCCATTGTTGTATAATGTGTGTCTCTCAAAACTCAAAACATGTTTTGAGGATTATGGTTAGTTTGGATTTAGGTGCTCAAAGATCCAAACAAGGGCTTTTTCCTCGTGGCCTAATGATAGTAGGAAAATAAACCCACCCACTCTTAGATGCATGATCACTATTAAATTCTGTGTCAACATGTAGTGTAGTCAAAAATTGATATGAAAAACAGCTTAAATTGTTTCATAAGATCCTTCAAACCTATGTTCTGATATCCATCTCTACATTGAATTAATTTTTATATCTTTTTTTGTGGAAAATCCTTGAAGCAAGTACTTTCAATGGCCATCGATATAATCAAACAGAAATAGTAGAATGCGTACTGAAGTTGCCAATTACATCAATTGTATAGTCACATGTGCACGCATCCCTAAAACACAACATACAATCGTTGTCATAAAAGATCACAGAACAGAACAACATATCCACCATCCAAAGCGGTAATTACACGTGGAAATCAATCACTTTGCAGATGTTGAAAACTTTTGCTTGCACACACATTGAAGAGTTGTAGATCTCAGCGCAGGACGGTTCATAATTTCCGGCAACTTCGTGTAAAATTAGGAAAGTCACCAAATCTGATTGAATCTCTATTTTTGCGAGGAGAAAACCGGGATAAATTGGCAATTTGATCCAAGTTTGAGTGGAATAAGTTAAAGTATTCTCCATGTGGGGCGAGTGGTCGTTTGAACCGATCCATGGCCACTCATCATCATGCCAAATGTATGATGGATGAGACCATCTGTATCCCGCCACCACCACCATCATCATCGTCAACATCCCATGTACGTTTAGCATGTGGACAGAGCTACATGCCACCTGTGGTGGAATCTCCATCTAGATGTTTATCCCTTTTTCACAATTAAAATATGTGCTTTATTATGCCTCCGAGGAAGCTGTGCGGAAAATAACCACTTTCTACTTTTCAACCGCACATTCAGGATTCATGTTATGGTGCATGACATAGTACCTGCATCCCATGCAGTGGTTTTTAAAAAGGAAATAAAAAATAATCGGTTAACCATTTTTTGCCCTCAAACATTCCAGAATGTTTTACAAATAGCAGTTGATGGATATTGTATAGTAAAACCCGGTGGAAATTTTGAAGGACTTCAGGAACTTCGGCTGAAAACATCCATCGGTTTTCTTTGTTGCCAAAGTTCCAATTTCTCAACACCCCATGTTGTTGCTTTGGACCGGTTAGGGCATCCTTATGGTTGCACTTCAAGCAAGGATTGAATTTTGTTTGTTAAGGACCTTCAAAATTGAAATACTCGACGGCTCACACTTTATCCCTTAAACGTTAGAACGAGCCCCCGGTGGCCCCAATATTCTACATGTAGAATGTTGTATATGGTAAGCAAACAAAAGATGTTAGTCTAAGAGTCTTTAATCCAAAGGTGTAAGTCTCGCTAAACTTCTTTTTTTGTAGTTTACACAATAAACTAAGTGTTGTGTATATGGTTCCCAACCGTCGTTTAAGAGTTAACCCCTGAAGGACCAAGTGTCAAAAATGGGCTTTTTGAAAGTTCGGTCAGGTTCCTATGCTGTCAATTTCTAACATTCCTCTTTGAAATTCTTACCCTAGAAAGACATTACCAAGACCTTAGTGGGAAAAGAATTCTTTCCTTTATTGGACATTTGATGAAAAACTTACAGGGTTTTGAATTTCACATGGGGAGAGCGGGCACCTCGAGCACCTCGGGCACCTCCAAAAACTTTTAATAGGACATTCTATTGAATGTGAGATTTTCAATACTCCCAAGTAATATTGTTCCCCTTCATATTGTCAAAAAAAAGTTCTCGTCTTTAGTGAAAAATAGCATACCAACTCAAGTCAAACATTTTCACACATTGTCACTCATTGTTGGGCAAGGACCAAAAAAACTTCTTCTTTTCCACATAAAACCTAGATATCTTTATATTTTTCACTTTTTATTATTTCCACAACAATATGTGGGGTAAACCTTTGTGTTGACCATTTGGATTATCAATCTAAAACATATTAAGTTCACAAAAAATTAAAGTATGGATTGGCAAATTTTGAACCTCCACTCCTTGCACAGTTGTTTTGAACATGCTACACCCATCCTCTCCTTCTAAAAATTGGTGTATGAGGGACTACCATCATGCTTAACAAGATTGTAATGGATTTAGACCTTGTGTAGTGCAAAAATTTGACACCAAGTGAAGTCAAAGTCAGTTGATCTACTAGACGCAGGGAAGAAAATGAACCATTGTTTTGTCTTCAAACACTATAATCTTTCAATCCGTGCGGTCAGTCTACCCTCGAGAGGGGGAAGTAGTTCCAACTTACTAATTCCTTGTTCGGCGGGCATGGTCTTAGTAGTGGAACGAACAAAAACTTTATTCACGCTGGCCTCCTTTGGAGACCGGCGTTCTTCTTCTTCTTCTTCCGTGCGGTCAAAGTTTATGAAATTTTGGTTATATATTACTCAACAAGTCTTAATTGAGATCCTACGGTCAAAACTAAAAATCTAAGTTTTTGTTTCCTTCTTTGTTCAATGCACTAGAATCCAAGAATTTTGAAGTGTTTTTGGTGTAAAACTGTCACGGTACCTTAGGGGTTAAACATAAACAAGAAGTCATTGACAACCATCAAAAGCCTTTACATGCATAGTAGATAGAAACATAACTATATCTTCAAGAGTATCTTACTGTATAGTGGTGCTCTTCCATGGCCCCTAGTCTGCCAACCATATTTTGTCAAGGGGCCACCAATCTAGTCATCGCTTCATTTTTACTCGAGGGGCAGGGCAACCATGGAGGATGCTCTGAGTGGAACGCAATAAAATCCAGTTGACACGGAATTTGGAATTAAAAACACACTCGTCTCTGTACACATTGAATGCAAAGTACACTAATAGTTACAGTTATGCTGTTGCAGGCTGCCCTAATTCCAAAGTGAAAATGCCACTGTAATAAATTATAGTAAAAACTTGCCCCAATTAGAAATGACGTAGGGTCTGAGCATGCCCTACAGTCTACACTTCTTAAAATATTAAAAGATTACACAGGCTCCAATTCTACCCTCAATCTTCAATCAATCAAACATCAGGTGGGTTCAACCCTGGTAAATTAGTTAGATTAAGGTAAGCCTCCCCGTAACCAACAAAAACCCATAGCCAACGCCTATAAAATTGGGGTATATCCAACTCTTTTTCATCCCATTACCACCAACTCAGCTCCAAATGGAGGTTTGCTATTAGTCAAGACCCTTACTTTTGGTCATTGGTTATGGGGGGCACCCACTAAACATGGCTGCAAAGTTTGAAAATTCATAACTAATTCAGTTTTCATCTGAAAAATATGAAATTACTTGGGTTGAAACTGTAATACTATTGGCTATCACTTAAAAACAATAGTATAATTATCTCCTCTCGCCATGTATGCACGTTCCTTAACTTGTTGGTTTTAAGGGGGCTTACCTTAATATGAGTGATAGAGATCCAACCCCAAATGCTGAACTTCCTAATTTTACAATCCAGATTGCTTGGAGTTTTTTCTATTTCAAAAAAAATAAACTTGGAATTTCAAAATCTCTTGTTTGACCAACTTGGGCAAACCGAAAATTCATCTGGATGGAGCGGAATAACTGCCTGTCAGCACACATTTTGCAGGTGGGCATTGAAGTATCCCTGCATGGTTTCTCTTGTCAGATTTTTTAATTTTTTTAATTATGTTGTGATGTTGAACCCATTTGATTGTAGTATATACTTCAATGTAAGTATCTCGAGTCCATTATTTGTTTCCTAATGTAATTTTCTTGATGGAGTATATTGCGATGAATGAAATATTTCATTGCTTTGAGATTCATATTTGGACCTCTCATTATTGTACCCTAGAAATAATTAGGAGGTTTTTCAAAGAAACTAAAAATATGATACAAAGTGATTGCTAAACCATTCAAAATATGCCCAAGGAAGCGACCACATGAAAGATTTAAGAAGATTTGGAATTTGGATACAAATATATAAACAATCAATTTTTGGCATACACACCATGTTTCGTATTAGAGTTTTCCTGAAAGTCACCAAAATACACTGGATAGGTACCCCAAATCTTAAGGTCTTATATTAGTAACCGGGACCACATGCACATGGTGTCTTGGCTTGGGAAAGGTTTGGGGGAACTATTGGTCAACCCTTTGAGAACTCAGGGTACTATGGGGGAACTTTAGTTTGCATGGGGTAGGGCCCAAGAACATTAATTGCAAAGCATTTCATTGGTGCAGAAAAAGGCAATATGAAATTTCCTCATGCTCTCTTTTTTGCCGTTTATACATCTCATACTGTCTGGCACCATATTCCTCTTGACTTGCCCCTCAGGAAGCACTTTCAGGAAAACTCTATTCAATCTCATCTTTGTGTTTTTCTTTATAATTACTTTGACTTTTAGGCATTTCTTTTTACAATCTGAACAATCACAAGTAACAAAGTGCTTTAAATACCCTAAACCAAGAAGAAGAAGAAGAAGAACGCCGGTCTCCGTGAGGGGGCCGGCGTGAGTAAAGTGTCCGTTCATTCCACCACTAAGTCCATACCCACCGGGCATGGGTTAGTAGAATGGAACTACTTCCCCCTTTCGAGGGTGGACACTATATACCCAGTAACAAGTAACCAGCACCAAAGGACCCTAGGTCCCAAAATGTACTAAAAGAGGGAGTGCAGGGATGATGAAATGCAAAATGCAAGTGTAGGACTATGGAGGAGGGTTTGAAGCGACCGGAAGGGGTTGGTTGTTTTCCAGTTTACGTTTATGTAGGAGTATCGACATAGCATGTTGAATTGCAATAGTGTTAATATTTGAAAAGGTGGTTTTGATTGAAGTGATGGGGATTTTAAATGTTTCTTCAAGGGTTGTCATTGAGGGGATGAAGGTGGTGGCTCTAGCACCCGCGGTGATGACAATAAGGGGGTCTACTTTCCATCCTAGTGCTTGGATATCGTCAAGTAGTGGTTGGTATTTATTTGTTTTGTTTACAATGGTGTCCGGGGAGAATCTATCATTGCAATATGTGAATTCAATAAATTGGATGGTGAGACTAGGGTCTACGTGGTTTGGTGGGGGGTCTTTGTATGAAAGCCCTCTAACACATAATAGGTCCGGTTTGAATCTTGCATTACAGTGGCATCTTTGGGTATGACAGATGCAGGGTAATAACCAAGGAGGGACCGTATTTTCTTGTGGTTTGTCATTAAAGTTTCCGGCATTCATGAGAATGAAACATCGGGATTTGGTGGATGATATAAGTAGTTTACGAATAGCCCATACGGCTTTGTTATGTCTTTTGACAATTAGTGAGTGTATATGGTGGTTTTGGCATTTGAGTAGGACATGTAGCCATGTGTCCGGGTCCGTGGTGTTACAAATTGAACATGTAATTGTAGGAAATCTTTCCATTCCAAAGAAGAGTTGTTTGCGGGCATTACCCATGTATTGTCCGGTGCGGAATTTGATTAGGCATGTAATTTGTGGATCCGTTATGATGGGGTTTTTCCAAAAATTGTTGGAGAGTTCATTGTGAATGTTTGGGTTGCCAGTCCATTTATCAATATTGGGGAAGTTTTCTGTAAGTTTTTCTAGATTATTTACGAGATCATGTTTTTTGAGGTATTTGTCCAAGAATCGTATGGGGCCTTTATCGGGAGTTTCACCCATAGAGGGCCATTCGTATCTATGAAAGTAATATGGGGTGGCATGGGCGTGTTCGTATGGGTGTTCGGCGTTCTTGTGGGTTTTTTCTCTTCCTTCCTTTGCTAGTTTGTCGGCTTGTTCATTGCCATCGATATCAGCATGAGCTCGGACTTTGTGGAGTGTAGTGATCTGTGTACGGTTTTGGAGCATTGCAACCATAGATGTGAGGATAGTTTTATCCGGGTGACTATTGTGTAAAGTGGGGTGTTTAATGTGTGTATTGAGGAGATGTAATACATTTATGCAATCTGTAAAAATGTGAGCCGGTTCGTTTGGGTATTGAGTGGTGATTATTTTAAGGGTTTTGTGTATAGCCATCATCTCGGCTCTTAGAATATTTTGGAGTCCATGTAGTCTTTTGCCTAGTTTTATTTGTTTGGTTGAGTTATATATCCCATAACCGGCTTTTTCTCGGTGCCAATGTCCCGGGCTTACTTCGGTTGGTTCTTTAAAGGAGCCGTCAGTGTAGTAGCTAAAGTTGGGGTCAAATTTAAGGTCTGTATTAATTTGGTAGTAGGAGAGGGGGAGGCTCAATTTGGTAATTGGTGATGTGGAGATGTTTGCGTGGGGGGTTTTAGACCATTTTTTGTTGCGGTTTACACGGGTTGGAATGGGTGTGGGAGAGGCAATTGCGGTGTATATCTTGTTAATGTTTAGATTCTTTGCTATCAACGTGAGATGAGTGAGGTTTTCTAGAGTACCTATTTCTTGAGTTTGTTGATGTATACAGAGGATACGTAGAGTTGCTGGTTCAAGGCGGGGTGTTTGTATTTGCGGTGGTATAGTGGGTTCTTTGTAAGTCATAGAGTCTGCTTCAAATAATACTATAATGTGAGAGTCCGGGAATGGGCCTAAGTGTGGGTTAGGGTTGTGGTACCAATGAGTGTCGGGAGTGATAATAATGGTGATGTTGTGGTTGGGATCACTATTTGCCGCTAGGCGTGCCCAATGTGTTGCTTGTTGTGTTTCTTCTTCGTTGTGAGGGTGTGCAAGGCCTATTCCGCTCCATTTATAATCAAAAGCTTTTCCCAGAGAACCAAAAATCTTATCGCGTTCAAATGGAGAGTAGAATTTAGAGATTTTTGTGGAGCATGTAACGGGGGATGAGAAGTATGAATGTGTAATATTCATAGATGTAATAAGGTGGTCTAGGATAGGATCGGGTAATGTGTAGTGTGCATTTTTAAGGGGGTCATTTTTGGATATCCGGTATTTATATCTTTGGTATAGCCAAACAACTTCGGTTTCAAATGTTTGGGGTATTGGTTCAATGTTAATGGGGGTTTGTAGTGCGTTGTGATATTGGTTCCATAGCCATTGTAGTCTAGCGAGTGGTATGGTTATGAGATGTCTACCGTTATCTTCGTATATTTGGGCATTATCTTGTTGTATTTTGATTGTATTTGTTTGTGCTAGGATGTCAGTTTCCGGGTTGCATTCGGTTGTAAAGATGTTAAGAAGGGGGATAGTAAGAGGTGGCGTGACAAATCTTCTGTCGCGAGTTTGTGTTTGGGGGTGGTGTAATTGTATGATATTTAGGTAATAATTGTTTTGGGTTCTAAGGTAGTATTGTGTGAGGATTTCGGTGTTATGTAAGGAGGTGTTCGGGTTGTGCCAAGGGAAAAGATTTCTTTGTGGAAGCCATTTGGCGTAGGTGTTGTTGTTGTGGGACCAATGGCATAGGTATGTCGTATATTGTTTGTTTATGTTGTTAGAGTCAATGTACTTTCTATGTTTGTGCGCGGTTATGTTGTTTATTGGGTGTATGGAAGGATTTTTTAGTATATGTGGTGGAGGGGCATATGGATGTGAATGTGGCGGGTTTGGAGGGGTTAGTGGGGGGTTGATGTTGGGGTGGATGCCATTGTGATTGATGATGTATGAGTCTTTAAGTGTGTACGGTGGGGCGTGGTTGGTGCAAGGGTTAGGGCATATAGGGAGACATGTAGGGTGACAAAATAATTGTTTGGCAATATTTAATGCACTTTTTATTAATTTATGAGGGGTACCATAGATTTTCTTGTAGCTCTTGTCGTTCATAAGGTGTGTTCCATTTGGTAGTGTGATTTGTTTTAGATCGGTAATGTTTGCGGAGAAAAGTTTTTGTAGGAGTTTGTCGGATAGTTGTCGGTCAAGTCTAGGGAGGTTATGTATTTCATTTGCCCAGTTTTGTTCGAGCGGCGCGGGGTCTAGTAGGAAATCTTCTAGTGTGCTTTTTAGAAATGTTTGACCTTCTGTTTTAAGTAGGAAAAGTGTGCGGGTAATGGGAGACCTAAGACAGTCCGATTTTTTAAGTCTTTTGAGGTATTGTGCTCCTCCATAAATGGCAAGTATGTGCCGAAGGAGTCCACTGTAGATTAGTCCTAGTCGTCCTTTATCGTTAAGTGCGTTCTGGAGTTGTTCTCCAATACAACGTAAATAGGCATTCTTAAGGGAAAAAGCTTCTAATCCAAATAGTTCGTGGGGGAGTTGTGTTATGACATTGGGCGTACAATTAGGGAGTCCGCATACTTTCTTTTGTATGGCTATAATTTTTTTGTCAAGTTTGTTTATGGCGGGCATAGAATAAGGGACCGCATAGAAACTATATGAGATACCCGGACGTATAACGGTATCAATCATTTTTATTTTTTGTTGCAGTGTGGCCGGACAGAGTGTAAGTTCCTTGCATTGTTTAATAAGTTTTGTAGTAGTAGCGTGAATTTGAATTTTCCATTTTAAGGATGGGACGAGGTTTATTCCAAGGTATATGTAGGGTTGGTTTTGGTTGAGAACCGGAATTGGTTGGTTACGATAGTGGATATTGGTAGCTTGGATAAGGGCTTTGAAGGCGGTCGGATTTATTTTGGACTTGTTTGGGCATCCGGTTACGGCACATTTTTGGACCCCGAGTTCCATCCCAGTCCATAGACAAAATTTGTCTATTTTGTCTAATTGAATTTGGAGTGATTTAAGACGTCCGGAGATGGCCGCTAGATCGTCGGCATATGCGGCCGAGTTTATGGTGATTTTAGAGGTTCCAAATGTGTAGCCATTATTGCCTCTTTGAAGCCATCTCAGAAGAGGTTCTAGAAAAATAATAAAGAGATATGGGCTCAGTATATCGCCTTGGATGGTGCCACGTTGGATGGGGATAGGGCGTGTTTTACCAAAGAATTCTCCGACGTATGTAGTGGTAGATTGGGAGTATATATTGCCAACTAGTGTTACTGCGTCTTCCGGGTATCCAAGATCACTCATAACTGCTAGCAATCGAGGGTGGTCAATGGAGCCAAATGCGTTTTTGAAGTCAATTATAGAGTATGTAGATGTCTTTATTCGTGAATTTTGCATCCTCAAGAGCGGCAATGAGGGTTTGAAGTTGTCGTGTGGTGCTTCTCTCGGCTCTAAACCCTTCTTGGCTTTCGTGTAAAATTTGGTGTATTTCTCCATAAGCCGATAATATTGATGTTAGTGTGCTAGTATATAGTTTGTAAATGGTATTAGCTAAGGCAATGGGTCGGTGGTTAGGTAGCATGGATGGGTTGCCTTTTTTGTAAAGTAAGATTGTTAGACTTGTTTTCCAAGATGCGGGAATGGTTTTTTGTTTGTAACAGTGAAGGAAAAATAATGATAGCAGATCATGGAATCTTGGGGGCATATTTCTTAGAATTGAGTTGGGAATATGGTCCGGACCAGGGGCTTTGTTGGTTCCGAGATTTTTTAGGCACATGTTGTATGTGTCTCTGTTATAATATGTGTGGAGACGTGTTGTTGGCTCGCCTCTTTTATCAATAGTGAATCCGTCTAGCTCATGCCACGGGTATTGTCTAACTCCGCATGTGCATGTTGGCAAATGTTGTGGTTGAAAGTGACATGGGGGGATGGTTGGTCTATTGTTTATGGATTGTTGAAGATGTATTTCGTTGGCAATGTCATCTGGGCTGGTTAATATGTTATTGTTTTGGTCTAGAATGCAGTCTAGTGGTAGGTTTGTGTTGTTTTTAAAGATTTTTCTATTAATTTTTTTTGGGCTAGTTTCGTATAATTGACGATATTTAGATATAGCTTTTTTAACACATTCTCTTGCATATTTTGTGGTAATTTTCCGGGCTTCTTTATTGGCGGTTTTTGCAATGATTGCAATATCTTTTAGCCAGTCTTCGTGAGGGGTGTTGGGTGGTGGTACTTGTGGGATTTGGGGATAACGGAGGTTTTGTAGTTCGGAGAGTATGGGGTGGGTTTGCCAATTTTGGTTGGTTTTAGCAATATAAATTGTTTTGCGAATAGTGTGGTATGCGGCAAGATGTTGTTTCCACTTTTTGGCTAGTTTTCTTGGGAGATACCCCCCTTGTTTTGAGGTTCTAGGTGTAAGTTGTGGTATTGGGGGCGCTTTACAAGTCTTTTCTAGTGTAGTGGAAATTTCGTTGATGAGTTTATCAAGAGTCGTGCAAGCTTCTTGCCATTGTATATGTGTGAGGTGTTGGTAGTTAGAAAGAGTATCTGTGAGGGAGTCTACTTGTGGTGAGTTTTTTTCAAAGAATATTGTATTAAATTTATCAAGGTTTTCTTTTGGGATGGGGTTTAATATTTTAATATCATTTGATTTGATGGTAGTGGGAGGTCTGCTTATAAGGGTGTTGTGAGGTATATTAAGTTGGATTGGGAAGTGGTCCGAGTTTAAGTTGGTTGAGGTATTAGTGATAGATGTATATCGAGTATGGTTAGGTGTTTTAATGTAAAATCCATCAATTAGGCTAGTGTGAGTGTAATTAAGACCACCTTGCCGGGAGTATTGTGTATCGGTTGGGATTAAATGTAATTCTAGGTTATTCGTATAGTTTTGCCATTGATAGTCTATGTCCAGTGGAGGAGTGATAATCCCTCCATTTTGTCTTCCAATAAGGGCGATGTCTCGGTTAAAGTCTCCGCAAAGTATTATTGTGTGGTTAGTATGTGTATTTATTTGTGAGGTAATGGAATTTTGGATTTCCGGAATAAATCTGGAGTCTTCTATGTGCGAGGGCATGTATAGGTGGAGAATGAGCCATGGTTGGAGGGGTCGGTTAGTAATTTCAATAATCTGGAGATATGGTGATATGTTGGCCGGGGTAGGGATTTTAGTAATATTCCCGGGGAAGGCATATGATTGATGTATGAGCATGAGTAGACCTCCTCTTGCTGGTGTATATGGCCTTCGTTGTTGGATGCAACGTGTGAGAGAATGAGTGTTGTTGAATATAAGTTTATAGTCAGGGAATGTTTTTTGAATGTATTTTGTGGATTTGGTAGCGGTTATTTTAGTTTCCTGTATAGCAATTATGGCGGGTGGTGTGTCGGTGTGGGTGGTTAGATGGTGGATGCATGGTAAAGCAGTGTTTAACGTTGAGGCGTTCCATGTGACTATATATGTATTTCTATTGTCTATATTGTCGTGGTTATAAAGTGAAGGGGGAATGTAGGCGGGTATCGGGGTGGGGTGCGTGTAGGCATGAATTGGTTCAAAGCATCTGAGAGCTTCAAGGATGAGATTGTGCGGAAAGTAGGGAAATTTTAGTTGTATTTCATTGGTGGAAGGGGGTATGGTTTGGCTATGAATAAAGTTGTATAGGTCATTGTGTAGAGAGGTTTTGTGTTCAAAAAGGTGTTGATTTTCTTCTAGGAATTTAGTGTATGGGTGGAGTGTATCTATGTGTCTTTCAGGGGGATTATGTAGAGCGGATAAGGTGTTTAGTAATATATTTGTCCAATGTGTTGGGTTTGTGTTGGTAGAGTTTTGATTAGTGATATTGTTGCATTCGTTTATTGATGGGTGGAGGGTGGTAATTATGGCAAATAAGATATGTGTGGATGGGTGGTTGTTTTTTTGATGTATATAACGGGAGATGTTGGGGTAGAGGGTGGAGTAGTTTTGGTGAAGTATGTGATTACTTTTTAGGAGTGGTGCAAAGGACGATGCTAGATGTTGATATTCGGGGTGGAGTTTTATAGTGTTCGGAATGAAGTATATTTTTGATAACCTTTTGTGTATTTTTGGGTGGTTGTGGAAGACATTTGGCATTGGGCCGGGGTTGGTTTCTATGTCTCCGCAGAGTATAATTAATAGTTTGAAATGAGTACTGTTTATAGCTACTAGTGGGATGGGTGAGGGGTGTTGTAGTTGTTGTTGTTGATTGTTGTTGTGTTTGTGGTTGTGGTTGTGTTTGTGGTTATGGTTGTGATTGTTGTTGTTGTTGTTGTGGTTGTGATTGTTGTTGTGGTTGTGATTATTGTTGTTGTTGTTTTTGTTGTTGTTGTTGTTGTTGTTGTTGTTGTTGTTGTTGTTGTTGTTGTTGTTGTTGTTGTTGTTGTTGTTGTTGTTGTTGTTGTTGTTGTTGTTGTTGTTGTTGTTGTTGTTGTTGTTGTTGTTGTTGTTGTTGTTGTTGTTGTTGTTGTTGTTGTTGTTGTTGTTGTTGTTGTTGTTGTTGTTGTTGTTGTTGTTGTTGTTGTTGTTGTTGTTGTTGTTGTTGTTGTTGTTGTTGTTGTTGTTGTTGTTGTTGTTGTTGTTGTTGTTGTTATATATTAAAGTATAAAAATATACTATTATATTTTTTTCTTTTATTTTATTTATTGTTTTATATATTTTTTGGCTTTTGTAATGTATTTTAGTATATATATATACTATGTTGTCTTGGGTTGTAGCGTTGTTTGACACTATTAGTTTGACGTATCCATCTTGTTTTCGATGACTCTTTGCTCCCGTTCCGACGCTTGAGTTTCTGCTGCCATGATAGTGGCAATGAGTTGAGAACGTAGGGTAGACATTTCTCCCCTTAAGGATTTAACCGTGTTTGCTTGAACTAGATCCGCATATTGTCTAGCTTCTTCTACGATCTCTCCTTTCATGGTCTTCATTTCTTTCCGAAGTTGTTGTAGAGTGACGCCATTGTTGTTGCTTGGGCCATTTTCCATGGCTATTACCGCGTTTGCTACAGCTGAGTTGACATCCGTAAACCCTAATCTTGTTAATTCATCCACACTTGGTTTGTTACTACCGTCTAGGCTCTTAGGGTGTGGGGTGAACATGATGTATTTACCATGAAGTTTTTTACTTTGTTTGACAAACTTTTTGTAGACCGCTGCGTTAAGACATTCAATGTTGCAAGTTCCCACATGCCGTCCATGTTCAAGTTTGAAGAATGTATCAACCACATTCTCCTCCCCAAGTATGGATTTGATACCATCCGCTAATTCTTTTTCGTTTTTAGTTTTGTTAAGGTTTTTTGCAATGAGAATTAGACAATTCTTTTTTGCAATCTCATCCTCATCCATCCTCCTTGTTGCAAAGACCGGTACAAAGATCTCATTATTAGATGAGATTTTGTAATCTTTTACTTTGGCCGCTTGCAATGGAGAGGGGGTTTTAACCCATGCAAACTCAAAGAGCTTTTTCTTTTCAATCCCCGTGACTTCAAAGTCATAGCCTCTTGCAAAGCTATCCCTCACGATTTTGTCGTGTAGGTCATGTGCTTCTCTATCCAATAGGCTAGGACCGGATATTTTGACGGATAGGAGGTGTGAAAAGGCCAAGGCATCATATGACTTGCATATTTTACCTCTATGTGGTATCCCTTCATTCAAGGTGATAATGAAGGGCCTCACTCCTTTGAGCAACCCATTTGCATCTTTCTCTGGGTTCTCTAGGTGCAACTTCACAACCCCATTCCATTTCTCTGATTGGTGATAGCAAAAGATTGCTATTGGTTCGCCAATCCGAGTGCCCAAGGGAATGCCCATGTTTTTTAGTCTCGTTTTAATCATCTCTAACACAACATCCTTTGTCCATATCTGATCACCAAGCTCAAAGTGAATTGAGACTTGGTAATCTAAGGCGAAACCCTCTCCATCTACCTCAACTTCACTTGGAAGTTGGGTGAGATTGAAGTGATTTCCTGCCTTTCCATCAATCCTTTTTGAAGGCCATTGCTCTTGTGCCACAAAGGGAAAAGATGGGAGTGCTTCAATATTTTCAGCTGCTTCTTCCGGACTTTGACCATTTTCTACCAATTCTTCTAAAGTCTGTAGTGGAACTTTGGGGTTGCCCCTATTCTTTGCAATAGTGTTCATTGTATTGAACCCTAACCAGTACTCGGTGTGAGGCAAACTTGTTGCCTTCACCTTTTTCTGGGTAGTATTTGCAACAAACAAGGCATTTTGGGAGATATTCACAACATTTGGACTTGCATCAACAACTTCAACAAATAATCTCTTGGAGGAAGTGGCCGTTGTATGGAGTTGAGCCATGCTGTAGATATCAAGAGAAAGTGTGTTACTAGCAGTGGTGTGAAAGGTTACTATAGCTTTACCCCTTATCGTCTTGTCATTAGCTTCTTCCCACAACATGTATTGAGGGCTTGGTGAGGCTGAAATGAACAAGAAGGGGAGTGGTTGAGCTATGGATATGTCATACAAACAATTAACTTGACCCCTATTTGCTAAGAATTTCAAGTGAAGGAAATCAAGACTGTGCCGTTCCGTGACTTTCACACATACACACACATGGGGGGTGCCGTAACAGTGGTCACCTCCCCTAATGAACAACTTTAATATTAAGAATAGTGTGGCTCCCAATGGGTTTGCATAATAAACCCACAAAAGAAAGCTAACAAATTCCTGTGAGGAGAGTGATAGTGAACTATAACCTGGTTGTTTGGTCGAGCGTCTTTTGGTCTCCCACGTCCTCCCTCGAACAAGAGGGCCGTTTGGAATCCTGTAGCAAAGGCCGTCTTCAGATTTCCACGTCTTCCCACGTCCCACCTGGTTGTCCACGAAGTTGGCTGTCTCTGAGGATGGTTTCAGTGTTCCCAGAGTTGGTGTTCCTGAAGCGAGGGCGGACCTTCTCGCAGGCAGTCTTCTGTGAGAGTTGGCGAGGGTCGAGTTGAGGGGGGCGGATATTCTCACAGGCAGACTTTGGCGAGAGTTGGCGAGGGGAGGTCTTTTCCCAGGCAGTCTTTGGTGTGGGTCGGCGAGGGTCGAGTTGGGGGATGGCGCTACAGGTCTTCGGCGAGAGTCGCTTAGGTTTGCGACCTGCAGTGAGGTCGAGCTGGGTTGTGGGCGAACTTTGGTGCAGCTGGGACGACTTGTGGGGTTTCCTCGCGCGCCGTCTTCCCACCACAGCCAAGCAACGGTATGTTTCTTGGGATGCCTGCGAGTCTTGAAAGCGGGAATTAGTGAGTTGAGTGTTGGTGGCAGTCCTCCGATCTTCAGCGCCGGGGCACGCCCGTCGTAACTCCAAAGCGAGCTGCACGTCTTTGGCAAGCCTGGGTTCGATGTGGATCTGGGGCGGTTTGAGTGACTTCGGTGTGTCCCTGTAGTCTGCGGCTCACATACCAGTGGTATGTTTTCGGCGCAGGGGCTGGGGTTTTGGCGCGCGACCTTCTTGATGCAGTCGACCCCTGGAGGCAGCGCTGAGTTCGGTGATGATCCTCCTGTCTGTGCTTGCTTCTTTCCTTCACTTCTTTCCTTCGTTCGGCGATACTGCTCCTGGGTGTTGACTGCTGATCCGTTCACTTCTTCCCTTGTGTGTAGGTATTGCGTGATCTGTGAAGGGAGTACCAAAGTCAAGTTAGTATCAGCTTGTTTAAAATCAATCAAAGCGCAACACAAGGAGTACTGAATAGCAGAGGTGAGTAAGTGTTCACAGATGTGGTGCGTTTGCACGAGCCGTGGGAATGGTGGCTCCTTCTCCCGCAGGCAAGCTTCCTTCACGCTGGTTGTGTAAGTAGATCTGCGCATTAGAGCAAAGTGAGAGGGTGTGATAGTCCGGTGGTAGCACGTTATATACCTATTGTTTGGCTGTTGTTTGGTAGATGTCTTCATTGTGTACGATGAACGTCGTTGTAGTTGAGCTTGAGGTCGTTTAGGGTCGGCTCTTTCGGGGTGCTGTTTGGATGCTCTTTGGAAGTTGCAATGTTGTAGATGGAGGCCTGGATCTTGGTCTCCCATGGATTTGATGTTTCTATGAATGTTGCGGCGGCTAGGGTTTCGTTGCAGCTGCAGCTGGCAGTTTGTTCTCGTGTGCTTCCTGTTGTTCCTGTTTTCATTTGGTAGAGGCATGCAAGAAAAGGAGGATAGAGTAATTGAGGTGATGAGGCCACTTACTTGAATGTATACATACCTTGGTTTTGTTGGTTGTTTTGCAAGCTTATTTCTGTGTTGGTATTGGCATGTTTGTAGCTGTAGATCTTGATGGTGATGTCGTTCGCAGCTGGTCAGAGAGTGTTGCATGAGGATTCGCACTTTCTTTCCTGGTAGGTCCTTGGTCTCCCTTTTTGTGGTCTGTTTCAGCTGATCTCTTCTAGTATGTAGTTCTGCTTTTTTGACTGCTGTTGCCTGTCTGCTGCGCTTGTTCTTCTTCCTGCCAACTAGGCATATATATTGTGTGAGGTTTGAAAGAGGGGTTAGAATACTTACCTTAATCGAAGTTGAGCTGATTGTGGTTTGTTGATGTTGCATTGGTGTTGGCGACGCAGGTGTCTTGGGAGCTTGTTTTGGTGTAGGGGTGGCATTCCATTGGAGACATCTTTTCTTGGCTTTTGTTGATGATGTTGCTCTTAACGCTTCCACTACTGCTGCTCCTGTTTTTGTCTCTGCTGCCAGCTTGATGGTATGTAATACTAAGTAAATAGTGGTTAGTTGAAAGTTTAAAATACGTACCTGGACCATGGGGGGTGCTGTGTCATTTTTGTTGCATAACTCGCACTTGTTGATGTCAATGTTTGCTGCTGAGCGGTGATATTGGTGTGTCGGTGCTGTGGGCTTTGTAGGTGTAATGGCAATCCCCTGTATCTGTTTCGGCTTCCAAATTCGCCCCTTGGTGTTCCTTCTCGGGTTGTGTTGCTGCCTACTTCGTCCCCTGTCAAGATTCCCCTGATGCTGCGGCTCCCTACGCCTTCTCTCGGCGCGACTCTCTTGGTACTGCAGCTCGTACTGCAGCTGCCTGCTTCTCCTGGCGCGACTCCATTCGCAGCATCGTCTGATGTTGGTTCTCCACACATCCTGCTCCGTGCGACGTCGTTCGTTGGTTTCTCGTGAATGCATCTCCTTGTACCGTTTGTTGTTGATCCATGAGTGCTGATTCGGTGTTGTGCTGCTCGTACTATGGCAGCTTTGTAATACTTCGTAGTAAAGACTAGGCATGAGTATATTAGTAGTAGCAGTCTCTAGCATGATACTACCAAGTCTGTAAGAGCAAGATTGAAATTTCACTGAGTAAGTAATACACATATTGAACTTAGCTGGTCCTTGGGAATGTTGATCCTTTTGGGTAGGTCTTGTATCTTGATGTTGGTCTTGGACATGTTGTAGGCAGTAGTTGATCCTCATGTATGTGTGCTTGCATCCTAGGTGAGGAGGTGATAGGTGTGATGTTTCTAGTAGTGGTGTGGTGTCCAGATCTAGATCTACGTGTGCATGTTTGACATGGGTATTGCAGGATCTAGAACTAGATCTGGGCCAACACAGAGCCCCGCTTCAGATCTACTCTCCCATTCTAGCACTAGATCTTTTGCAGCCCATTCAAACTAGTGACATTCGATCAAGATCTTGCAATCCCTGCCAACTCTCTACACATCTTAGAAACACCATCTAGCAACAAAACGAAGTGCATAACGGGATTTGCAATGAGACCCAGCACCCCTCATTGCATTATGCTTCGTGTTTGCGCCTAACACCTAAACCCCTCCTCACCAGGTAATGCGGAGCTATTCTCTAACCATCTCAACCTGTATTTGAGTTGACCTACCCTAAACCATGTATGTAAGAATTACACAGCACTCAAATGAGTATTAATATAACATTATTCACCAACCTTTACATTGTGTAAAAATGACTAATGAATGAAATATTAATCTCTTGATCAATCGCTTTGAATATGACAAGGGTGAAGTTTCAAGGGCGGAAAATATATACAAGAGCAAGGTGGACATGATTCAACATTTGTGCAAGAATGATTATTGCAAAGGGACCACCAAGCTTTCCAAATCTTGATCTCTAGTGACCCAGGCATGGTATAACCCTTCAATCCCTCAACCCTTTACCACCCACGAAGCCCGAAGTGGGACTCCGGAGGTGTTAAAACTCAATTTGCATGAAATCCATGAGGAATTAGGTTTCAAGATACCAAGTTCAGACTTGCGCACACATTATATGAATACTCTTCAACAATCAAATCATGATTTGGATTTATAGAACTCTTGGAAAAGTTAGGAATACAACATAAAATGCACCAAATACACTAAAATATAGTGAATGCAGTGAATATCATGCCACATACCATGTTGTATTTCACACACATGCACATCGGTTTTGGTCTTAAATTTTGATTGAACTTTGTCTTTAAGACATTCTTCATTGTTTTGTGATTCTTGACCTCTCTGCTCACATATGAAACTTCCGTTCTGATTCGTTGAAGGTTGGAACATTTTTGTATACAATCAAGTAGAAAAAAGAAAAAAAATCACCAATAATTGTGTAAAAATATTTTATTCACATATGATATGTCAAATTATGCAAAGCTATCAACCTAGTGCACATGTGAGCTGCTCTTATCTGAAGTAAAAAAAATCTTGGAAGAATCTATTGATGGTTAAAGTAGTACACCCTCTGAAATCCATAGTTTTTGCTACCAATATACGATAACTTTAAACACTATAATCTATTCCATCAATGGTTGGATGTTGTGCAAAATTTTCCCAAAGTCCAAGTCATGGGTCAAGTTCAATTTTGTAAGGTTAAATAGTAATATTAGACATTTTTCCCATCAAATCCAGTTTAAATTTAAAAAATCAACAGAAATCTTAGTTTTTCTAGAAACATACCAAGTCGGTAAAGGGTTAAGGTGAATGAGCTCACAAGGCCTAGGAGAGTCTATGCGTGTAATAGATCATGCATAACAACATCTGCATGTAGGGTACATTTCATTATGACCCCACTTCATGGAAATCATAGTAGCTTGTCAATGCTTGCATCAATTTTGGTGGAACCGGTCCAGATAGATGCTCTGTCTCTAATTCTTCCTTGGAGGTGGTTTGTAGGACTTGCTGTAGATGTTAATGTGCCTAGAAAGATCCAAAAAAGGTCATTAGGCCATACAAAGTAAACGACCAACGACCAATTTGTGGGTTTAGGGTTCATTATTGTATGTGGTAGGTGCTACAAGCCACCCGCGCAAAACATTAAAACTAGCACCGTGTAGTTTCAATCTTAAACTAAGGAGGTTTGTGATGTCTGCTACATACAATAATGTGCTCGAACGACCACAAGCTAGTTGCTCATGCCGAAATAAAGAAGACCAAAAGGACAAATTCATGATTCATTTGTGGGCTTAGAGGATGTCTTGGCTATGCTTTGAAGAAGAAAAGAACTTCGGTATAGGCAAGGATCACAAAGCGAGCAAGATGTGCACCACACTTGGGGACGATGCAATCACAAGCACCTTAGCACCGGCATCTTGAAACAACATAGGGAGGAAGAACACTACAACTACAAAAATCAATCACTATGAGAATTGACCAATCAACTCAACTCGACCAAGAATCTATCGACTCAACCAACCAAAGAAAAACAAACAAACTTTAGCAAAACCAAAGTGCTGCTCACTACAGTCCTATTCTACTCCTTCATTTCTTGCATAGAGAGAAAACTCTCGCCACAACACTCCAACAACAACCGGTAAGAGCCCTTGCTCCGAGGAGCTAGGCACAACAATTCGGTACTATTCAAACAACAACCAAATCTTGTTAGATTGCATCTAACAACAAGTTTCGAGCCTCCCGCTCAGTGCCGAGGCAACTTATCACGCCAACGCCAAATCATGAAGCCAACTTGATCATGTGGTCACAATTAGATTGTTGTCTTTAAACAAGGTCCCATGCCTCATTTAGAGCAACTCTACCTTTGAACACCAACATGGTCCACGTCAGCCGAAGACGCAAGGGTGGAGCGGTCATGGTAGAGTGGTTATAACATCCGTGTCTTTTGGTAATGCTAGAGAGGACAAGCGGGATGTTGGGACGTTGCCTGCGGTGTGGAGGGTTTTTTATAGAAGGACGTCATCCCAGGTAACCTGCTGGGGCCCCATGCCTCAATAGAGATGCACTTACACAACTACCACAAAAATCTACCACACTAAACCTTTAACCTCCATAGGACCAAGTGTCAAAAATGAGCTTCTTGAATCCATGTTGTCAAAGTTTATGGAATTTTGTGAGTATGTTATTTAACAAGTTGCAATATAGATTCTATGGTGAGAACTAGATTTTTTTGTTTCCTTCTTTATGCATTGCACTAGAATCCAACAATTTTGAAGTGTTTTTTGTGTGAAACTATCATGGTACTTTAAGGGTTAATGCCTACAAGGCCCTCGGAGAGTTGATTTTAGTGTTATGGATGTTGTAACTTTTCCCCTGATTGACTATTGTCATTGCGGTCTTCACAATACACTTTGAGCTTGAAAACACCTTCTTGATCTCTAATTGGTGCAAGCATGGGCAAACTACAGTGATTTCTGTGAAGTAGGATTGTAATGAAGTGTATTCATTGTGTAAATGATGTTGTGCATAATCTATCATGCTCGTAGATTCTCCGAGGGCCTCATGATCCACTAAGGCGTTAAAGGGCTAAGTTAGAACAATACAAAATCGACCAGCAATCCAATACTACTTCCTTCTATACCTTTTATAGATTTAGGGAGGAAATGAAGTTGTTCAATACATCATTTTTTTAATTCATTGGCCAATGCTTAAGTCATGTAAAGACATGCTACATCTCTTCCCTAGAATCTAGGGAGGATTTAGAAGGAAGTGATATTGGATTGCTGGTTGGATTTGCCTTGTCCTACCTTATAGAATCTACAAATGCTATAAATTATTGTCTCTCGATGAGTATTTTTACTAACCATGTTGACAATGATCACTTTCTTTGAGCAATATAAACAATTGTGCTCTCACTTAATTCTTCATATTGAGTAGAGCACTTTCAAGTTATGTAGTAGCACTACACTAAACAAAAATTTTAGTGTATTGTACCTAAACTTGCGCCCACAACTTCTTGTGTAGCACCCAATTATTGTTTGCATGTTTGCAATGGTGATAGAGTCGTTTGGAAAGTCATGTCGTAAAAGAATGAGAGGTCAAAGCTAGGTTTTGAGACGAAAGGTGGCTCAAATTTCTTTTAAAGACAAGCTAAAACATAGAGTTCTCATGTGAAGGAGCGTTCATCTTGTGGTTTGCTAATGCAACACAAAGTTCTTATATACCTATTCTTCATTATTCACCACTTTCTTTAATCTTCTTACATTTCTAAGTTTGTGTTAAATACAATTGCAATCCAACATGCCATGCTCATACTTCTATATAAAAGAAAATTTGAAATCAACCAATTGTTACCAAAATTACAAGATACTCTACAAAACCTACCAAACCGTTAATCAACTATCCTTTGTTAAAACCATTTTATCTTATTGTATAAGTCACTGAGTACTTTTTCCACTTCTCGAAACAAATAAGTGTTGATAAGTACTATGTGGCCTTGGTTACTTAATCTTCATTACACAATGTCTATTCTCAAGACGGGGAAGTGGTTTCATACTATTGATCTATGTCATGTAGACATTGACTTAGTGGTGGAAAGAACATACACTTTATACACGCCCACCTCCTTTGGAGACCGTTGTTCACATTATTTAGATTTTTAATAATGTAAGAAAAAATTGTCTTTTCAAATAGTCACCAATCAACATTCAACTTAATCAACTACCTAACCACCATTTAATGTATGCAAAATCATCCTAGTCCAATTTAAATGCCACTTTGTTCAAAACCTACCTTAACCACACTTTCATCCCATTTGTATCAAAATTGAGCCATAAAGACTACTTTCTAAATCCATATAGCTAGGCTACAATTTGAATATAATTTAGACCATTTCATTTATAAAACATTAAAAACAAACTTTTTTTGCAACAACAAGTTTTGCTCTAATTAAATTCCAATTTTTATGAAAGAAATTCATCCTTCAATTTTGATTAATCCTTAGAACAAATCAATTGTCAATAGAAATTTTAGCTTTCAAATTTTGATGGAGTGATTTGAGTTTGGTCGCTTTCAATTGTGTTTTGCAATTATGGGTATTTACATGGATAGCCTTGTTGCTATAGAGACAATAAACCTTATGTATATTAGTAAAGTTTAAGAAGATAACCATTACTTTACTTCCATGTTTTGATTTTCAATATCACATCAATCATTTCTTGATGGTAGTTAGTATACACTACTCTCATAGCCAACCTCAAGTATAATTAATGACTACATTGTACTTAGATTGTTTTAAAAAAAAACTGTGATACAGAACATGTCATTTTTCCTCAATATATTTTGCATTGTCTAGTTTATGTTACGAAATTGGCTAATATTTTTTTCTCAGCAAGACACATCTTTATAATATCAAATGTAGTGTTGATTCAATCTACACTATTTGATTCATGGACTCTCATCAATTAGTACATATTTTACTTTAATTAATTTTTGTTTTTTTACATGTATTGAAGTATTTGGTTTAAATGTATGAGACCTTGGACTTTAGAAAGAAGAAGTCAAGGGTATTTCTAATTGGGCTTTGAAACTTTACACTTTAGACAACCAAATAGACCAATATGTTCTTCCATTTTAACCCCTATAGTTCCTTAACAATTTCACACCAAAACACTTTAATTTTTTTGATTTTAGTGTAAAGAGTGCACAAGGAAACACAACATTTTACTTTCAATTTGAACCATAGGATCTTAATTAAGAGTAATTAAATAACATGCTCACAAAATTTCATAAACTTTCACCACACCAATTAATAGATTATATTGTTTAAAGTAGAGAAAATGGTTCCTTCTCCTCCTTGCATTGGGAGGATCAACAGACTTTGACCTCACTTAATGTCAAGTTCTTGCACTAGACAAGGTTTCAATTTGACACTACCATATTGAACATGTTATTAGTTCCTTAGACACCAATTTGAACTTTTCGCCTGTAACCACGGCTAACCGATATTCTAATATTAGATAAACACGGAAGTTTTATTCACACCAAAAGTCTTGGAACTATAATGTACTCCATTGCTCAAAATTTCAAAATTTCTAAGCATACTTTGTATATCATATGAATTTTCTTCACTTTTTCTTCAAAAAAACCACAGTAATGTCAAATTTCACCAAACAAAAAAATCTGTGTTTGTTTGTGACATAAACAAGACATGTGATCTCATCTCCAAAAACCAAAAAAATAAAATCATTTATTTTCAATAGAAAATTAGAGCACACAGTAGAAGTGATGCCACGGTCATAGGCTCCGTTCTTTAGGGATCAAAAGACTGGAGTTTCGTCTTCTTGCATATTCTTCGCGACAACACAAGAGGACATAAGAAGGTAAGCCTCCCCATATCCAACAAAAACCCATAGCCAACGCCTATAAAATTGGGGTATATATATATATATATCCAACCCTCTTCCATCCAATTACCACCAAACTCAGCTCCAAACGAAGGTTTGCAATTAGTCAAGACCCTTACTTTTGGTCGTTGGTTATGGGGGTACCTACCACAGGCCACCCACTAAACATGGCTGCAGAGTTTGAAAATTCATAACTAATTCAATTTTCATCAAAAAAATATGAAATCACTTGGGTTGGAACTGTAATTCTATTGACTATCACTGAAAAATAACAGTAGAATTATCTCCTCTCTCCATACACGCACATTCCTTAACTTGTCGGTTTTAGGGGGGCTTACAACAGTTTTCTCGCTGAACAGATCGGGTCAAATATTTCCGAACACGGATTTCCTTCTCCGCTTTTTCTCCGAGATGGAAGCGATGGCGATGCGTCGGGGCCGTAGCGACGAGAGAGCGATGGAATCGCGGCAGGGAATGCAGCGAGCGATTGAGCTTCACACATCACGAAGGTGAGCTATGTAGCCGGTGGACAAGTTTGCAAGGAAATGCGAGAACTAGCCACTGTTTGCGACTGACCTGATCGATCGACTCTCGACCGTGTGTTTGTGGACCTCTACGTCAACTGAGACAAGGAGGAGGAGGAGGAGTTTCACGCTGTGAACTGAGACGCTGCTTCAGAGGAGCTCGGTGGTTTTGTGAGTGAGATTCGCACGTGGTTTGCCTCGAGAGTTATCATGCTGTGGACTGTGGAAACGGGGGTTCGCGTGATGAGCAGGAGGGCATTGCCGACTACAATTATTTTCTAGAATTTCGTTGTTGAAGGAGTTTAGTGTGGACACTCGCTCGTACCTCGCTACTGGCCTAGTTTTTATTAAAAGGATACATCCTCACAGTACAGTGACTGAAGTTATATAGTGACTCACACAAGGTCATGCTCCGTAGTGCCTCCGTGGAAGAGCTGGTTAACCACTCTCTAACATCCTGTAACCATGTCTCGGTGCAAGATTTCCACTATCACCCATGTTTGAAGAAGCTGATCAAAGCTCATGACTCATTTACGGAGTGCAAGCGCAAATGAAACAGGTGTTGGAGGGGCTTCATTCTGGGGGTTATTCCGGAACAAGTTCAATTAGGAAGAACTTTGGTATAACAAGTTCAAATTACACCAAATAATTTGTAACTATGAAGAGTTTGAAAACGACTCATGTGGGTGGTATCACGAGTGTTTTCGGTGTGAACTGGTAGAACAGGGACTGTGACCGTATTGGCATGAATTCACTACACCGTATGCGAAGTGAATGCACTCTGGCGAGATACTTGATTCATGTTGTCACAAGCGTACTCAATTCGTATGAGAGATCGAATGGTGCTACCGGGTCACTCTGCATATGTTTTTGCAATTGCAACCCAATGAGTCGTCGCTAGTAGCGAACCGGTCGTTTTTCACTTACTACTCTAAGGTTCTTCGAAGAGGGTGAGTGAAGTTCGTCGCAGGACACACAAAATAGGTCCCGGTTACTAGCATGAGACCCTAAGATTTGGGGTACCTATCCAGTGTGTTTTGGTGACTTTCAAGAAAACTCCACTATCCCAAGGTTTTGCAAAGAGGGTGAGTGAAGTTTGTTACCCTTTCTTTAGGGTTTTTTAGTGAGTGAAAAGCATCACATCTCGAATCAGAAGCGATGCCCTTGCTACGGTGATTTTGATGTTTAGTGTCATGGGCAGTAAGTGACTTGTAAATGCTGTAAGTTTTTACTTTTGAAATAAATTTTTACTGAGAGCACAACAATCTATACTACTCAAAGAGGGGGATCATAGTGGACATGGTCGGTAAAAATATTCGTCAAGAGTGAAAACTTATAGCATTTACAAGTCATTTTGTGCCCATGATACTAAACATCAAAATCAGTGTAGTAGTGCAGGCTCTCCTAAGAGCATCTCCACCCTTGGCGGGGAGATTTCCACTGCAAACCGGGATATCCCCGTCAAAGGCGGCGACGGTTGGTAAGCAACTCTGAACAGAGCGCACTGCGACGGGAAGTGGAACGGTTCATGAGGCCGTCAACAGACGATAGATGCTTGATCGTCACATGTCACGGTATGATTTGACAATGAGGACGGGGAATTTTAGTGTCCCCCTTTGCTTTTGTTATTTTTACTCTTTGCATGAGCCGGGGCCGCCAGCCCGATGGACCGGGACGCCGGCCTGGGCCCGGCGGTGTGGGGCTTACCCATGTTTTCAACGACATAATGGCATTTCTACCGGGGCCTTCTACCTCGGTGGAGATGCTCTAAGAGCAGCCACACCAACAGCTCCCCACCATGGAAATCTTTCCTCACGCCAAATACGCCTGAATGCCAATTTAATCAAACATTTTCACTCTAGCTTATTGTGAGCTTGCGGGGATGCCAAAACTTTTGGGGTAGGCTGGTCGGACGGGAGCTGTCATGCCCTCTAGCCTCTAGCATGTTGATACGTGGACCATCATGCCAAGATAAGGGCCTGAAAAGTGCAACCGGGATGGTTTAGAGGCACATCCCACCAGATACTTCTAGGAACATTGCACATGAGTTGCTTTTGTAGGGAGAAGGAACTTGAAATGTAATGGATAGCAGAAATAGTCATACAATACAACCTCAACACTAAGTGAATACAAGCTTTTATAATATTGAGAAAACTTTTATACAAAGTCACATTGTTGCAACAAACATGTAGCACAACATTTATAGTTGAATTTGTCAATTGAGAAATAAATAGAAATGAAAGACATGATATTCAAGTGTATGATTCTTTATGCAAAAGTAATTTTTGTTGTTTATTTACTATGAAAATAAAACCATGAGCTAAAAATCAACTTATGAGCTTCGAAGACAACCACCAAGCGCTCATGATGCCTATGACAATGTATATCCACCTTTTGCAAATTGATACACGTTAGAGGTTCTTTAAAGCACAAACATGATTAATCTCCTTATATTATGAACTCCAATAACACGCAATGAAACAATTATGCACTTGGCCAAGTGCATTAATCGGCACTCAAAAACTAGAAGATTTTTCCCCCACTTTGTTTTTTTTTAAATGCTAAAATCTTAATATCGCTTTTGTATTAAATTTTTGTGTTTGTTGTGTTACATATTGCATTATATATGTGTACGTACGTGAATAATATGCAAAATATATGATAACTATTGTTTTAAACTTATGTAGAATACATGCTTACAAAATTGGTTTTGTTTTTTTTGGAAACGACATTGTTCATGTACTTAAAATCTATACATACACATTTTGTATTATAATACAAGTTCAAAGTATCATACTAGAAATAAAATATTATAAATAGTATTAATAATATGCAAAAATATACATAATTGAGGTTTACATAACCACAAATAGAAAATGCTATACTGAAACATGCTATACCTAAATCCAACATATCAATCATACTATACTAGCCTATCTTACCACCCTAAATATCATGTCTGTTCTAGTACGGTATCACTTTAAGGCACTCATCACCCTCTAGCGAAGCAGCTCCTAATAAGTGTTACATGATATAACTGACCATATGAGCCAACTTGTCTTTCTATATTGAACAATCTTCAAGACTAACATATGCACACTGGACATATATGTAACCGCAAAGTTCATCGTGTCGTGTGTGCGTTACGCCATCACCATTATAGTAGAACCCATCTTTAAATGACATCATTGATGAAAAGGCCCCTCGAAATGTGACAACATCCTCTGGTTCGCTACATCTTGAAACGTAAGACAATAATAGTCGTATATCACTTCCAATACTTTGGTGATTCATTCTTTCCTTGCATGTTTGTACTATCATGTAATGTAATACCATACCTTGATGTGAGTGCAACAAACCATTTGTGAAACAAAGCATTAAGTGTAAAGATATTAACTTCCATGCCTTGAACATTACCAAGGCTAGTAGAAGCGGGTTGGAGGTTGTTGAGCAACCTTGAAGTTACGCGGGATGGTGAAGGAATATGACTCGAATGGATGACCAAGAGAACTAGATTAAAAATATCTTAGATCTTCTTGGCTATGCCTCGCGAAGCTCAGGAAGCCTTTTGCCTCCAAGCATTAATTTTATATTAATTATTTTTTTATCAATTTAAATCTAGGGCAGATATGTGCGTGCGTGAAATTGAAGGGTGTGCGCGTACACCCGTGGAGGTTCTAGCGGTTGTCCTTTTGGGCGGCGTTAAGTTGCAGCACTCCCCCTTTGCATGTTTCTCCTTCCGCCTCTCCGCCGCTCAAACTCTCCTCCGCCACTCACACACTCTGGCCCCCACTCACACACTCTTTCTGTGGCCGCTCAAACCCTCATCCCTCTCCACACAGCTCACAGCCCCTCTCCGCGGCCGCTCCAACCCTCTACCCTCTCTTCACAGCTCAGAGCCCCTCCTCACAACCGCTCAAACCCTCTCCCCTCTCCTCACAACTCACATTCTCTCCCCGCCGCCGCTCAAACCCTCTCCCCTCTCATTGCCGCTGCTCAAGCCCTCTCCCTCCACCTCAAACCCTACACCCTCTCCCCGCCATTCACAGCCTCTCCCCGCCGCTCCTCAAACCTTCTTTCCCCACCTCAAACCCTACACCACCGCTCAAGCCCCCTCCCCCCACCTCAAACCCTATACCGCAGCTCACACCCTCTCTCCGCTCACACCTCCTCCCCTCAGACACTTCCCTTTTGCCTCTCCCGTACGAATGTGCGCACACACATCCATGGAGTCCTAAACCTCGCCGCTTCTCCACCCTTGCGGAACCCTAATCCGCTGCTGCTCACACCTCCTCCCTCACACTACTCCCCTCTCACCTCAACACAGGTGTACGAGCGTACATCCCTGGAGTCCTAAACTTGATGTCGTTGCTCCAAACTTGCAGAATCCTAAAGCCCCAAAACCTTACACCCGCGGCCATCCTCAACCTAACACCACCAAACCTAAACCCGGGGCCTCTTTCCTCTCTCATATCCTTCCTCTCCTTTCCTACTCTCCTCCCGCTATACATATAAGGAGTGGAATTTTAGTACTACTTTAAATACCATGTATAGTACAGGTAAATAATACATGCTATAAGTTTTTACTATTGATTAATTACATCACCAACTGCATGGATAAATGCCTTCATTTTTTTGTCTTCTTCTTATACATCATGTACCATGTGGAATTTCTTCATATCAATTGGCAAAATTCTATTTGGATGATTGCATCTTTTCTACATTACAATCTTTATAAGCTATTCACAAAATTTCGTACAAGGATATTAAATAGACATTTATCAAAGTTCAAGGACGTTCTACTAAAAATATGTTGAAAAAAAAATTTAACATCTTGTTAAATTGACATTTCTAATTGCACACAATATTGATCCAAGAACTCTAATTTTTTTCAAAATTGACAAAAAAATTTCAAATGTGGGATTTTTGGTGTGCCATAGCCGTCGTGGTTCCTAAGTGCACTTTTAAATGGTGAGTGCATAATTGCATAATTGCATGTTCTATGCTATACCAAATTTCTCGTAGTTCTCCCATAAACCCTTTTTGTCAGTTGGTTTTTTTAGACTTTCTCATGCAATAATCTACCTCATTCCATAGGTGTTATGTAGGATTAAGGTCAAGCAATTGTGGTGGATTCCAAATAATTTATGATCGTTTTGCCATAAAGCAATCCTTGACATACTTAGATGAGTGTTTAAGGTTGTTTTCATGTTGGACAATAACATTCTTCTCTTCAAAATCATTGCATGTGTGTGATGCTTAAAGGTTCCATCTCCAATATATATGTATATATATATATATATATATATATATATATATATATATATATATATATATATATATATATATATATATATATATATATATATATATATAAAAATATATATATGTCTTCTATGAGATGAAGGTTGGCTAAAACCTTCCAACTCATGTAACTCCAAAATAAAATACTTCCTTCTCCGAATTGAAGAGTAGATTCTACATGTTTGATCCAAAAGACGCTCTCCGTTTCTTCTCCAACCATATTGCCACCAAGTTGAGCCCAAAGGATTGGATTTTAACTCATCCAAAAGAATGACACAACTTTAATCCGGCTTTCTTGCCTTTACATGTGCTTGTAGTTCTTGCCTTTGAAGCTTCCTTTTAACCATATCATCATGTAATCCTAGCCTTGAGATTACAATTCTCTATTTAATGCCTTGGTTCTCATGTTAGATGGATCATCTAAATCCTTACAACTTGATGATCACAACATCATTCAGAATTTGAGGTCTTTCATGTGAATGTCTATCTCTCAAATCACCTCTCACACCAAAACTTCACACTACATCATTATAGGTGCTACAAGGAATGCTCAAAATCACTATATCCTCGAACAAGAATTTTATCTCCCATGCATTTCAAGAATTGCCTTACATTGATTTATAGACCTTCTATGAGTCATGGAGGATCAATTGTATCCTCTCTTAACCACTTTAAATTTTAGAATTCAAGAAGTCTCTACATACACATGTTCATTGCCAAGATTTTTTGTTTGCACAATTTTTGTGCATGTTGAGAGTACACCCCTAGATGACACATTTCTTTTATTTGCTATACTTGCAAATGTTTTTATTTCAACACCCATGCACACTCTGGATTTCCACCTATCTCTACTACCATAATTAGCAGGAGAAATGAGCTCCCATGAATCAAAACTAACAAGTGCCAATGCACAATAATCTCATAAGGACAAGCGACCATGTAAGGAAAATGAAATTTATCCGTTGCCTTAATGATGTTTTGCAAAATCTATTACTCTTATAGATTCTCCCATCATCTAAAGTTTGTTTTCTCTTAATCCCTTAATTTTCCAAGAGTCCTTTCGAGGAACTTTTATGGTTTGGGCAGGTTCCTATGGTGTCAATTTACAATATTCTTCTTCAAAATTTATACTATAGATGGACATTACTAAATGCTTTATGAGAGTACAATTTTTTTTTCCAAATTTGTTATTTAATGAAAAAGTTATAGGGTTTTAAATTTCAAATAGGGACGCACGTCAGGCAACTCCAACAACTTTTGCTAGGAAAACCAATTATGTGAGGTTTTCGATACTACCCAACTAGCATTATTTCCTTTGATATTTGTCAAAAAAAATTGGTCTTTATAAAAAAAAAAACATTTAACCCAGGTCAACATTTTCACACATTGTCGAACAAGGTACCAAGAAAACCTCTCCATTTCTACATAAAACTTAGAGATCTTCATATATTTTACCTTTTGTTATTCCACAACAACCAGTGGTGTAAACCTTCAAATTGAACATTTGGATTCTCATTCTCAAACATATCAATTTCACAAAAAAATAAAATGTGACTTTGCAATTTTAAACCTCCATTTGCACAATTGTTTTGAATATGCTACACCCCTTTGCTACCTCTAAAAATTGGTGTACAAGGAACTAATACCATGCGTAAGAGGATGGTAATGAAATTAGACCTTGTGTAGTGCAAAAATTTGACACTAAGTGACGTCAAAGCCTGTTTATCCAGTAAATGCAAGGAAGAAAATGAACCATGTTCTCTACTTTAAACACTATAATCTTTCAACCCATGCGGTCAAAGGTTATGAAATTTTGTGGGAATGTTACGTAAAAAGTTGCAATTGACATCCTACGGTTAAAAGTAGAAATAAAAAGTTTAGTTTTCTTCCTTCCTCACTGCACTAAAACATACAACTTTGAAGTGTTTTTGGTGTCATATTGTCAAAGAAGTTTAGGGGTGAAAGGGTTAAGGACTTTTGTTACTATCCAAAGACAACTGCCAATCATTGTATATATGAAGTATAGGAGATGAATGGTACACCTTCACTTTGTGTAATGTGTACAAGAATAGTTCAAATCTCTACACTAATTAGAAATTTACATACAATCTTTGACCGACACACACTTGCTTGAAAACAAATACCCTCTCAAAGCTTGACATGCATGTGCTCGATGCAACCTCTTTAGTTGAGGTATTCAATATCAGGATGCTCACAAGAAAAGAGAACCAATGAGTAAAGAAAGGATACTTGATCATGGTGCATGTTAAATAAAAAGCATAATCAAAGTATATCCAACAAATGTTCGCTACACTTAGGATTTGCACTCTGCTGTTAAGGTAAGCCCCCCCATAACCAACAAAACCCATAGCCAACGCCTATAAAATTGGGGTATATCCAACCCTCTTCCATCCCATTACCACCAACTCAGTTCTAAATGGAGGTTCGCTATTAGTCAAAACCTTTACTTTTGGTCGATGGTTACAGGGGGTACCTACTGCTGGCCACCCACTAAACATGGTTGCACAATTTGAAAATTCATAAATAATTCAATTTTCATCAAAACTAAATAAAATTAAATCACTTGGGTTGGAATTGTAATTCTGTTGGCTATCACTGGAAAATAATATAATAGTATAATTACATCCTCTCTCCATGTATGCACATTCCTTAACTTGTCGGTTTTAGAGGGGCTTACCTTACAGTATGTTGGCAGTCAAAATCCTACTTCACTTTCTTCCAACTGCAAATGCTTACATTATTTTATGGGAACACATGAAAACAGGACAAGGCCAGAGCACTGTACAGTACTGTACATCTGGGGTGCAGCCAGCAATTTCACTTCATTTTCATGATCCTCCATAAAGTTCATTTAAACCATCACATGAAATTACTTTCGTACCCGAAATTACTTTCGTACCCGAAATTACCTTTGTACCTATGGTGTTCCAAATCTCCAGAAACTTGCCCTCTAAGATACCACTACAGAATGGTATAAACTGAGTTTTCCTCGAAGTGGAAGGGGTTGACTCCCCCAATCACCCCTACTTTATGGTCTTAGATGAGTAACTGGGACCACATGGACCACATGGAGATTCGCGTGGGTGACTTTGCTTGGGAAAGGTGTGGGGAAATTATTGATAAACTCTTTGGGCACTTGGGGTACTAGAGTTTTCTTGAAAGTGCTTCGAGAAGGGGCAAGTCATGAGGAATATGGTGCCAGACAGTATGAGGGCCGCTTTACACCTTGAGGCCGGTCCAATTCATCTCCAAGCCGATTGCACAAAATTTCAGCCCATTTTTGGGCTAGGGGCCGACCTCAAGTAATCATTATAATAAGATTATAACCGGGGCCAATTCGCCCATATGTAAAGTCCTTGAGGCCAAGAAGCCGGGCTAACTCAATAAATGTAGAGAATTTCAGCCACTCTCTCTCTTTTTTCATTGCCTTTTGTACAAGATGGAAGAACGTAGACAAAAGGTCTTGGTGGCTCTTGTGTTCTTCATGGCCGTGCAACATGTTGTGGCCGTTGTTGCAACTTTGCAAAAACTTGCTTTGCATCAACATTATGTTGCCATGGCTATGATTTTTGTTGTGATAGTTGGAGAGAGTGGTGCTTCTAGGAGGACACAGAGCATTTGGATGTGTGATCGAAGTTCTCTTTTTGTGGACAATCAGTTATTTGGATACTACTCAGTTAAGTTATTCAAGCAACATACAAGGTTACTTCCCGAAACTTTTGATTATTTGTGTGGTATTTTATCTCTGTCATTAAGCCAAGAGGATACAAAGTAAAGCGCATGCATTCCTCTTAGAAACCGGGTTTCTCTTTCTTTGAACATATTGAGTAGTGGTAATTCATTGCGTGGTTGTGCTGAAACTTATGGGATTTATGAAAGTACTCATCTATAATTGTTAGAGAGTTTTGTGCAGCAATTGGGAAGCATTTAAAACCACTACACTAAATTTGAGAATTAGTGTTAAGCACACTAAATGATCTAAAATGTTAATAAGTTTTTACTTGTGATGAATGTTTTTACCAACAATGTTTACAATGATTCCCCTCATTGAATAGTATCATTAGTTGTGCTCATAGTAAAAACCTTCATCTAAAATAAAAACTTATAGCATTTACAAATTAATTAGTGTGGTTACAAAAATTCTCAATTTTAGTGTTGTGATTGAAAAACAATCCGTAGCTACTTTAAAGAGAATTGCAGCTGAGTTTGAAGAACTTAGGGGAATACCTTATGTGATAGGAGGGGTTGATGGAAGTCACATACCTATCATTGCTCCTCCTATAGACCCTACCTCATATTATTGTAGAAAAGGTTTTTATTCAGCTCTACTTCAAGGTGTAATGGATAGCAAATGTAGGTTTTTGGATTACAATTTTGGATGGGCTGGATGTTGCCATGATTGGACTTTGTTTCAAAATTCAGATATTGGAAAGAAAGTTATGAAAGGTGAGTTATTCCTTATAAACTTATGGGTGACGTCGCATATCCAATGAGACCATGGTTCTATTCTCCTTTTAAAGGTGAAAAAGAAGGATTATCTAGAGCAAAGGCGTATTGGAATTTCATATAGTCTTCTACAAGAATGGCTACAGAGAGAGCCTTTGGTATATTGAAAGGGAGGTGGAGGATATTATTGAAGAGGATTGATATGCCTCTTTGACATGTACCAAATATGGTAACCACTTGCATTTGCCTTCACAACTTGTGTATAATACATAAAGACAAATTTGATGATAAATGGGCAAAAGAAGGAGAGAGAATTATGCACATGGAAAGTACAAACCAGCTAGGGCATTTGGTGAAAATACGGATATTTATATGGCAGCTACACAAGCTGCAAAGGAGATGAGAAGATACTTGAAAATGGATGATGTTGAAGCAGGAAGACTACAAATTGAAGACATTGAAGAGACCATGGTGAATGACATTGAAGTTGTAGACGAAGATGAAGATCCAAGTACGGAGGTAGTTGAAACAAGAAAGTACAAGGAAGATAGGATATAAAACATGCTCGTGCAAGCTACACAAGAGCATGAATTACTAGCTCAGTCTTTTTGGGAAGCACATTTGAGAATGGAAGGAAAAATTCTCTTCCCTCGTGACCTTTATGCATCTGATTCGGCAGAAGAGTACATCAAAATCTTATCTATGAGCCTATCCATATGTTGTTCTACATTTTCTAGTAAAGCATTGGTTTTCTCAAAATTCTTTACCATGACCGAACTATTTTCCGCCATCTGCATAAACATTTCGTAACATTGATCTTGAAAATTTTTCTTGTCCACCGTTGTTGTTGGAGTTTGAGACGGAGTCGGAGTTGGAGTGTCACTTGAACTTCGATGCTTCTCAATATCCGTGGTGCTATCTCCAACACTAGCCGAATCATTAGTGGACGTTGTCACATGCTTCTTTACAGTACTAGTCTGATGCCACCATTGATCAAAGGAGTCGTAGAACTTACATGCGTGCCGATTGACCCTGAAATTCCATTTGCCACCTTGTCTTCCTTGTATAACTTATACAAGCTGTTGAATTTCTTCTTGCAAGCCTCGGCTGTTCGATTTAGGCCAGGAATCACCGCAATCAAATGGGCATGTAACTTCAACCAAGTATCCACATCTACTCATTAGTTACGTTAGTTAAAAACATCGAAGAAAAGATAATTTGGGCTTGATTAGGCCTCTAAACAATGAATTAATCAAAAATTACAGCAATGGTTTTTGTATAAACTGACCTTCATAGTTGTCATGGACATAAAGAGGGAAGGAAGGTTGACTTGGAGACCATCCAAAGAGATCCTCCTCGCGGGTGCGAGGTGGAAGGATCAAACCCTAGCACCAACGCCATCATCCTCACCAGCATGGATAGGCCGCGGTGGGCGGGAAAGGGGGGGCCGGCGTCGGCGCCTAAAGCCAAGGCCTTTAAAAGGCGAAATTGGCCAAATTTGAAATCTGATTTGTTTTGGTTTTTTTGTTCAAAAAGTCACACACGCATAAATCGCACCTTGTTTCTTTGCATTCTTCAGAAATTCAGATTCCATCTCGCCACGCAATGAAATCATAGTCTCCACATCGGCATCCTTCCAATTTTTTGAGCTCAAGTCTTCATCTTCCTCGTTCTCTTTCTTCACAATTTTCTTGCGAGGCTTCTTCACAGCTGCTGCTCCTTTCTTCTTTGGTGCCGGCGGAGCTACAATCTCTTTAGCGGCCATTCTCTTTGCATGAAGTGCAAACATACCCATAATCAATGGTGGTGGTGGAGGAATAGGAGTTCTAGGAGGCGGTTGAAAAAAATCAGGGATTTCTACACTACCTTTATGTTCTTCTAAAGAACTAGGAAAGGGCTGAAAAGCATGAGCTTTGACACTTTCATACCTTTGCATCGACTTGTATCCACTCATCTCTAAAGACCCCACCATCTTATCCCTCAAAATGGCAGCAACAATTTGACAACCCACAAAAAAAATTGGAGTCCAAGGCACAAAAACAAAAGAGAGACAAAGAGAATAGTGGAGAGGATGAAGAGAAGACGAGGCCAAAAGAGCCGTTCAGATTTCTCTAAAATACATCGGATCTGGTTTGTTGAAAAATATTTTATATACATATATTTTTTTTAATTTAAAAAAAAATGAAATCTGACATTGGCCCCTAGACCAAGAATTGGCCTTCTATTCTTGGTGCACCCAATTCACGAAGCTCGGACCATGCTCGGGCCATGTCAGACCATGGTTTTTTAGAATAAAAAATTCTGACAACCAAGTTGGCCCGGCCTCTAGGTGTAAAGGGCTTCGGGCCAATTTCAGCCTTTCCGCCAATCCGAAGTGAGGATTTCAGGCCTCTTACACAACAAATTTGCTCGGCCTCTAGGTGTAAAGCGGCCCTGAGATGTATAAACGGAAAGGAAGAGAGCATGAGGAAATTTCATATTGCCATTTTCTGCACCAATGAAATGCTTTGCAATCAATGTTCTTGGGCCCTACTCCATGCAAGCTCAAGCTCCTCCATAGTACCCTAAGTTCTCAAAGGGTTGACCAATAGTTCCCTCAAACCTTTCCCAAGCCAAGACACCATGTGCATGTGGTCCCGGTTACTAACATAAGACCCTAAGATTTGGGGTACCTATCTAGTTTATTTTGGTGACTTTCAGGAAAATTCCACTATGAAGAAGTTTTTTTTTGCATTATGTAGGTCCAAGAGCATTGATTGCCAAACATTTCATTTGTTCAAAACGAAAAAGAAAAAGAAAAAGAATCCTCATACTATATATCTTTCTTTCCAGATTGTAACCCCTAATGGACCATGACTATGTTTCACCATAACCACCCAAAATTTCTTCTTTCAGATGAGATTTTATTAGACCAGTTTTAAACAACTTACTACTATTTTAAACCATATGATCTTGAATTTGGATACAATAAGAAGACATTTAAAACATTTTGTAAATTTTGACCACACGGATTGAAAGATACATGCATTTAAAGAGAAATATTCTTTTTTCTTCCGTGCGAGGACATGGTCATTGTAATTAAACTCAAAATAACAGCAGAATTTTCCACTATACATTGCATGAATTGTATGGAACTATGTTGTATCTTATGTTAGGTCATTGCAAGAGAAAATTCACAAGTAATGGAGGCGTTTAGGATAAGGAAAAAGGTCTTGCAATGACTAGAGGTACAAAACGTGGCTACCTCCTTAGCAAAGCAAAATTTTATTTTATTAAAATAGATATTATTTGGATCTACAATCCAAAAGATTGATGATATCATCTTGACTTCTTCTAATAGGGAAAATTATTGTGAAAAAATTAAAATTCTTGATCTCTGTACATTATTATGTAGAATCAAGGAGCGTTGCCAAGAAATTTCCTTCATTGCTGCCCGCTTAACGCCTAAAAACACTTCAAAATTATTGATTCGAGTGCTATGAGTAAGTAAGGAAACAAAACCTTATATTTCTCCTTTTGACCGTAGGATCACTATAAAGACTTACTAAGTAACATACTCACAAAATTTCATACACTTTGACCACACAGATTGAAAGAAAAGAGTGTTTGAAGTCAAGAAAATGGTTCATTTTCTTCTCTACATTGAGTGGATCAGCAGACTTTGACTTCACTTGATATTAAATTTTTGCATTACACAAGGTCTAAATCTCTTACCATTGTGTTAAGCATGATGTTAGTTCCCTATACACCAATTTTAAGAGGTAGAAAAGGGGTGTAGCATATACAAAACAAGCGCGCAAGGAGTGGAGGTTCAAAAGTTGTCAATTCACAATTAATTTTTTTGAGAATTCAATATGTTTTGTAATGATAATCTAAACGGTCAATAGGAAGGTTTACACCACATATTGTTGTAGAAAAAATAAAAAGTGAAAAATATGAAGATCTCTAGGTTTTATGTAGAAAATATGAAGTTTTTTTACCCGCTTGCTTGAAATGTGTAAAAATGGTTGGCTTGAGTTGAAATGTCTTTTTACACTAAAGACAAGAATTTGTTTTTGACATCTTTAAAGAAGGTAATATTCTCTACATGTATGGAAAGTCTCAATGTCAATAGAGACTCCTAGCAAAATTTTGGAGCTGCCTCTAGTCCCCATTTCTAACTTTGAGTGGTACTAACTTTCAAACCATGAATCCAAAAATGATAATAAGGTTTTCTCCATTGAGCTCTTATCAATGAGGCTAGAATGTGAGCAGTGAGCGGTAAGCAGTGAGGAGGGAGGATAAAAATGGACATGAATATTCTAATTATAGGAATTTTCTATAAATGATATTTGGAGTTTTCTTTAAACAGTAACATTTTGCAACCTATTACGGTGGTTTACAAATGTCTTCTGTGATTTTTCACTTACAAATGGTCTATGAAATTGCTTCACATGAAAATAAATGTTGAATTTTAGGGACAAACCTAACCAAACTTTAATATGGAGTTGACTATTTGGATGACATATTTCATGGATGGATAGAGTTTATGGATGAATGAAGTTTAGGGCATCCATTCAAAATCTCATCTAATTTTACGAAAATTTCTCTATGAGCGACATGAAATTTAATGGGAAACAAAAACTATGTTATTTTTCAGTGCTTCATAATTCATGCCGCATAAAAAAATACACCTTTCAAGAGTGAAGATGAATCACTGAACTACAAGATTTCAAAGAAGTCAAAAGAGGTTCTTTTGTACCAAAGAGCCTACTAGGCCTATTTTTTAATTTTTATTTTTGTCTAATTTTTTTGATTTTTTTCCCCATTCCCAACAACGGGTAAAACATGTTTCAAAAAAAATTTCCTCAACAAATTCTACTATTTCTACAAGTGAAAATCGTTGAACTTCACAAGTTTTTTGTGAAGCCCAAAAGGGTTCCTCGTTACCAAGGAGCCATTTTGGCCCTCCAAAGTTATGTGTAGTTTCAAAGTTAAACTATAAAAGAGGCAATAACTTGCCATAACTACTATGACCAAAACAAGAAAAACTTAGAGATTACTATTGTGGAGTAGGAGCTCCACTTCATTGAAACTAAGAGTTGGTGCATGTATTTACTTGTCGTCTTCCAGGTTTGTCTTGCACAAGAATCTATATACATAATACAAGTGTTTGCAAGTCACCCACGCTTAGCGTTGGCCTAATGCTCCACTGCGATGAAGATTATAGTGGAAGCAAGAATTTTAGTGTTCAAAATACATAAAATTTTGGAGTGCCAAATGGGCACTTTGGTACCAAGGTGCCATTTTTTCCCTCACTCAAATTGTCGTGGAAGCAAGAATTGTAAAATTATGTAAAATTGTAGTGGAAGCAAGAATTTTTGTATTCAGATATACGGATAAGTTTGAAGTGCCAAATGGGCAATTTGGATAAACTTTAAAGGAGAATTTTTCTTAATGGGCAATAATTTATATATATATATATATTTGGTATTTTTGTTTTTTTTTGGTTTCCCTTAATTTCGCCTTCAGAGCACTCCTGGGTACCGAGGAGCCCCTCGGCTGGTTTTTTTGTTTTGTTTTGTTTTTTTTTTTTTAAATTTGCCCTCAGGGCACTCCTCGGTACCAAGGAGCCCCTTGGCTGGTTTTTTTTTATTTTTTGTTTTTTTGTTTGTTTTTTTTGGTTTCGCCCTCAAGGCCCTTCTCGGTACCAAGGAGCCCCTTGGCTGGTTTTTTTGTTTTTTTGTTTGTTTTTTTTGGTTTCGCCTTCAAGGCCCTTCTCGATACCGAGGAGCCCCTCAGCTGGTTTCTTTTTTCTTTTTTTTACTAATATTTTAGAAGTTGCTATATTTTTTTAAACTATAAGTTGAGCAATCATTCATCTACATTCATCTATCTTCATTCATCCAAATATCCTCCGAACAGTTTATTTCCGGGTTTTTTAATCCAACTTTCTCCCATTTTGAACTTTTTTCATACCACAGAAATAGGTCACAATGTAAAATTGTTTCTCGTAAATCACCCCAAATCTGTGGTTATAGGGTGCCCAACTGAAAAAAATAGATTGCTTACTACTCACTGCTCACCGCTCACTGCTCACATTCTAGCATTCCTAGAGCTCTTATCAGGGACAATCTAGTATAAAATTTTCAATTTTTTTATTTTTTATTTTTGAATTTTAGGTACCTGCCCAAAATACAAAATTTACGCCCCACGTATACTTGGGCTCATAGGGATTTAAGAAATTTATTATTCAGCTCTAAACTACCACTATTCAACTATACAATATCCTCTTCTGCTACCCCAGACTTTAGTTTTTGATGTTTGACGCATCACAATTTTTCCTTATCAGTCCTATATACATATATATATATATATATATATGCCCGCAAAGATAACTCATATCTCTATTTTCAATAAAGTTTCAAAAGTAATCTTTAAGGAACAAGCCCAAATTCAATTTGTACCTTGGAGGTACAAAACATCCTTTAGAGGTTAATGTCACCATGGCTTTTTTTTTTGCAATTGGTTAGATACCCCATTCTGATAAGAATGAATGAATGGGGTATCTAACCAATTTTGTTAAGGATGTCTTGTTCTTGCCCTCTTTTCGTTCCTCTAGTTCAAGAAGGGCTTTTAGTATAATTCCACCATCATGTCTCCATGCCTTTGACATTAGCCTTTAAAGGTATTTTAGAGGAATCTCTACTCCTTTGATTGAAAACTATCAAGATGACTATTTTAAGTGTACAACTGTAGAATCTACTCTAAACATGTGATAGACTATGTAGTAAACATTTTGTGAATTCTGACTCTACGGATTCGAAAGATAATTGCAATCAATAGAATCTACAAGAGGAGTACACTTTACTGTTCACTTTTTTCTCAAAAACCATTGTAGTTTGTTATTGCCTCAATAGATTGGAGATGAAGAAGATGAATTAGATGGAAGAAAGCATAGCGCACAACCGCTCCAACAAGTGCAAATCAATACAACGGTTCAATAAGCCGTGGCTCCAAAAAACCGATCTCATCAACCACATTCTGGTTCCTTCGTCGTTAAAGGATTAACATTATATCTCACGCCCCGCTTGTCGGTAAAACTAGCACCTTTGTTGCTCATCCATAATACTGTAGCAAAACCATGACAATATATTCAACATTTTCACCTTCAACCCTTAAAGGTCTGAGAATCCACATTTGAGTTGCAACATGATGTTTTCTCTGTATTTGACATACAATGTGTAAAAATCAATGTATACAATAGTTACAAGAATTTGTATTTGTGTTGAGCCCGATCCAATGACACATGACAATTCTAATTTAGATCATTATTGCACCTACTACATGCTTAAGAAGTTGCAAAATGGTCATGTATTCTACATGTATGGTGTCGTATTTGAGCATGATAAGGTTTAGATATTGAAATAAACTCAAAATAGAAGATGTCTATTGAAGAATCTTCAACCTAAAGGTGTATGTCTTGCTAAAGTTTAATACATTTTTGTATGTTTAAGGTAAAAATGTGATTGTATACACGGTCCCTCACTAACCTTTAACCCTATACCGCCCAAGAAGCCCGAAATGGGACTTCGGGGGTGCTAAAACTCAATTTGCATGAAATCCATGAGAAATTAGGCTTTGAGATACGGGATCAAATTTGCGCACACATTACATGAACACTTTCCAACAATCAGATCATGATTTAGAGTGATTTTTGTCTTAAATTTTGATTGGACTTCGTCTTTTAGACATTCTTCATTGTTTTGTGATTGTTGATCTCTCTCCCCACAAACGAAACTTCCGTTTTGATTCGTACTAGGTTGGAACAATTTTGTATACAATCAAGTAGACAAAAGCAAAAAAAATCACCAATAATTGTGTATAAATATTTTATTCACATATGATATGACAATGCGAAGCTATCAACCTAGTGTACATAAGAGCTGCTTTTTATTCAAAGTAAAAAAATTCTCGCAAGAATCTATTGATGGTTAAAGTAGTACACCCTCCAAAATCCACAGTTTCCACTACCAATATACAGTAACTTTAAACACAATAATCTATTCCATCAATGGTTGGATGTTGTACAAAATTTCCCCAAAGTTCACGTCATGGGTTAAGTTCAATTTTGTAAGGTTAGATATTAATAATAGACGCTGTACTTCCATCAAATCCGGTTCAAAGAAAAAAATCAACAGAAATCTTGGTTTCTCTAGAAGAAGAAGAAGAACTCCGGTTCCTGGAAGGGGCTGGAGTGAATAGAGTGTGTGTTCGTTCCACCACTAAGTCCATGCCCACCGGACATGGGTTAGTGGTATGGAACTACTTCCCCTCTCAAGAGACTTTTCTAGAAACATAGTTGGGTGGTAAAGGATTAAGGTAAGCCCCCCCCTAACCAACAAAAACCCACAGCCAACGCCTATAAAATTTGGGTATATCCAACCCTCTTCCATCCCATTACCACCAAACTGAGCTCCAAATGGAGATTTGCTATTAGTCAAGACCCCTCACTTTTGGTCGTTAGTTATGGGGGGTACCTACTACTACCTACCCACTAAACAAGGCTACACAGTTTGAAAATTCATAACTAATTCAGTTTTCATCGAAAAAATATGAAATCACTTGGGTTGGAACTGTAATTCTATTGGCTATCACTGAAAAATAACAGTATAATTATCTCCTCTCTCCATATATGCTCATACCTTAACTTGTCGGTTTTAGGAGGGCAGATCCAGTCAACACGGTAACTCCAGAAGTGCCACCATTTCTCTCCAGAGCCTGATCACCAAAATGGGCTAAGTCAGAGCTTCAGCAATCATCTATTGCAGGTAAGCAGCTACCCTAACTTTGCAAGCCCTGGTAGTCACTAAACCTGTAATCTTTTGTATTTTTTTGTATTTTTCTTTTGAAAAAACCCTCTAATATTCTAATCTGGACCATCATCAAAAACCCCGCCTCTCTCTAACTTAGCTCAACCCTTCACAAAACCCAAGCTACTCTGCCACAAATTCAGTAGACATACTAACCTCACAAAGTTGGAGTCTAACCGTAACCTAAGAGAAAACATCCGCAACATTTGAAGTCATCGTAGATAATATTGTAGCAGATTTTTGAAGGGTGTTAAGTTTTTGGAATTAATTGTTTTGGGATTGGATTTAGGGTTTCGAGGTTTAGGGTTCGGTGGTGATTGGAATGTTGTTTTCTTCACAAGGCAATGGCGAGGCAGTCGAGGATGTCATCTTCGTCCGCTGGTCGCGCTCTGCACCCGTCGTACTACCTGCGACGTCCGCGGCGCCTCCTGCTGCTGCTGGCCTTCTTCGTGTGCACAACCTACTTCCTCTGGGACCGCCACAACCTCGTCTCGCGTCATGAGGTACTCCTTGTGCTGTATCTGAAACTTATTCCTTTTTAATTTATTTTGGAAGTCTGGTTGATGAATGGGAAGATCCATTTTTATTTTGGTTGCATCATGAAGTTGGTGCCATGAAGTTGATTCAAGCCGTTGTTGAATTTTAGGTTGAATCTGAGGATTTTGGAGTCTGGTTAATAGGTGGGAGATTCTTTGATTTTGGTTGAATTGTGGTGCATCTTTTTTGCGATCTGGGTGAGCCTTAGATTTTTTTTGGTTTCTGGTTCGGTGATTGATTCCGGTGGAGTTTTTGATTCGCAGGAGACGGTGGAAGAGCTGGCTCGAGAGAATGAGAAGCTGGAGCACAAGGTGCGGGACGGTTTTCAATGTGATTGAACTGTTTGTCCCAAAATCTGAGGTGTTATCTGTTTGGGAATTCTACTTTTGTGTCTGAGTGAGTGCATTGTTGTTGTGTAGCTCCAAGGGCTGGCGAAGCTGTTGAAGGAGAAGGGCGGGGGCCTGCCCCAGGAGGTGTTGGAGGTGCAGAAGGAGCATGAGAGGAGGACCGAGGAGCAAGGCGGCTTCGCCACCGGGTTGCTGAAGCGCTTTCGTCCTGAGAGGAGAAAGAGCGCGCCGGCCGCGAACGTGGACTCGGATCCCGGCGCGGCGCAGCGGCGCGACAAGGTCAGGGATGCCATGCTTCACGCCTGGACGTGCTACGAGAAGTACGCCTGGGGCATGGACGAGCTCTTGGTACGCCCACAACTACTTCACACAAGTGTAAAAGGAATTCCTCCCTCAAGGCACCTCAAATTTGCATCAGATGCCCCCTCTTCATTCATTGCTTGATAAATCACCTCTAATCTAATATCAGCCCACACTTGGAGAAAGGTGGCTTTTATTCATGATGGACCTCTTTCTTCACTCAAAGATGGTTGAATATTACTTTGGCTTGAGTTTCGAGATCATCTCGCCCTTTCATCATTCTACTTGACAGACCACCAAGCTCTTCTGTTGATCTGAAGAGCTATTTATTAGCTCACTCATTGTTTGCATTGGCTATTTACCACATGATATAGTTCCTGTTCTGATTCTTTCCAATCGTTGGATCTATGCAGCCTCTGTCCAAGTCTGGAGCGAATGAGTTTGCAGGCCTTGGCGCAACTATCATAGACTCCTTGGACACTCTCTACATCATGGGCCTTCAGAAGCAATTCGAGAAAGCAAGAGAGTAAGTTCGCTGGAGCAATCACCTAGGTAGTTCTTGTAAGGTTCGCCCTTTCAAAGGAGGTAACATGCGCTATTTAGGTCCTAGTTGCACTATCCCTTGATTCACACACCTTAAATTGTTTTTGTACGAGAATACTTCTTAGTTCTAAGTTTGATCTTTTGCAGCTGGGTTGCAGAAAACCTTGACTTCAACAAAAACGTGGAAACGAGTGTTTTTGAGACGACCATCAGGTACGAGGGCGAACAAACGAAAATAGAAGAAATTCCCTTCTCTTTGGTGCTAATTTATTCAACGTTGTTTTTGTGTTTTTTTTCTTCTGGATTTGATCTCATCATGTGTTGTTTGGTACTTTGCAGAGTTTTGGGAGGGTTGTTGAGTGCGTACGACCTCTCTGGTGAGCAGATGTTTCTGAAGAAGGCGCAGCAAATAGCGGACCGGTTGCTGCCTGCTTGGGACACCCCTTCAGGCATCCCTTACAACGTCATTAACTTGGCAACCGGATATGCTACCAACGCCGCTTGGGCCGGGGTAGGCAACCTAAAACCATCTGAAACTTCTTCCTACAGTCACCCAAAGTTTCGCTAAGATACCGGTCTTTTGATGTATAATACTCCTCTTTCCTCACTCTCAGTAGCTACTAGATCATCGGAAGTAGTCTTAGCCGCCTTTAGTACCATGAATCTTAGCTGCCATTTTTCCTCTTTGAGCTGATTATGGAAATTAGGAGCTATTTTAAGGTTGATTTTAGTAGTTAAAATTGAGAAAGAGGTCAAACTTTCTTTTTGTATTTTTACAAATTAGAGCAAGGTTCTGATAAAACTTTAGAGTTTGTGTTCAGGGTGCAAGCATATTGGCGGACTCAGGGACTGAGCAGGTGGAGTTCATTGCATTGTCGCAGCGCACGGGCGTACCGACATACAAAGAAAAGGTTTGTTGTTTTCTTACAACTAGCGCTGTGGAGAGTTGTATGTCTCACAAGACATGTCCCAATAGATTGTGAACGCTTTATATTATGAGTTGTTCTTCTAATTGTAGTAGTTCAGTTTTCCACATCATGCTCATTGCTAAAAGGGCTTCAACCTTGAAGTGAATGCAACGAAGGAAAAGAGTATTCCTAAGTGCTCGTCATAGGTTGCTAATATTCCCAAGTGCTCATGTTAAAAAATAGAACTTCCTTAGGTTAAAATAGAAACTCCTCAAACTGCCCCACATTGTAGAGCTAACTTTCTTCTTTCGATTGGTATACAGCAATGGGCACGTAGGGGTGAAGTCTTGTCCCTTCTTTCAGTCGTCTCATGTTGCTTCTTTTTTCTTTTTGCTTTGTGTGGGTTGTGATGACAGGCTGAGAAGGTGATCAAGCAGCTGAGGAAGGTGTACCCAAGCGATGGTCTTTTACCTTATTATATTGACCCTGAAAGCGGTCAGCTTGGGAACCATGGCGTGGTCACCTTCGGAGCCATGGGGGACAGGTGAATAGCATTCATTGAAAGGATCATATGAGTATGCTTTGCAAGGATCAACTTATTGAGGCTGGCGGCGTTCTATTTTGCATGTGCCAGTTTCTATGAATATCTTCTCAAGGTCTGGATCCAGGGGAACAAGACGGAGGTTGTGAAACATTACAGGTACCTATCATTGTCTATTGCTTCAGTAGCGTATCATGTCCTTGGTAGTGTGATATATCTTTGGGTTTTTTCTTGTGCAGAGAGATGTGGGAGCAGTCCATGGAAGGCATGAAGGGCTTGGTTCACAAAACGTCGAATGGCTTCTTATATCTTGCAGAGAGATCCTACAATCAGGTTTCCAAGAAGGTAATATTTTCTCGCAAACGGGTGCTTGTTGATGGATGGATACACTTGGTGATGGATCCTAGTGGCGTAGATGGACGAGTTGGCGTGCTTTACACCAGGGATGTTGGTGCTGGGCACACAAGGAGCGTCGCCGCAAAAGGCCAAGGAGTATCTCAACCTCGCTCAGGAGGTAAACAGTCATACTCATGGTCGAGGTGATTCCAGTTCCCAACACTCGAGCTTGTAATCGGTTGACAGCTTTCGCTCCTTCTCGCAGCTTGCCAAGACATGTTACAACATGTATATGTCAACACCAACAAAACTAGCTGGCGAAAATTACAACTTCCACGATGACGTGAGTCCTCGGACCCTGTTCCTGTATTTTGTAACCATGGTCTAACATGCATGTGAGCGAGCAGGGCATGAACGTTGGGACGGCATGGAGCATAATGAGACCTGAAACCATAGAGTCTTTCATGTACCTGTGGCGCAAGACTGGTGATCAGAAGTACCGGGACTGGGGGTGGGACATTTTCCAAGCATTTGAAGCTCAATCGCGGACACCCACGGGTTACGTTGGCTTGAGAGATGTAAGAGAAGCTCTCCTCTGTGTGGATCTTGTTGTTTCCATGCGTTTGAAACCCTGAGTATCTGGTTTTTAACCCCCCGAACGAACCCTCAACGCGCAGGTGAATTCAGGCGAAAAGGATGACAAGATGCAGACCTTCTTCTTGGCGGAGACGCTCAAGTACCTGTACCTTCTCTTCTCTCCCTCCACCGTGATTCCATTAGATGAATGGGTGTTCAACACGGAGGCTCACCCGGTGCGCATTGTGCCCCGTGTGAACGAACCCATCAGTCTAGAAGACGAGGCTCCGAAGAAGGAGCGCGTGAAGCCTTCTGAATTGCAAATAGAGAAACTGCAACGATGGAAAGGAAGAGAGATCCTTCCCTCGTAATGGTGAAGTACAGAAGTTTGAAACTCGCTTCTGGTGCATTTACCTTTCTCCACTTCCATGTTCCTGATATCTGTAATATATACGCCGTCAACGTTGCTTACTTCAGTCCGCAGCTCCGCACATAGTCACTCGTACAGTTTGATGAGATGGGGGTTGCATGGCACATAATCCTTTCAAAGTAAACACTTTCAATCCCATGATCATTCACACATTCTTTGGACCTTGAGAGAAGAAAAAATCATCGTTCTCTTACTAAGAAAATCTACATTTGCTGCCCTGTTGGTGCAACGTATCTAGGATTACCTTCCATCGTCTACTAAAGCTACAGATCATAGAGACAAAGATCGTCGGCATCATACATCGTCGACACCTTCCCTTTCAGATTGCAATTCCACATTAGGTACCAATCCAGGCCGATTTCGTCTGGCGCATGCGTTCCTCAAGCGTATGCGTTCCCCATGCCTTGAATTCTCGTCGGTTTACCCATGCTTGATATTGACCCAGCTCCGTTATGTTTTTTCACGACGCATTGTCTTGTACTTCAAAATCCACATTTGTCCTTCCAGCAGATGAGTTGAGTAGACGCCATGCGCAATCGGCTCCCACAAGAAACGTACAGCAATCTTCCTCCGGTAGAACGACCAGAGAGAAGTAGGGCAATTCTGCACTGGTTAGACCAATCTGCAATATATACGATACTCAGGGCCGCTGGCTAGCTACTGCGAAGGACGTTTTCCACTTCCGGATTGCTGGGGATGCAATTCTGACTGCAGAAGTTACTCTCGAAGGAAGGCAGGAATCGCTACTGGATAATGGTTAGTGAGGTCTCCGCATTTTCGAGATAAGGTTGGGTTCCTTATACGAAACCACGCCCTCCGACGCTCGCCTTGAAGGTCGGCCCCCTACAGACATTCTCGACGGAAGCTGAGGATGACTTTGGTCTGCTTCTTTAGTCGCTGTGTAGGGCGATGAAGACTGAGTTCTGCTCAAGGAAGACCTCGACGTCGCTGGGAGCGAATCGATATGTCGAACTGGAGAAGTGGATCCGGGTGTACTAGGTTGCGAGGCAGATTTCTTCTGCAATTCCGCGAGTGCACTATCAGAAAGCACCAACAAACAGGATGTAATCGAGAAAGTTCAGATCATGCACGAGGCTGTTATATCTTTCTATACAGGTATGTCTTTCTAATAAGGACTGGTGTCGGCAGACATACCTGTATAGATAGCTGGGCTTCACTCCTAATTCGCGGTGTTGACGGTTGAGACGACGCTCTTCGCTGAGGACTGTTCGGTCGAGAAGGAGGGGGAATCTTATCATAGGGGTTCTTGTGCACTCTCATTGTTAGTCTTGGTGCTGAAGACTTGGTCAGTCCAGCTCCGTTAAAGTCACTCACGGACGCCACCTCGCCACCACGATGCTGGGTGCTACTCGATTCACTTGCAGCTGTCTCGCTTTCAGTGACCTCACTGGAAGAGGATTCCAATGATGAATCACCTTGAGAGCGACAAGAGGAACTTCCAGCTGACAATTGAGACTCGGACTCCTCGACTTCTTGCATGGGCTCCAAATTGTTCAGGTGACCATATCGGTTATTGTAGCGCTTACTGGTGGACGTAGGAACTGGAAAGCCAGGAAAATAATGCACTGTAAGCATTCAAAAGTTTTTGGTCTCGGTAGAGAATTAAAATTCTGATATAAATAATTCTCGTGAGAGTTTACGTGTTGGTAAAACTATACGAACCCTGGGAGGTACAAACGTATTCGCGACGTTACAAAGTTACATAGACCTCAAAACGCAATCTACTCACTCTCAGACCTATTAAATCCTGGAACCACGGCCTTCTAAACTTCAAGCATTTCAGTTGATACCAGCATCAATCCAAGTATGACGGAATATTACCTGTGATAGGCGTGACCGCGCATTCATTTAGTCGAACCTTTGACTTTGAGGAGTTGTCCTTTTGGGATGATCCACTTGCTTTTGTCCTTCCACCACCCCTGCCAAGAATTTTACTCGATCAAATTCATGAAACACAGTAGGTCCACCTTTCACATATCACAAGAAAACCCTTGCACACCAGCAGCACACACAACGCACACCGACTGTAATCAAAACTTCCTGCTTCAAGGACAATCTGTAGGCTCCATCTGTTTCTGTCACGATTACAGAAGTGACGATACAGATGTTGAGTGAAAACTAGGTGAACGGGACGAGTGACCCAGAAATTAATGTAATGAAAACGACATATTCATACCAAGCTGATTGGATTCATAAGTTATTACCTTGTGGTGACTGAGGTAGTGTCAAGACAGCTGGTCGTATACGTGTTTGTAGAGGAATTCCAGATATCTGGCTCCAGTCCAACTGCAGGAGATATCCAATTTTAATACTTAGGAAGAGATTGACAGCAAAGCAGGTTCTGGTTAAGAGGTCAGCCTCCAACTTCGAGAAACTCATATTACACCCAAACTAAGCGAGAGAATCGACAGAGTCAATCAGAAGAAAAACCACCTCCATTTATCGTCATTGAATGCCTTCGAGCAGAACTATTTCGCGTTCTTCTAGTTGCAGTACTTGGAATTTCGTGAGTAGTCACCACATCAGTGGAAGTCTATATGACAAGGACTCGCATCAGCAAATAATATCGTTTCCGGCACGATCTCTCAAACAACTCTCTTCTCGTCCTACACTCTCTTAGGTGGACGATATGACGGGTTCTGCTTGGTGTGGAAGACGCTTACTATCAGAGAACAAGCCCTACAAGAAGTGGCAAAATCCTGTTGTCAAACACCTCAAGACAAGTTAAAGAAAAGGGCACTGTCATCTTTGGAAACGTTACCTTGTCCTTCTCTTCAGAAACTCGTTTTAACTGCTCTTGTGTCTCTGCTAGTCTCGTCTAGATAAATGGAGACAGACAAAAACAGAGTGTTCAGAAAACTCATCATACGATACAATATATAACATTCCATCAATGAGCTTTTCGAATTCGACAACGTTTCACTGCAGTCAGTCATTGTAATGGGATCTCCCACTAAATAGTAATGCTCATTGGCGGAAATAGGTTGAGTTCTAGTTCTAAGAAAACCAACCGTGAACCAGAGGCAGAAGAGAATGGAACTGCATTTACTACCTGCAGCTCACTCTCATTGATTTTGTAGACGAGTACCATTTGCGCGTACTCATGATGTAATAGCTTGAGCTGCGTACGCGGTTAGAACCAGATCGTTAAGAGTCAAATAAAAACGGTTGGATCATAGTAAGTTGATAGTAACAAGATGAACCATTGGACGGAAGCAACTCGGTGGATCAGGCGAAGTTGGAATACTTACTTGCTCCCGTGCGAAGCTCAGGTCCTGCCAAACAGAGGAACAGAGAGAGAAACACAAGGAATGAATTCTTTGAAATGTATCTTCGTAAACTCCTATCTGTCCTTCCAAATGCCAAAGTATCTCAATATGTAGCAGACGGACTCAATTCACAAAGCCATAATGATCGTGGGCCGTAATACATAAAGTTGACAGACATTTCGCAAATTGTGACATATCACAGGCATCTGCAAGAGTACCTCATACTTCGTCTGCACAACCGCATCTATGAACATGCCGAGAAGACATGAGACAGACGAACAGGGCTTTCAACAGCAAGCGTTGTGTGGAATAAGAAGTTCGAAAACTAACCTTGGAGAGGCGAGAATTGAAGCTTATGATCTCCTCATTCTGCTGAGAACGCTTGCAAATGTTGGTGTAAAAATCTCGCTGCATTCTCTGCATGAACAGCTTTTGAGCTTCGATCTCCTGACTGAATCATGAACTGGTTAAGGTTTTCGGCACGACATATGATCATAGTGCACTAAGAAATTGGAGATGCCTGATACGGCGTCTTGCCGTCTTGCAGAGACAGAAAATTAGGTCCAAGTCTCCTGCTGACAAATATCAAAACCTACTGAACACATCGAGTTTATCTGGAATTCTGTTGGAACAATCCTTTGAAACCAGCTGAAAGTAGTTCACTAGAACTTCGGGCTAAGGGCAAACACGGACGACACTGCGCGTAGGGGTGATTTCAACTGACTAAAGTGAAAACGTCACAATCTTACGGAACTTTGAACTGCATTATTTTATTGCTCTAACTGGCAAGTAAAACTTCAGGAAGCCGAATTAGGATACTCCTTCTCAGCAATGATCAAATCTTTCTCCGCGTTAATCTGTTCAAGCGTCTTAATCTCCTGTTTTCAGAAGTAGTGAGAGTTAGTCCAAAAAAAGTGCGGTAGGGATTCTACGGTGCACATCAAGCTGTTGGTCGAGGGGAGGAGCACATGGTGTAAAAGGAACCCCACCAAAACGGAAGGTTAATTTATTTTCCTACAAAAGCTCTAGCCTCTTCCAAGGAAAGCGTAAGCGTCTGCTGCCTCAAAAAGCAAAGAGAAAAAGTGCAGGATTACTACATATTATCCCATTCGTATCAACTCCAACCACATGAATCCATCAAAAGCAAGGTCAACTGCAGAGAGAGACAGGAGTTGTGTGAATTACCTGCTGCAACTGCAAATCGGACGTGCTGTAGCAAGCGCTTTTGACATGCTCATTCTCGTTGGACCAAACGCTATTATTGACGATATTGGTGATATTTGAGAGACGGCGCCTGTGAGAGACCGTCGTTCCCAGAGCTTTCCTCGCTGTCCTGAATTCAGCAGCCATCTCTTCCTCACACTATAGCTATCTAGAACTGACACCAGCTCCTCACTCACTTATAATTACTCTAGCCCGTCGCCTCAGCCTGCCTCTGCGTGCATTGTCCACATCCGCTCAAATCACCTCGCCTCGTCGCCGATTATGCCACGGAAGATATATCTGGAGCCTTGACGATGATTTACTTCTCACCGAACTAAAAACTAAGCAACCTAAATGCATCACACGCACACTCTCAACTTAACGCGAATTCCTGTCCGAGCAACTCAATTTCCGCCACACTCGCTGCTCACTTTAACCATCCTTCCACCAAATCAAAACGACCGCGCTAAAGAACTTCTTAAAACAGGCATGTGAAGAGTTAATGCTGCATCAGCTACGTCAACGGCTCATCAAGAAGCAAAACTACACGACATGCGGAACAGCACTTCTCTCAGAAATCTCTCCTTCACCTCACGGGATTCCTCTCTCCAAAACCTCCCGAAACAACCAAAAAAAATTGCCGCGAATTCGCCGAATGAATGCCTGTCGAGAACTAATGCCAAGAAACGACGCCAATGCTCAACAAAACTTCCAAATCTCTCCAAAACTCACAGAATTCCTCCATTCGACCTCCAAAACACATCAAAAAACGCCGCGAAACCGTCTCATGAAAGCGCCAGGCATCCGCCGCAACCAGGCACGAGCAACGTCCGTGTCTGCGGCCACGATCTCGCACGCCAGTCGAGGAACGAAGCATCACCTGACCAAGACTGGCGCAAGAGCGAAACACTTCTCGAAAAGCACACAAGAGAGTGTCTATTTTTCACCATACCCGCCCCGGTATCATCCCGTGTATCCGCACGCTCTTACCTAAGTTTTGAATAGGTATCGCACGTGTATCAAGAGGTTATCTCAGCTCCTGAAGAACTTGAGGCTCGGGAGAGGTTCGATATGACGCTGGAGCTAACGGCTCCACGAACCTGCCGTTCGAGGTTCGTCAGGAATGGAACGGGCTGAGAAAGAGGTTCGGGGAACCGAGCCTGAGTTCGAACGCCCCTAATTTTGTGGCGTTCCCGAAGCCAGGTTCTCGATGAAAAGAACGGGTTCCCTGATTTGTTCGAATGAGAGGTGTCAATGATATTGTCCTAGCACAATAGCATGTCACGGTGTGATACCTTATCCCGATGCAATAATATGTATAAAGACATATTCTTTTATATAAAGCTATATAACCAAAAAAATTTAAATTTTGCAATTTCCTGAATACTTAAGGCTAATCTAAAAATCTTATGGTTTTGATATTCAACACCGCAATTTTAAAATTTGGTACATGAGACAAAGCCAACAGCATTCCTGAGGACAAAAATGAATTCTTACTCAATTTCTACAATTCAAATAGGACACATGGGAAGATTTAAGATGCCTTTAATTTTTAAGGTTAATGTGGAAATAGTAAAAAGGAATAGGCATTAGCAATCAGTACCTCAAGGACAAATTGTCTGTTGAAGAGACAACTGAAATTTGGGTAGATTCCTACAAAATATAAAATGACCGGATGTTTTCAGTTTTTTTTTAATAAGAAATAGTGGTATTTACTTGTTTGCATGGGGAAAATATTTGATCGAGTGCCAGAGCAGAAGTTCTGTTGTCCAAACATTTAATGTGATTTAGATAGTAGTGCAGAGACATGAGACAGTTGGGCAATGTAGGCGATTGTGAGGCATGTCAACGTAAGTTATGTTGTTTGCCTCATGAAAGAAAAATTATATTGTGTATTATGAAGAATTAACACGGCATCTGCAATTTAAAAATATAAGGAATGGAAGTATGGTGTTTGGTGAACTTGACATCAAAGTATGTTTTTGATTCCAAAAAGAAAATTATGGAAAATTCAAAGTGATAGAAGGAGCACTAGTTGATTCAAATAGTGAGTCAAGTTTAGCACGTAATGCGGTAAACACGCAATTAAGCAATTATGCACTTGGCCATTTAAAAGTGCACTTGGGTACAACGGCGGCCATTGCGAACAAAAGTTGCAAAATTGGAAAAAAAAAAAAAACAAAGAAAAAAAATGTTTTCCAAAGGAAAAAAAAATTGAGCTTCTGCAACAATATTACGTACAATCATGGTTGTTCATATTCGAAGCGATTTTCTTGGCATTTTCAACTAATTTGTAGTGGATCCTCGTTAATACTAGATAAATGTGTATTTAATATAGTTTCACAATATTTCAAAGATAGATTTCAAGGATTGTAGTCCATAAACAGGCGTAATTACAAAAAAACATACTTTTTGCAAGGGTTGGCAGTTGATTAAAAAATATTCAACGTAGTACAGAATGCATACAATGGTGAAAACTAAATATAGATGCTTTAACAATTGGACTTAGCACCAATAGTAAACACAGCTTTACTCTAAAGGATTAATGACATAACGTCTTACATCACCCTTAGAATATACTACTCTTACACATACACTATATATCAATTACCATACACAACTAGTATACCCTCTAAAAAGCACACTATCTACTCCATAGAATTTAGGGCTGCTTGCAAACGGTCGTCATCGATAGCTTCGGTTTGCATTGCAATATATTGTAGGATGTGAGCCTTTGCCGATTGAAGAATGCGAATCCTGCTTTCAACCTGCACTCCAAATACATTGCGCTTTCTCCACCCGCTGGCCCTGGACATGGTTCTTTCCAATGTCTCTACCCATGAAAAAATGCATGCATCTTTCTCTACCCAACTATGGCTCTCCCCAGATGGCTCCCAGAATGAATCCATGCAATTTGCATATCGTTGTGCAGAAGACCCATGTCCATCAGTAACCCCCCTTTGAATGATGGGCCAATACCAGCAAACCTTCATTTTAAGTCTCCATCGGTTTTTTCCTTCCTCAATCACTTTTCCCACATAGAATGGTACACCACCTTCTATCTCTGCTCGATCAACACTTAAGGCTACAAACTGTCCACAACGGATATCAGATTGTGGATTAAATGGTGGAAATGGGTCGTGATTACCTTCATACATTCCTCCTTCTTCGGCGCGTTCCTCAACATAGTTGCGCTCTGTTTGTTGTGCCCTACGCACTGCTTGATTAGAGGGTCTTCCTCTACGAGGACCAAAGTATCCTCGAGCCTCGGCATTTGGAAGCATCGCCACTACCTGCTCTACGACATCTATCTCGCGATTTTCTTCACTTGTACCATCCATTACATCCAAAGATGCAGTCTCTGTAGGTACGGTGTTGCAGAACTCTGAAGGCCAAAACGATGAGGAACGATGCTCATTGCTACGATCTTTGTGTGGAAATTCAGCTAAATAGAGTTTCAATCTTTCAGCCTCTACTTTTGCCTCACGATTCTTGTCCTCATGCTGCAACCTTTGAATGCACCTTTGTTTATATACAATGAAGTCATCCAACGCCTTCAACTCCCGTTCGTCCGCTCCAAATACTTCCGCAAACGATGGTCGCTCATCCCTACATGGCAACGACCTCAAAGTTTTCGTTCCTGCCTCCGGTCCCCATGGATCCTTGCAATAATGCTTGTGTTGTACTCGTACTTCACGAGTCCCTTCTCGATTGTCCATATAGAATCGCATGTGGTGCGGAAATGTTATGCCCACCAATGAATCCTGACCTGTCAGTAAGTGAGGAGTTATGAACAATTTCCAATCCCATACATTCTCTAGCAGCCGGGCGCTAACAAATGCCTCTGTAGGAGATGTTCCTTGTTCTATAAGACTCATCATTTCCTTCAACGAGTCCACGTCCGACCTCTTCAACGTATTTGATATACAACTGAAGCGTTGATCAATATCTTCGTGTGTATGGCCCACTATAAGAAAAGATAGTTCCACCTCCTGAAAAAACCCCAATCCTACCAATGTAGCACATAGAGCAAACATATAAATGTTTTTGTTCTTGCGTGTGTAGTTGTCCGCCTGGATTCGCAATGTTGATGGCAAAAAGCCCTTCCTCCGCAGCACATCTCCTATCACGTACAACAATGTACTCACGACTTGGTTGCTATCGTGTTTGTGGTGAGCTCCAAACCACACGTCGCAATATAAACCAATACCATGTACAAGAGCACCATACAGATGGGTCTTCACAAACCGGTGTTCAAAGTTCTTCACAGTCTGCCGCATCCTCGGTACCATGGTCGTATTTTGGTCCATGCCATCTACTATGATGCACATATACAGCTCAGGGCTAATATAACACGACCTCTTGAATATCCAATAATGCCTACGTTCTTCCATCTGGTTGCGTAGATGCAACATAAACAACTCTTTTATCTTTATTCTTGCATCCGCATTGGTGGTTCCCTCCATGGCACATTTATACTCCCAACAATGATAACACTTTGAGAATCTCGAGAATGGAGGTACCTGAACGTGGGGATACTTGGTGCGCCACATCCTCCGGAACGAACTCATAGAAATGGTTTCACCATTACAAATTCACTTGACCTCCTCGTTCACGTAATTGAATATATCAAATTTGGCTGTATTCATAGGAAGGAGAATGAGAGGCACCACCTCGTTGTCACTCTTACGGCGAATACAACGATGAGGTTGAGGACAACCAGCTTCATCGACAAACGATTAAAAGCAAGCCTCTGCCGCAGACATCCTAGTGCTCTCTCTGATTGGATCTGAAAGGGTATTGCCGTGAATTGATGTCACTCTTCCATATATTAAACAGTCCATCTTCAATTGCTTAAAGCGCCTCTGTGAATATCCAACCCCAAGAGCGTAGCAGGCATTGCAAACTTCTTTCCCATCTAACTTTGTTACAAACTTGTCTCGACGAGTTCCTTCCGTCCTTGTGTAAAAAGAAACCAGCATCTGTCTCATCCACGTACTTCGTACTGAAAACTCATTACCCCATGCATTATATCGCATGTCCAATAGATACCTTGCTGGAACGTCCCTCAAACAATTGCGTTTGCATCCTCCTTGTTCCATTGCAATTTATACGCTTCTAAGCGATACCTTAGCTGGTGCAGCTTCCGTCAATGATGGCTCTCTTGAATCTCTCCTTCTCCTATTTTGCATAGAATATGGACGACGTGTTGGTCTAACATAAGCAAATCCATCTACATGGGGCAAATCTTGGATGTTTGAGGGAGTAGATTGAGAAAATGGTGAATTCTCATCTATGGCGTTTGAAGCATGACTACTGCGTCGAGACCTCTCCGTGGATCCTGGTGTGTTGATGAACACAGAAAAATCAAATTCTGGGGCCATCACTTGTGTAGGCGATATCTGTGATCCATTGTCACCATGGACACCTATGATATCAGATTCTATTGCCACTACACGTAGCAAAGATCGATGCCAACGAATGATCAAGCCCACACACATGCCAAGGCGTTCTCCTACAATCTCTCCGCTCCAATGCAATGCATCATCTACCCTAGTGATACGCACCGCCACCTCGAATGGGAACAACTTCGACCCATTCAATTCCATGCCACTTTTGAATGCATGCTCCCTGGTTGCTAAGCCCACCACATCCCCTGTTTCAGAAAGCAATTCTACTGCCCTTTCCAATTCAGATGTCATGATCCCATCAGATCTCTGTTGAATTTGCCTTGCACGTGCTGCTCGTACTAATCGGGCCCCCACAGAGCTATTGGAATGCATATTATCCCTTTGGATGTGTGGCCGTATTGAAGGAGTCTGAATCGTGCGGCTCTCCATTATCACTATTGAAAAAATAGGAACATTTTGGCTGCACAGTAGTCAAAATACATGTACTAATTGTTAACCTTAAAAGCACCATTCATCTGATAAAAGATATGTTTCTAAACACATATTTATTGTTCAAAATATGATGATGATATTGGACCTTTTGATAAAACAACTTTAAAATGGAAAAAATTAAGAATTTGTAAAGCATGAACTCCTTGCACGGGTCTTTAACCCTGAAGGTACAATGACAGTGTTACATCCAAAACACTTCAAAATTCATGAATTCTAGTGCAATGAACAAAACAGGAAATGAAAACTATTATTTTTAGTTTTGACCATAGGATCTCGATTAAGACTTATTAAGTAATATATATACATAAGTTTCATAAACTTTGACCGTACGGATTGAAAGATAATAGTATTTGAAGTTAAGCATATGGTTCATATTCTTTCCTGCGTGCTGTGGATCAGCAGACTTTGACTTCACTTGGTATCTAATTTTGACACTACAGAAGGTCGAAATCCATAACCATCTTGTTAAGGATGATGTTAGTTCCTTCTACACCAATTTTTAGAGGTAGAGAACGGGTTTAGCATATTCAAAACAACTGTACAAGGAGTAGAAGTTCGGAATTTGTTAATTCTAACTGTAATTTTTTGTGAACTTAATATGTTTGAGATTGGTAGTCCAAATGGTCAATAAGATGGTTTACACCACATATTGTTGTGGAAAAAATAAAAAGTGAAAAATAAAAAGATATCTAGGTTTTATTTGGAAAACAAGAAGTTTTTTTGGTACCTTGCCCAACAACGAGTGACAATGTGTGAAAATGTTTGACTTAGATTGATATGTTATTTTTCACTAAAGACAAGAACTTACTTTGACATCATTAAGAAAAATAATATTACTTGCAAGTACTGAAAATCTCACATTCAACAGAGTGTCCTAGCAATAGATTTTGGACGTGCCCGACTTGCCTGCTCTCCCCATTTGAAATTCAAAACTCTACATTTTTTTGAACAAATGTCCAATTTAGGTAATAATTGTATTCCCACTAAAGTCTTTGTAATACCTTTCTATAGTGTAATTTTCAAAGATGAATGTTAGAAATTGACACCATAGGAACCTGACCGAACTTTCAAAAAGCCCATTTTTGACACTTGATCCTTTAGGGGTTAAATATGCTACACCCGTTTTGCATCCCTAAACATTGGTATAAAATAGAACTAATATCATTTCTGACATGATGATAATAAATCTAGATCATGTGTGATGCAATCTTTTGAATCCAAGTGAACTGAAACGAAGGGAATCCAATGAACCTAGGGAATAAAATGAACCATGTTCTCTACTTGGTATTACTGACACTATTCGAACTTGTTACAATCACTAATAAAAGAAAGGGGTTGTACATCCACATAAAGGTTATTCTACAAACAACATAGTACAGAAGCTCAATCAACACATAATATTAAAGTTGTATAAAAAACAAAATTTACCTCAAGATACGTTGCAGGTGTTAGTGGTACACGCACTGTTGTTTGATGGTGTCCAACATTAAATCACCATTCCGTTGTTGTTGAACATGTTTTTCAACTCTTCGTACTTTACCTGCAACACATGCATAAAATTCATATGGTAAACTATAAGTTAAAAACTTCTAAGTATCTTCATACTACATATAGCTCGAAATTTTAATATTATATGTAAAAAGCGGGAACCTAAGGAGAAACAAAGCAAAAGGTCCAAAGACCAAAGTCAAATTTCCTCTAGTAAACTTGAGGCACAAGATTCCAACATGGATATAAGGTTTTCATGCAAATGTAGAGGTCATTTCTTTTCCCAGTTTCTAAGGTGAGCTCTCTTGCAATTGAAACCTCAAGGCAATGTAATATTTACTTCATTGACTAATTCCTGTGAACTTTGTGTTCTGTGTAGATTGGAGGAAATTTGCACATCAAGGAGATTTTTGAAACTCTGATAAGCTTTTGAGTTTGTTTCAGTTCTGAAAATGAGGGAACTCCAAGGTTAGGTTCTTGATGCTTGAAGTTCAGTGATAGTTATGATAGTGTTAGGTGAGTACAAATATTTTAGAACACAAATGAGGACACCAACTTGAGTGCGTACAAAATTGCAAATTCAACAAAGTTCAGTGAATACACATGTAACAGTCAACAACTCGTGAGTTCAGCCTTCGTTCAACTGAAACTATTACACCAAAACCACACAGAATTGAAGTCGAGAGAGTAGCTAGCATTATGGCAGTAGATCCTCAGTATGGCACATTAACTCACTGCCTTAAACCCTAGCCGCCACACCCAGGCACCCAAACCCTAGCCGCCGCACCCAAATCCTAGCTGCCGCACCCAAGACCTAGCCGCCACACCCAAACCCTAGCTGCCACACCCAAACCCTAGCCGCCGCACCGAAGATCTAGGCGCCGCACCCAAACCCTAGCCGCCGTTCCCATGGAGTTCGCACGACACCTCATGGAGTACCCGTAGACTGGAGGTGTGCGCGCGCACACCCCCAACTGCTGGTGTTCCTCCATCAATCCAAAAACGACCTGGCCTTCGTAAGTTTCCGCCGCGTGCCACCTCTTGACGACAATTGAAGAGCTTTATGAGTTCAGGGTTTCCATTAAAATTTAGGATTTTTTAGTTAAGGCGCCACAGCCCCACAGAACCCTAGCAGTGGACTAGCGGCGCGGC
>OZ020523.1:6911977-7082145 GCA_963971425.1 Bryoerythrophyllum caledonicum
GTGGGATATTTATTACTTTTTAATTCGTTTAACCCCTAAACGACCAGAATCTCCTTCGAGGGGATTCCTTCATTTTTGGGCAGGTTCCTAAAATTCGGAAACAAATCAATTTTCTCTGAAATTTTTATTCTACATTGCCTTTGATAAGAGCTTCGTGGACATATTTTTATTTTATTTTTTGGATTTTTGGTTTGAAAGTTAGTATCACTTATAGTTTTTGAGGGAAATTGTCAAGGAACTTTAGGGGTTAATTCCCATTCATTCATTTTATTGTTTGTTCTAGTTAGAGAAGATGCCAAGGTCCAACCGGCCCGTTGCTCCAAAGGGGAAAGCCCCCGAGATGGATTGGGACGCAACGGACGATCCGGATGTTGTTGCGGAGTACGGATGGCAGGACGAGGAAGAGAGGTTGTGGATTTGCACCATGTGCAAGAGGTACGTGAAGATGAAGCACCTCATGAAATTGTGGCCGAGGGCACAAGCGAGGATATCAGGGCCGCGGCGCGAAGGTCTAGTGAGCAATTGTCTGAGCGACCATTTCCGCCATCGATATCATGAGGTCACTGCTGCGGTGGGTGTGCATAACTCGAGGCCAGAGATCATGTTGTATTCAAACTTGGCGATGGTTTGGGCGGAAATCGTCCTACACAAGGATGTGGACTGGCGCACCGTGGCGGGCCGCAATGTCAGCCTGATGGATCGAACTGCCCATTTGATACCAACCACATGGAATCAACCGAGTGATTGTTGGCCACGTTGGTCAAACCGAAGATCCGGGGACGATCCCGATGCCCACCAACAACAGCAGACACCTCCAGAAGAGTACGACGACTACAACCGTGGCAATGATATGGGTTCCGCGCCTATAACATTTGGTGGGGGGAGTGGCAGCCATTACTACGAAGGCGGCCAATGTGGTATAGGGACCAACACCCCTCAGAGCTATATGCCAACGCATCCAAGGGATACGTACATGTCTCGTCGTAATTCCCCCGGAGAAGAGGAAGAACATAACACCCCACACTCTGCACCCGTCTATCACGACGGATATGGCGGTTCTTACCATGCATATGGCCGTTCTTTGGATGGCGGCCAATGTGGTACAGGGACCAATACCCCTCAGAGCTACACGCGAACGCATCCAAGGGATACGTACGAGTCTGGTCGTAATTCCCCCGGAAAAGAGGAAGAACACGACACTCCAAATCCTGGACCCATCTATTACGACGGATATGGCCATGCTTACGATGGATATGGCCGGAGCTTAGATGGGAGAGACAACACACCTCCATCAACGTTTCCACCTCGTCAGAACGAAGATGCCGAGTTTGAAAGACAAATGCATGAAGCCACAATACAAAGCCAGAACGAGTACATCCGCAGGCTCGAAGATGAATCTCGCTACATGAACAGGCAATACAATAACCTCTATGATGTTTATTCAAGCGGGCCGTACTCAAGTGGCGCTGGGCCAAGTCAAAGACGTGATACTGACTCAGATTCCGATTAATCATACATGGTCTTTGTGTAATGTAATCCATGTGGATAATGTCTTCATGCGAGAACAATGTTGACTATTTTGTAAATTTAGAAGGTCATTCTTTAAGATCTTCAAATCGATGTTTATTAAATATTTCTACGTTGCGGCCATGTCAATGTGGATGATGAATGTACAATGCATGCTACATGTTTCCAAATGAATTTTATTGATAATTTTTTAGTATAAGTGGATGTGTGGAATGAGAAATTTTTATACATTCCAACTTTTCATTCACCTCATAAAAGTTAAAGAGTATTTCATATCATTACATGTTAAATAATTTTTTTTTACAACCTATACCTCTAAAGTTCCATGAGTATTTCTGACCCAGAAGTTAACCCAAGAAGAGAAACGCCGCTCCGCAAAGGGGCCGGTGTGAATAAAGAATCTGTTCGTTCCATCACTAAGACCATGCCTACCAGACACCTTGTCAAGGAGGGCTTGGTTTCTTTTCCATTTTGCGTTGGTGTAGTAGAATGGACATGGCCTGTTGAATGGCAACAGTGTTAATAATATTGAAAGTGTGTGAAATTGTTTCGATGGAGATTTTAAAGGTATCTCAAAAGGATATTTATAGATGGGATAAAGGTGGTGGCACGAGCATCGGCAGTAATTACAATAAGCGGGTCCATTTTCCATCCGAGGGCAACGATGTCATTAATAAGGGGTTGTTGGGTTGGTATTCATTTATTTTATTTTCAATTGTTTCTGGGGAGAATCTATCATTACAATATGTGAATTCAATGAATTGAATGATATACTCTTGGTTAATGTGGTCAGGTGCAGGGTCGTTGTATGGTAGGCCCCGAATGCAAAGTATGTCGGCTTTGAGTCTAGCGTTACAAAGACAGCGCTATGTTGCGCATGTACATGGGACTCGGGAGTAGCCAAGGGGGGACCGTATTTCCTTGTGGGTTGTAACTTGTTATTAAAGGTGCCGGCATTCATGAGGATAAATCATCGTGATTTGTTATGGGAGGTAAATAGTTATCGAATTTCCCGTACTGCTTTGTTATGTCTTGTGACAATTAACGAGTGTATGTGATGGTTTTGGCATTTCCGGTAGAACATGGAGTGATTTGTCGGCGTCTGAGAAAGTGCATATGGGGCATGTTACATATGGGAATTTTTCTATTCCAAATAAGAGTTGTTTTCGGGCGTTTCCCAAATATCGACTATCACGGAATTTGATGACGCATGTTATTTGTGAGTTCGGGATGATGGAATTTTTTCGAAGAATTCGTAGAGAGTTCATAGTCTATTTTGTTGTTGCGAACCCATTATTCTATATTAGGGAAGTTTTATTTGATTGTGTCAAGGTTGTTATAGAGGTCTTGTTTCTTGAGATATTTGTTCAAGAATAACACCGGAACCTTAATGGGAGTATCCTCTTTAGGAGGCCAATATTCTTTTTGGAAGTGGTATGGGGTAGCATGTGGATGTTCGTACAAGTCTTTGGCATTTTCATGCGTTTTTTTGCGGACCTCTTTCCCAAGTTTATTTGCTTGTTCGTTTCCATCGATATTTGCTTGAGCAGAACTTTGTGAAGGATTGTTATATGTGTTCAGTTTTGTAACATGTGGATCAACGACATTAAAATAGTTTGGTCGAGCTGGCTATTGTAGAGGATAGGGTTTGTTATTTGGATGTTTAGTAGATAAAGTGCATTGATACAGTCAGTGAATATGTGTGCGGGTTAGTTGTTGTACTGTGTTGTGATGATTTGTCACATTTTGTGTATGGCCATAAGTTATGCTCTAAGGATATTTTAGTGTGTGGAAATTACTCTATTGAGTACACGAAATGGTATACCAAATACATTATACAATATCAATGAATACAACAAAATCTTCCTATAAGCATTTTTGCTAGTCATATTTGAATGCCTCTACAATTTAATGTATGCATGTTTGTATTAATGATTGCATATACTTCATTGCTTTAAATTGTTATGGTTCTAGATGTCCGAGTAAATATGTTGTAGCAATCTACCTACGGAGTTAGGCATTGAACTTCCTTAAAATGCTTTATAAACACACACAAGAATGTGGTTTTTGGAAAACCTCCTACACAATTTATTTTTTCTACTAAATATAACCCTACTTAGAGAGCCGATATCCACTATTAATATAATGTGGCCAAATTACAATTTCATCCACTGCGGATGAAAATAGTCAGAGGATGGAAAAACAGTCCTTGGTTGAGAAAACAGTCTCTGGACGAAAAACAGTCTGTAGAAGAAAAATCGTCCGCGAATGACTATGGCAAAGTGTTAAGAATCATCACGAACACTATTAAGAAACACTTAATGTTTGTAACTCGCTCCTTCTCTAGTCTTCCAGTTTTTTAAAAGTAATTTTGAAATGAATGTTTTTCTTAATATTAAATAATATAGAGAACTCATTAAAGTGGTTGTTATAATGCGTTGCAAAACAAGCGCGAACCACTACCAAACTTCTATAGATGCAAATTAGCGGTTGGCGCTTGCTTTGCAACGCATTAGTCCAACCATTGTAATGTAGTTTAATATTATAATTAGGTTTTCAAAATTTCATCTGCAGTCTACTTTTCATCTGCTGCGAATGTTTTCATCCGCTGCAAACATTTAAACCGCAGTTTGATTATCCTCCGCATGCTGATTTTTCATCCGCAGTTTTTTTTCCATCCGCAACTTGTTTTTCCTTCATTGCGCTGTTTTTCATCCGCTGCGGACATTTTCATCCGCTGTGGAAATTTTCATCCGCTGCGGGATTTTTCTTCTGCCGCATAGAATTAATTATTTCATCCATAGTGGATGAAACTGTTTTTTTGGCAGAATTAACATAACAACGACTTAATAACTTCCAATTTTTATTTTTTTTTGAATTCCGACTTCGGATTCGGGCTTTTTAGGTGCGTTTTCATCTGGTATGTAAGCAAAAAAATTGTTACAAAAGTTTTGAAAATTTGACATTTTGGAGTGTACTTAAAAATAACATTTTAGGGACTAAACTTTGGATGTAGATTATGGCTAGAGAATATGTTCATCACATTCGATCTCATGCATGTTTTTTGTGTGTTAGTGTTGGTTGTGTTTTCAAATTTGTTATATATGGCGATATTCATTTACAAGACATGTAAGGTGTCTCGTTTGAAATCTCATTTGAAACAATAATATGATGATGGACACGGAAAGAATACAATTGGATGGAAGGGGACGTCGCCAAAGCGTGCATGAACCCTAAACATGCAAAGTTTGAATCAAACTTTTAACTTTTCTATGCATCTGATTCAGGTGTAAATATTTAGAAGAATGAACATGACAATGTCATGGAAAACCTTATGAGAAACGATGTTTTTCACCGTTCCCTTGAAAAAACAAGTCTTTTCTTTATTGAAAATTTTAAAAATAGCATACCAACCCAAGTCAAACATTTTCACACATTGTCACTCATTGTCGGGCGAGGTACCAAAAGATCTTATTAATTTTCACATAAAACCTACATATCTTTGTATTTCTTACATTTTATTTTCTCTACATTAATATGTGGTGTAAACCTTCTTATTGACCATTCGGATTAGTAATTCAAAACACATGAAGTTCACAAGAAAAAGAAGTTTGAATTGGCAAAGTTTGAACCTCCACTACTTCCATAGTTGTTTTGAATACGCTACACATGTCCTCTACCTCAAGAAATTGTTGTCTAAGGAACTACCATCATGTTTAAGGTAGTGGATTTAGACCTTGTGTAGTTCAAAATTTTGAAGCCAGGTAAAGTCAAAGTCGGCGGATCCACTAAACGCAGTGAAGACCCTGGTCCCTAAACCATTTGCTTCACTTCACACACTATAATTTTTCAATCTGTGCGGTCAAAGTTTCTGAAATTTTGTAAACATATTTTTTAATAAGTCTTAATTGAGATCCAACGGTCAGAACTAGAAATCAAACTTTTGGTTTCCTTCTATGGTCATTGCACTAGAATCCAACAACTTTGAAGTGTTTCCGGTTCAAAACTGTCACGATATTTTTGGGGATATAGGAGACATGTTGTATGAGTAGGGAGTCGGGCATGAGGAGGCGTTTCAAATGGGGGTAATTTCTATAAATGCTAAATTGTATTCAAGAAACATAAAATGGTTGAGGTTATGTATGATTTTGTGCCATGGGCACTATGATCTATCCCAAAAATTCGAACCCAAACTCGTAAAATTTGATATACGTCTTCTCTACATAAAACCTAGACATCATCATATTTTACACATTTTGCTTTTTCAACATGTAGTGAACACTGAAAACCTTCATAAACCTGGGATTGCATTATCATTTGAAATCTTATTCAGTTTACTAAAAAATAAAACATGGAATGGCAATTTTTAAACTCCAGTATTTGCGCACTTGATTTGAATATGCTACAGTTCTTTTCTACCTCTTAAAATTGGTGTGTAGGGAAATCTCATCATAAAGTTGGATTAGGATATTTTGAGGTAATTTTAACAAAAATTTTGAAATACAAGAATTTTGAAATAGAATACATTGATAAGTTAAAAAATCGGAACTATGCCACAACCTAAACCATATAAAATTCAAAAAATGTCGCTCTTTGCACGGCTATATGAAATAAGGTTTTTTTACTTCTTGTGCCCAAATTTTAAAGGCATGCAATACATATTAATCTAAGACTATTGCTATAGTCACTTCAAAATGTGCATGCTATCTAGTATAGTCTAATAATGCCAAAAGGAATAAAGTAAAACCTATGTATTACTAATACGTTGACCGATAATGCTCATGAGGCGTGGGCCAGTTGTATGTATCGCTGAAGCGTGTAATGATATGAAACAACCGTCCAGCGCTTTCTCGGTTTTCGTTGCAGACTCTCTCCATGTAAATATGAAATGTATCCGCAAATTCTTGATTTGAGAATACTACGGAACTCCGAGATTCCCGTTGCAGATTCTTGTAGTCTATGGACATTGTCCGCGCGTTGATTCGTTGCGCTATTCGGGCCGTAGCGAACTCCTCCGAAGCCATCGATAACTTCGGAATCATTTGCACATCCGCATCTGGTTTGTGTAAGTATGCAACCCGCGGATCGACCCACCATCGCTTTTGCAGAGTCTCGGCTATGTCTTCACGCTTTGTGAACGTATAAAGAGACTGCATTGGTTCGTTAACCTTCGTGGTCATGCCCCAATCGCATACTCCAATATACACTCGCGATTCATCTGGAGGGAAGTGGAGGAGGATATTGTCCGGAGACAAGTCATTGTGGAGATTGTTGCTCTTGTGGACCTCGTTCATGATGCACAACAACGCCCACATAAGCTCGGTCCATTTTTTGCGAAAATGAACCAACTGTTGAACTCGAATAATCTCATCATCGGGGAATCTCCCATAGTTCAAATGTATGATGACATCGTCATCAAACTGGATATCCCGGTTCAACATCTCTCGAACTGTCCCGCCATTCCACCAATACGCATAGCCTTCGTACTTGTCCGGATGAATGGCCACGAAACGGATGACACCCGGATGTGGAATCCTCACAGCCATCGACTCATTCTGATGCTCAACTTTTGCCAAATCCGGCCGTGTCTCCGATTGGTTGGACAACTTGGCGGCAAATTCTCAGAACGGTTCAATGCCCGGAGCACATTCAATGCGGACTTTGCGAATGGTGGCGTATCCACCTCTCTTGTTCGCATTGTCCATTCGTATAACCGCGGTTGTTGGCGAAATGGCAATGAGATGGGCTTTACGCAACAGGTCTTCTTGGTGCCCCTCTATCGAGTTCCACCATCCCACTGAGCCACGCCGGTTTCGATTCTTGGCGAATGGCTTCATCTGGGCCACGAACAAATCCGCCTTCAACAACACGTCGTTGAAATCTTCATCCACCGCACGATTGAACCTCCCAAACTTGGTCAACAAATTCTTGGCATTCCAGAGTGAATCGTGAACTCTGGCATCCAAGAACTTCAAAAACCCGCGCTTTTGGGTCTCCGTATTCCACATCGGGGCTTGAAACGCGTCCATCATGTGCTGCCGCATGTCCGTCCGGAACTTCTCGGGGCTTTCATCTCTATATCTGACGTACTTGCTCTCCAATGATCGAATAGAATTTTCCTCATAGAATTTGATGGTCAGTTCTATGAGGAAATTCTTGCAAGCCTCAGATGGAATGTCGTGGATTGGATGAAGCTTCACTCCGAAGTCCGCAACCTTCTGCTTTTTCTTGTCCTTCGGCATCTTCTTGAACCCGTCGCCGTTCGAAGTTTTTAAAAAAAACTTTTTAGAACAAGTTTTTAAAAAAACTTCAAGAAAAAAACTAGATGGGAACAAGTTCTAAAAAAAAACAATGAGAAAAAACTTCTTACAACAAGTTTTAAAAAAAAATTCAAGAAAAAAACTAGTTTGGAACAAGTTTTAAAAAAAAATATGAGAAAAAACTTCTAAGAGCAAGTTTTAAAAAAAACTTCAAGAGAAAAACTAGTTTCGAACAAGTTCTAGAAAAAAACTATGAAAAAAACATTTTTCGAACTAGTTTTTAAAAAAACTTTAAAAAAACCGCAAAAACTCCCCCCCAATGTGAATCATTTTTTCCCTCCCAAAGATGAGGAGCCAATGGATGGAAAAATGCCAGCCAAAGCCACTCCGCATCCATTCAAAAATATATTTCGAGAGGGGAAGGAAAAAGTGAGAGAAAGAGGTTGGCGGACGGCCTTTTATAGGGTGGCGGACGGCCATGAGGCCGACCGCCACCACGGACGGCCGATCGGCCGGCCGTCCGCCCAATCGGACGGCCCTAAAGCCGTCGGCCTAATCCGACGGCCGTCGTACGCCCCCGCGATCAAATCGGGGCCGTACGATCTGTCCATCGGGTGTCCGATCACGCGGACGGCCGAGGTGCCGTCCGATCTCTCCGACGGCAGGGTCCGATCGGACGACCTCACGCATTTCGACGGCTGAGATCTCGCCGCGTGGCACTTCGTCAAATCTGACCGTCGAGTAAACTTACTACAGTCTTCCGTAAATGCATTTTACCCCCCCCCCCCCCCGGACGCTGCGACCGACGTGACGTCAGGACGTCCTCGTCCTAGGACGCCCTAGGACGCTCTCAGACCCCCAAGGACGTCGGATTGGTAACCCTGATCTTGAAATGGTTTTTTGATCTTATAAAACCAAAACCTCTAAATTGATGTAGAAAACAAACAATCCTATCAAAGATGCTAATTTCCATGATCCTAAAAGGTTGTTCTCACAAAGAGATTGCATTGTTACCATAACATTTTGGAAGAAATTTGTTAGAGAATAATTTCCAAGTTCGATTTAGACTCTTCTTGTGCATATTTCTATAAAACAATGGCAAAAGGAAAGTGGACAAAGTGTTGACACAATGGAGATTAAGTTAATCAAAGTTCAAGTTTCGAAAACATTTGACTATCACTATAATTGCAAATTTTGCAAACAATGATATCTACAAAGTGGTAGAGAGTGAGCACGGTGCTACCCCACACGCTTGAAATAACTCTCTTAATCAAATCAAAAAGGAAATGAGCCAGGCAACACGCCCATTACCTTACCTATCATACAAATTATGCCACAATCTATCTTACAAATCACAAAATGCACGTTACAAGGAATAATCACCAAATGAAAGCATCAAGACTACTTCCATCTGACTGATGTACCTTACAGGCAACTTCGGCGCTGGCTTTGCGCGTCGGGATCGATTTTCTATTCGATACACTGATCGAACAATCGCTAGTAAACCCATATGTGGCACCTTTCCTCGGCAAGTAAACTTTTAGTGCCGGAGATGCCTATAACGTACGGTAGTGCTTTCACGTTTGCAAGACAGATTCAAGCCAAGGGTCCTTCAGCACCTCAGGCCAATCGTATTTCTGCATACAAAGAAACACCACTCTACTGATTAGAGAAGATAGTTCTGGTATGATACTTGGAATTTTCGCAAGCCTAAAAATTGGGAACTGACAGCAGTAACATATCAAAAATATCAATTGGTATTGACTCATGAATGGTGTGTGGAGAAAAGCATAAAATACAGATGAATATGGAATACCTTCAAATGCTTCGTCAACAACAATATAGAATGGTTCCTGATTGTTCCTATAGAAGGGAACACAAGACGCTCGAATCTCCCTTTGGCGGAGGGTACTACCCGAGCGCGAATGGGACGATGACCTGGGCGACCTGGCTGCTTGTATACGAAGTGGTATATTTTCCCAGGTGGGAGAAGCCTTTCTGTATCCTCTGTCTCTTTCGATTGAAATGTCTGCCTCAACCAGCAATATAAGACCACAACACCAGTCCTGCAAATACAAAACGACTCAAGCGCTCGTGATCAACCCCGACACAGAACAATTTCTCCTCCAGTCACACGAGAATTCACTCTCGGATAGAGCTCAGACGCATATCAGCATGAAACAAATTAGCGCTGGCGGAGACAATGTCATAGTTCGAAGTTTTCAGAAAACAGTGATGAAAAACTTACAACGCGAATGTGACTTTGAAAGCCCGTTTCGAAGATTTAGTTGAAACTCTTGGCAAAAAGTCGTCCTGTTCATTCATGACACAGTCAGAAAATCACTCTAAAACACAGACCATTCTTCGAAGAGAATTTTCTTTCAGCTCTGCCTGGCTCTGTATTCCACTCTTTGCAAACAATCCATGTGCTGCTGAACTCGCCTGATATATCACGCTGTTGATGTAAGGAGCGTATTTCGTAGCCAGATCGATTGACATAATTCGTGGTGGAGCGAAAAGTAACGATCGAATATCGTTGGCATTGCTCAATCCCACCAATTCTGGATTCTCAATGAGTAACATGGTGAACAAACCGGCCACTCCAGCTCCAAGGGAGTGTCCCACTATGGTCAACCGATACCTGCACAGTGAAACTCTGTAAGAGTTTCATATACCCCAACTAGATCTTGTGCAGCAGAACATACACTTCACACTTCACACTTCACACTACACTTTGCCTATTTTAAACAACCATTGTATTCAGAAGTATCCAACAGCAAACCTCAAAGCATATAGATGGAACAGGCCCAAGATGTGGTACTGGTCGCAAAAATTGGATGATTCAGCGTAATCGTGCAATCCAAATTCAGAAATTCAAATCGCTAGGAATATATGTCTGGTGTCAGTGGAACTCACAAAGCAGTATTGTGTAATGTATTGTTGATTCCAAAGTCAATGAAATGCTGTCTTAGCTGATGCTAACTTAACTATTCACACCTTAGCTTGGTTGGACATTACCCTTTATTTGATTGTAATTGCTCTTTCAAAACGGGACCTGCATGTACCACCGTCCACTCAGCAGCTTGAAACATACCATGGTGAACAAAGCCACCTTCAAATGACTGCGGAAACGATCAACAACAAGGCCACAAATAATAATCAAAGTCAATCTCAATAGCATAAACAAATCCTGTTGTAATAAATTTTCTATGGTAGCATGCCGAAAACTAAAAATTGCTGACGAAAATTAGACGTACGAAAAATACAGGAAAAGTTTTCCAAATAACCGCACCTTCTCACCCTTCCGTTTCCTGAAGAGAACAACATAGTCTCGACGATGCAAGAGATTGAGGCCTCGAATGTACATGCTCACTTCCTTGTGCTCGTGATCCAGATAAATGAAATAAGGTGGGCATGCACCTGCGGTCTTTGGACTTTGCAAGTCAACAACCCATTTACTATCAAATTGAGGTTCATGTTCACGTATGGGTTTAATCAAACGATCCATATCATTACCATATGCACCTAGTACCTGCACACACATGACAATTGCAGGAAAACTCAAACAGCTGTAAAAATTTCAAACTGAGCAAACTGGCATATGCTCAACAGAAAGTAAGATTAGGAAGTGACGCAAACAAGCCAGCCAATTTATTTGATTTTCCACACTGAAGACTGGTGAAAGAATTTGTTCCAAAAATTAAAACTCGATACATAAGTGGCACAGAACAACGCTACAAGCCTACAACCATAGCTCACCCGAATACAATGACGAAGTATGTCTTTGACTTCGATTGGTGAAGCCGTCGGACATCCTTGGGAGTCCAATGAACCCTTCCAGAATACCCGCTTTAGACCAAATTTGCCCTTGACATCTCCAATAAGGTCTTCATCACCCTTTGTTTCCCAAGTGGCATCATCTTGCCGCTTCCGCTCTGCTTTCAAACTGAAGTATTGCTTCATAGACTTTGCAGGCTTTTCTGCAAAACTGGTCTTACGATTACCATTTAGGGGTGCTTGATTCGGATGGAAACTACTTCCTTCGTTCTCTTTTCCTTCCGTCATTCTGTCCAGGAATGTCTCGCTGTGCACAAACACACTGCAACGTGGTTTCAAGCTGCAACTGAATAAAAGGCTCTTCACATATCTGCACAAAGTACACCACAATCGAAACGTCGGAAAATGTTCTACATGATGTTTTGAGAGAATGCACTATAAATATACAGAATGCATCAGCACGTACAACAAATGATACGAGGAATCCAGAAGAATTCATGTGAACATTCAATCTCTAAGCAATATTTTTGTACATGAAATTCACAAAAGTATCCAAAAATATAGAATCCAACATGAACAGCATTGATTTACACATTACTCACACAGAAAAAACCACTAAAACGCAAGACTCGACAGATATTTAGTCCACGTACTGTTGGCTTGCAAGAAGTTGCAGCACACACTTTCCTCCACCATCTATAAAAAAAAGGCAGCCTATAGAACACAACAATCTGAATGATTCTATGAAATTTATACAAGTATAAAAATAATTCTTCCTTTACAAAATAAGCCTCTACAAACTCACCGCTAGTTCAAATTCAAAATATGCACACTTGTAGTATTGCAGAGTAACACCAAGTGGTACTCACGTTTAAGCAACCAGAGCCTAAACTAAGAGTAAAAACCCCCGATTCCTGCGGCTGGCACTGCCAAATAGATCAACTCAAAGTTTCTCTAATCAAGCTAGAAAGGAAGCGCAAAAAGTTTGAGAGGAAACACGGAATCAAGAAACGAAATGCCTAATGGTCATGAGAAACAACAATTACTCAGAAAACTTCGCATAAAATCCGAGACAGCCTTAACGCTAGCACTAAAAATTTTAAAAATTTTGGAGTTTTTGGACCTCCAAGCAGAAACAAATTGTTGAGAACTAACAACTACAAAATCAGAAAACTTCTAACATTCCAGAGGAGCAGCAAATAGTTACTAAAAACCGAAACAAATTCACGCTTCTTGCGGCTAGAGCTCCTATTCTCGAAAGGAGCGCGGATATCATAAACACTAATCAAAAACTTCGCGTTATCTCTCACAGTCACATTGTCAAAGAAAAATCTCCCGACTCTTGCTACTACTACGACATAAGAAACAGATTGCGCAAACATTGTACATCAAAAACGTCACATATTCAACCCTCATAATCACCGAAAACTGCGAGAAAAATCTCCTGATTCCTGCCGCTAACAAACATGTTGCGCAAACACAGTACATTCACAAGAACAGCTACTCACACGAAAAAAACACTCGCTCAAACTCCAAGTACTGCAACCAAAAGCTCCTCACCATCACGAATAAGCTCCAGCCAGAACTCCAACAACCGAACTTCAAATATGCGGAGAAGAAGAAACATTGACTCCCAAGACATGGATTCCGGCGCCACAGCTGCCCCAGTATCACACGAGTATCATCCGGGTACCATCCGGGTATCACGACGAGATGAGATACTTGCCCGAGTATCGAACGAGTATCATCTAGGTATATGCCGACAGTTTCGGGGACGCGATCGCCGGCTCAGGGCGTGTCGCCAGCGTCGCTACTTTGTTATCTACTTCGTTCGTAGATTCTTGTGACGTAAATGTACAGATGGATTAGTGACGGTCCTTCGTCGCAGGTCCACGTGGATGATTGGGAGGGCCTTGGGTTATTAGGGGAGATTAGTTGGCACTAAACGCGTGGTTATGGCCTTAATTGGGGGCTGAATATCTTTGTGTGGGTAAATTTAGAGGTTGTTGGGCGGTGATCGTGGTTTAAGTGCTTTGATGAGGTATGGTAAGCCCCCCTAACACCGACAAGTTAAGGAATGTGCATATATGGAGAGAGGAGATAATTATACTACTATTTTTTCAGTGATAGCCAATAGAATTACAATTCCAACCCAAGTGGTTTCATATTTTTTCGATGAAAACTGAATTAGTTATGAATTTCAACCTGTGCGGCGGGTGGTTAGCGATAGGTACTCCCCATAACCAACGACCAAAAGTAAGGGTCTTGACTAATAGCAAACCTCCATTTGGAGCTGAGTTGGTGGTAATGGGATGGAAGAGGGTTGGATATACCCCAATTTTATTGGCATTGGCTATGGGTTTTTGTTGGTTATGGAGGGGCTTACCTTATACCCCCCATGACCGATAGATTAAGCAATGTGCATATGAGGAGAACCCAAATAACAATGCATTTACTTTTCGGTAATAGGCAATAGAATAACAATCTCAACCCAAGTGATTTCATATTTTTTTGATGAAAATTGAGTTAGTTATGAATTTTCTCCTTGTGCTGCCATGTTTGGTCCATTTCTGCCACTAGGTACCCCCCGTTAGCGCCGACCAAAAATTAGGGTCTTGACCAATAGTAAGCTTTAATTTGGAGTTGGCAAAGAGTGAATGGGTGGCAATGGGGTGGATATGGGGCGGAATTGGAACCAAATATAGAGTGGCGGTGATAGGAAGGTGGGAGTAATGGGCAGGGGTATCTTTTACTAGAGTAAGAGCATTTCCAGTGCAATTTGTAGGGGAAAAGTTGTCTTCAAAGGGCTTAAAAACAAAGATCAATCACAAAACATAAATACTTGTTTTTATTCTATAATATGAAATTTAAGAATATGAGTTGGAAAGGGCAATAAAACACAAATATCAAACCAATAATGGTGTTTGAGGTTCAGAGATTTGAACCAAACATGAATATATGTAGCACTTTGAATTCTGGTAGCAAAACGTAGTTAAAGAACCAAAGACCCCAATTTAGTTGATTGGATGTCATTTAACAAACCTTCTTGAATAGATTTTGTCTCCACTACATCAACTTTTTGGCAAAAGATTTGGTTCGTGGAAATTGTATACTTAGGATCAAGGTTTTTTTCTTTAGCACCAAAATCTTGTAGGAAAGAAAGACTAGTGGACTAAACCTGAGGGAAGCAAGTTTGATTGGCTCAGTAGGTGCAGGTGATGCCAGAAATAGAAGAAAAAAAGGGGGAAAAAACAAACATTGCTTTGGATAAGGCAATGCTCAAGCTGCTTACTTGGTGGCTCTAGAGATGTCTCTACCTTGTGACTAGCAATTGTAAACCTAAGCACAACTTGCAATCAAGTTAACGCCTAAAGGAACACGACTATGTTATGGAAAAAGAACTTCAAAAGTATTGTTAAGATTGCCAGTATAACATTTTCACAAAAAATGATGTCAATCTACTTTTAACCATAGGATCTTACTATGTATTATAGGAAAACATATTGAAATTTTTAATATAATTTTTAACTGCAAAGATTGGAAGATTATAACACGTAAAATAGGTCAAATGGTCTTTTTGCACCCTAAGTCTTTTTAATAAAATGGAATGTTGACAATATGCAAAGTTGCCACTCTTTAAAATCACATTCTATATGATGTAAGGTATACGTCCCAAAACAATTAGATATGTTACATGTGTTTAGCATATCCAAAACAATTGTGCAACAAGAAGGGGTCCAAAGTCACACAATTTTTTATTTTTTGTTGTGATCTAAGTTTTATATATAATGGAAATCCAATCAATAAACATAAAGATTGTTATGATTTCCCAAGGTTGAAAAGAAGAAAAATGAACTACGAAACTCTTTTGCACTTTAGAAAGTTATTTTTTGTAGAATCTAAGAGAAAGTTATAAGTGACAGTTGTCTCCTTGTACAAATGGAATAGTACAACTTATTAATTATTGCCTATTATACTAAAGCAACCCATATCAAACCAAAGAAAGAGAGATAAAACTATGTTTTCAAAAGATAACAACATGAATTGAGTTATTGTTTATTCCACAATGCCTAAAAGACATCCACTCCTATTTGTATAAAACTACTAGTAGACCATCTCTAAATAATTTTCAAACATACTTAAATTCTACATAGAAATTGATTTAAAATTTGACCAATTTAGAAATTGTGTTTTTAGTTGTGAATCCTTAGTTTTGAAATTTGATTTCCATACTAAAATTACAAGGTATAGTTTCATCATAGAGTATTAAAATCTAAAGTTTTAGAACACGTGTCTCTTTAATGTATTGGTTCATGCACAAATATAACAACCATATACAAGATACCAAAATATAAACATCAAATTTAAAGAATTAAAGCACCATTAATCTCTAAATGGCATTCTGAGGCCTAAAAAGCAGTCTATTAATCTTAGATCAAATGAGGATCAATTTTTTTGACAAAGCATGGATGCATGACCAATTATGTCAAAGAAGTTGTATTTGTAAAGTCAACTAGGAACTTAGGGCAAAAATAAAAATAGTCGTCCAAGTCCTTTATGAATACGTTGCAAATATATATAAGAGAATTTGATGTTGTAAGTAAGTGCATTATATGGCCTTTGTCAAGTTGCATTAACCAATAAAGGACTAAGACTATGTTTCACCAAAACCACCCTAAAATTGACTCCCTAAAATGAGACGTTCAACCATAGGACATTCAAGTTCACTTCTGCAAAGAGACACCCAAAATCTTTTGTAAATTTTGACCACAGGGAATGTAAGATACATGCAATTGAGTAGCGCAATATGGTTTTTCCTCCCTTGTATGGACATGGTCAATGTACTTTGACTCAAGGTAATGTCAGGGACACGGAATACAGACTAGAAATCTAAACAAGAAGTTCAAGAGGAACTGACAAGAACTAGATTAATCAGACGAGTACAAGAACAACACTAGAGAGGTGAGCTATAGCTCCTAGAGATGTGTTGTCGAGACTGAAAAACCCTTCAGCCTCGACCTCAATATATACGCTAGTCTAGGAAGCTTCTCGAGAGGCTTCCGCAAACATAGGAAGCTTCTCGAGCAACTTCCACTAAACGATATCAACTAGAAACTTCTCGAGAGGCTTCCGCTAACATAGGAAGCTTCTCGAGCAACTTCCACCAATTGCTATCAACTAGAAGCTTCTCGAGCAACTTCCACCAACTACTATCAACTAGAAGCTTCTCGAGAGGCTTCCGCTAACTACCAAGATGCTAGAAGGTTCTAAGAGGATCTATGGAGTTCCAAGTATCTTCTGGAAGGTTCCAGAAGATTCTACGGACTATGTCCCTAACATCACCTCCTCCTTTAGCTTCGAGGTCTCCGAGAAGCAATGTTGTTGTCAGTCAGTACCAACGCAGGAAGATGAAGATCTGCCGCATGACATCGGCAATAAACTCCAATTGTTGTTCACGAGGCAAGTGGTTCATCGGCCCTTGAAGCCAACGATAGTGGCCCACGCCTTCTACTTCAGACCAAGCATGAACTTCCGTGTCTTCATTATGGAATTGTCCTGCAAACACACCTTCTGGCAGACCATTGAAAGCAGGCTCGACCTCAAAAACAATCGCCAGCGATCGGTTACTCGGAAACCTCCGTCGGCGTCATGGTGCGGGCGGTTCTTCATCTCGGGGTTGTCTTCGAGAATTCGTTGGTTGAGATGGTATGACTGGCATGTTGTCTATCTCTTGACTATCCATGACTGAAGACGAAACTATGACTACTGGAAAAATCCTATCTAGGACAAATTAACTACACCAACTATGAATCATGGTGGTGTTCTCTCCCCCTTTTTATTCTCCTCGGTGGGCAAGCGTCAGAGAGAAGCTATTGTAGGAATGGTTTAGGCTTATTAGGATATCGTTGATGAAATTCCTGTACCTTTTCCGGCGCGTTTGCGAGATTTTTGGCATCCTCCCACGTTCTTTCATTGATGTCGTAGCCGCTCCAATGCACAAAATACTCCAAGTTTCCCCTTCTGCGCCGTGAATCTAGTATCTTTTCTACCTCGTATTCCTCATGGTTCTCAATTTCGATACTAGGTGGCGGGCCTTGCACTCTTCCAGGAAAAGTTGACTCTCGATAAGGTTCCAACAAAGACACGTGGAAGACTGGATGTACCTTCATAGCAGCTGGTAACTCTAGCCGGTACGCCACTGGATTGATTTGCTTCTGGATAACAAATGGTCCCAATCTTCGATAGTCCAACTTATCACACGGTCGCTTGGTCTTGATGTTCCGTCGAAGTAGCCATACCTTATCTCCAATCTTGAAAGTAGGTGCCTCATTCCGAAATTTATCTACGGACGCCTTGTAAGACTCTTGGACAGTCTGCAATTGAAGTCTCAACGTAGCTTGAAGCTCCGATTGCTGCTTCGCAAAGCCTTCCGCTGCCGGGTTGGTATTGGTTACTGGATTTAACAAATCGAGCTTCGGATGGTATCCATAATTGGCAAAGAATGGTGTTTGTTGAGTCGACGCATGAAGGGTGTTGTTGTAGGCAAACTCGGCAAATGGTAGATACGCGGTCCAATCGTCTTGTTGGTAGTTGATGGTGCAGCGTAGATATTGCTCCAAGACTTGATTCACCCGTTCCGTCTGACCGTCGGTTTGAGGATGAAAAGCCGAAGGAAGCTTGATATCCACCTTCAATATCTCAAAAAGAAATCTCCAGAACTTGGAGACGAATTGAGTTCCTCGATCCGACACGATATCATCTGGCAAGCCATGATAACAAAATATATTATCAAGAAAGAATCTTGTTGTGTCCTCGCTTGATGATGTCTTCTTGCAGGGAATAAAGTGCGCCATCTTTGTGAGCCGATCCACCACAACAAGGATGCTGTCAAACGAATTTGAAGGCGGTAGGTCCGTAATGAAGTCCATGGAAACTGAAGACCATGGTCGATGCGGAATAGGCAATGGCTGCAGAAGTCCATAAGAGCGATGTCGAGGGTTCTTGGACCTTGAACAAATATCACAAGAGAGGACAAACTCCTTCACATCCTTCTACATTTGGGGCCACCAATAGTCTCGCGAAATAAGCTCCAATGTCTTGTTGTATCCAAAATGTCCTGCTGCTGGAAAGTCGTGGCGAGATTGGAGAACTCGAAGTTCTGTTGGTCCCCTTGGAATATACAGTCGCTCTTCAAAATACAAAAGACCTCTCTCGACCTTGAACTTGTCATTATCGACACGCTTCTTGATCTCAAGAGCTACAGAATCTTCAATTGTTGCAGTCCGTACTTGGTCGAGGAAGTCCGTATCAATTGGCACGACAGCAGTATAAATTCTAAAATGCTCCGGTTTCAACAATGTGGTGCATTGTTGATCAAATGCTGCTTCTCCAGCCTTGGGTGCAAGATACGATCTCCTCGATAATGCATCGGATAGTCTTTGCTGCTTCCCGGGCCGATAGGTAATAACAAAGTCAAATCGCGACAGCGACATATTCCACCGAGCTTGACGTCGATTCAGGACTCGAGCCGACATAAAGTACTCCAAATTCTTGTGATCCGTGTATACAGTCACCGGATGCGCAGCGCCTTCGAGAAAGTGTCGCCACTCTTGGAAGGAATCCACTATAGCAAGGAGTTCTTTATCGTGGATTTTGTAGTTGATTTCAGCGGCAGAGAACTTTCGGGAATAAAATGCAACTGGATGAAGTTTCCCATCTACGCCCATCTGTGAAAGTACAGCTCCCAAAGCAAAATCAGAAGCATCGGTCTCCAAATAGAAGGCCTTTGCAAAGTCAGGGTGTACCAAGATTGGAGCCGTAGTAAACGCCGCCTTGAGATCTTGGAATGCCTTTTCCGCTTGAGGTCCCCATTTGAGCTTGTCCTTACGAGTCAATCGAGTGAGTGGTGCAGCGATTCGAGAATAGTTCTTGATGAAGATCCGATAGAAGTTAACAAATCTAAGAAAACATTGTACGTCTCTAACTATCTTCGGAACCTCCCAGGATACAATTGCTTCCATCTTCTTGGGGTCCATCTTCAAGCCGTCGTAGTTGCAATGAACCCTAGAAACTCCATCTCGATTTGGTGAAATAGGCACTTTTCCAACTTGGCGTAGACTCCTCGTTCTCGTAGTTTCTCAAGGACCAAACGAACGTGCTTCTCATGCTCTTCTTCGTTCTTGGAAAATATCAGAATGTCATCCAGATAGATGACAACAAAGTCGTCAAAGTGCTCCCGAAAGATGTCATTCATCATATGTTGGAAAACAGCCAGAGCATTGGTAAGGCCAAAAGGCATGACATTATACTCAAAATGGCCATACCTTGTACGGAAAGCTGTCTTCCACTCGTCTCCTTCCTTGATTCGTACAAGGTTATAAGCTCCCCTCAAATCAATTTTCGTAAAGATCTTTGCACGCCCGAGCTGCTCCAAGAGACTAGAAATCAAAGGTGACGGGTAACGGTTTTTCTTAGTTACCTTGTTGAGGCCTCGATAGTCCACGCACATCCGCAGAGAGCCATCTTTCTTCTTCACGAACAAGATCGGTGCCCCAGCTGGCGACTTTGAATGACGAATGAAGTTCTTTGCCAAATTCTCGTCAATGTACTTCCGCAGCTCCGCTAACTCCGTTTGAGAGAGATTGTAGATTGGGCCAAAAGGTGGTTGTGCTCCTTGTAAGTCTATGGCACAATCATATGGTCGATGCTCCGGTGGCATGTCAGCGTTATTATTTTGAAACACGTCTTCAAACTCCTTATACTGCTCTGGTATACTTGTGGTCAAAGTCTTCTCTTCGTTGGTCGGCGTTGGATAAATGATAAATGGTGTATCTTCTTTGGATGACCTTACAAATGCTCTTGCCCCAAGGAATAACGGTTTTTTGGTTCTAGACCTTCTAATAGGCTTACTTTCAGAATGATCTATGGGAAACGTCATCTTTCGCAACCTCCAATCAATAGATGGGTTATGCTTTTCTAACCAAGAAAGACCAAGAACGACAGGGTTTGACGGGGTTCTAATAATATTGAAAATAACAAAACTACTATGGTTTTCAAACACAACCTCCATAGGTTTCGATTCGTGGGTGACACTACCAGACAATAAGGGTCGTCCATCTATTACTTCTACGTGTACGGGTTTGGATTTTAGTATTAGAGGGATCTTATGACGCTTAGCAAATTCTTCGTCTAAGAAACAAGAAGATGCCCCTGAATCTAATAATGCTAGGATTTTGATTTTCTGAGGACCGAACGACAAAGGGATTGTAAAACAACTAGCAGGCTGGGCAGAAAAAGTGGAACCTGATTTTTGTTGTGGTATTGAATTGTCCAGCCGCACGGTTCCTATTGTGGCTGGGCATCTTCATTTTCCTGCATAATCGCGCCTCTGGTCTTCACAATGCGTCGATTCTGCTTCCAGGGGCACCTTCCAGCTCTGTGGCCTTGCTCACCACAATACAAGCATAGTCCTTCCTCCATACGTCGCTTTCTTTCTTCTGGAGTAAGGGACTTGACACGTACTGCATCAATTTGCATGGATTTGGGACCTGTAAGATGATTCTCTGGACCTTTTGAAAATGCTGCAAATGTTCCATCATTTCTCCAGCCTGATCGCCTTTCTTGTCGTAATTCAAAAAGGCGGTTGTCACAAATAATTGATTGAGATATGAGTTCTTCTAACATATCCACCTTGGGCATGGTGATCAATAAGTTCTTTACATCATCTCTCAGTCCATAGCGAAATCGAGTCATGAACGCCTTATCGTTCCAATCAAGATCACATGTAAGCTGTTGAAATTCTGCAGCACAGATTGCAGCAGAACGTGATCCTTGTCGCAGTTGTTGTATCTTTCTTTCAGCTACTCCTTCTCGATCGCTATCTCCAAACGCAGCAGTAAATCTCTCCATGAAAGCTTCTAGATTGTACAGTATTGGAGAATCCTTCTCCAATAATGGAGCAAACCAAGAGCGAGCATTTCCCGATAACAGAGTACTTATGAAAGCAACCTGTGTAAATCCTTCCGGATAACGAGAAGGATATAGACGTAGGTAAAGCCGTACTTGTTGCACAAACCCTCGGAAATGTGTTCTTGTTCCGTCAAACTTGTCTAGCATACTTGCTTTTGGTTCTTTCATACTAATCCTATCTACAGAGGTCATATGTAGCACATGTCTTGCTTCTTTCAATCAAACAACCTCTTGTTGCAGGCTATGGATCTCACGTCTAGCTTCTTCCGTCACTAAATCAATCTGAGGTTCTCTACTTGGATTGCGTAGAAATGCAATTTCTTCTCAAAGGCTATTCATAAGAGCTTGAAGATCTGCAAGAGTTGCCACTCTATTTTCTACTTGTAGAGATGCGCCTTCCATGATCTGATCTCCTTCCATTCTAAACAAGAGAGAAGGGATCAATACCAGTCTAAGAGAGGGTAATCTGCAACCCTTAGAATGCTCAAGTATCAACGAGGAAAGGGATAGTCCACTCTTTGCCTCAATGAACTAAGCTCTGATATTGAGGAAATATCAGTTTAGAGGAGGGTAATCCGCAACCTCTAAAAGGCTAGTTTACTTTCAAGAAGAGGGGTAATCTACACTCCAACAAGAAGGAACTAGCTCTGATATCAAGGATGTGTGCAGTCTCGACAAATTGTCAGGGACACGGAATACAGACTAGAAATCTAAACAAGAAGTTCAAGAGGAACTGACAAGAACTAGATTAATCAGACGAGTACAAGAACAACACTAGAGAGGTGAGCTATAGCTCCTAGAGATGTGTTGTCGAGACTGAAAAACCCTTCAGCCTCGACCTCAATATATACGCTAGTCTAGGAAGCTTCTCGAGAGGCTTCCGCAAACATAGGAAGCTTCTCGAGCAACTTCCACTAAACGATATCAACTAGAAACTTCTCGAGAGGCTTCCGCTAACATAGGAAGCTTCTCGAGCAACTTCCACCAATTGCTATCAACTAGAAGCTTCTCGAGAGGCTTCCGCTAACTACCAAGATGCTAGAAGGTTCTAAGAGGATCTATGGAGTTCCAAGTATCTTCTGGAAGGTTCCAGAAGGTTCTACGGACTATGTCCCTAACAGGTAATGGCATACATCACACTATACATTACATAAATTTTATGAATCTATGTTTTATAGGCAAAAAGAATTAGTTTAAAAAACATTATTACTTCTTAAATTAAAGAATTCAAGTTGTAACCAGATAGACTTATGTTGACATATCTTGCAACCACCTACATTGTGCAATTGTCCTATGTCTATACACTACTACTCAAACTACCCTAGACGTTTTTGGCAAGAGAATCTTTGTTCTAGAACATTTTTTTCCCCTTGCAATATGTGAATGTCCCTATCTTTTGTTCAAGCATAAAAAACATCTAGTCATTCTTTACTTCAAAGGAACCTATATAACTTCAATTGTTCATCCAATAGCAATTTGTATTTTAGAGGTTCAGACAAACATCATAGAAAGGTATGTAACATCTTTGGGTTATTTGCAGCCTTTTGAATTTGACATACTATTATGTCCTCACTCTTCACAGCTATCAGATCAATAGAAGAGCTTGATAGTGTTTTTAAGTAAAAGAATTCGATTAAGTCAATGGAAGAGCTTATTGGCGAGTGTCCCTTGATGAATCGAGAAACCTTTTTAACCTATCTACCTTTGCTATTCTTTTAAAATCCTCTCAAACACTACATAGATACCAGGCCCAAGGGTTGGATTTGGCAAAAAGGATATATAATAATAGCTACCAAATTTTTGGATATTCTATTCCAAAAAAATGAATTTTCTTTGGTAAGAATATAAAATTTCTAAGAATATTTTATTTTTCAAACCTCCAATTTCATAAATATACTAGCAATTGGCTATTGCTTTGCAACGCAATACTAACCATTTTAATGTAGTTTTTATGTTACAAACTATATAAAAAAAAGTAACATGATTCACTACACAGCTGACTTCGCAATTAATTGCGCGGTTGACTGCAACGTTTCTATAGTTCACTGCACGACTCACTGCGTGGTTGATCGCTGCGTGGTTCACTACATAGATTATGATTTTAGTAGTGTAAATAAATATTAGGCACTGTAGTGCCAAATCCAACCCTCGGATACGATCATAGTTGCAAAGAAACGCATTTTGTCAATGTGAGGGCTATGAGAATTGGCGGGGCTATCGTTTCCACGCGTCTAGAAGAACCCTTTGAAACAGGTTGTTTTGCAACTATGGATAACAATTAGAGCCTACCCAAGTATACAAAAATTGCTCATCTCTATCATTTAAAACAACTTTTTTTACCGAGTACCATCCCTCTCGGCGTGGACAGGATATCCCCCAAGCTCAGACTTACCCGAGGTGGGCCCCATCTTAATTGCATGGGCTCATTTTTCTGGCCCTCCCATTTTGGGGGGGTCAGAGGCTTTTTTGGCTTTTTTTTTACGAAACTACGGCCTACGGCCGCAATTTAGTCTATAGATCACCCTCTGGCTAAATTTAGGGCCCCATTCAAAAACAAAATAGGGGCCAGGTTTTGGCCCCACCACCTTGTCCCCCACCTGGTAAGTCCGAGCGTGGGGATGTCTTGTCAAATCGATCCCTCTCTGCCTTTGACACAAACGCTAAAATCTGTTAATCTTGTAACTTATCTAATACATTTGAATCCGTGAATGTTGATGGTCACGCTTCAGATCTTGCATAGAATCTACCATGTCTCGTGAAACTGTACCAATGTGACAATGTTGCTAAAACAATACCACAATATGAAAAATCTAGCCACGTATCACTGAAGCCAATTGTAGTGTACTTGAAAATATATGAAGTACAATTAGTATGTCATTTTTTCCCCATTCCCAGTGAAACACATATTTCACAGGTGAATAAGATTAAAATATTGCACTAACATACATTAACAATGACGGAAGATACAATATAAACCTTACTGTTTTATTCATTTTTTTCAAAACGTTTTGAAACATTTTGAAATGTCTCGGAAAAATCTTTTGGAAAAATCTTTCAAAACAAGGCATGCAACTATGGATATGATTAACACAACTTGAAGATATGAGCCTTCACTAGAGTGCATTCCATGTTCTAGGGTTTAGGGTTAGGATTTAGGGTTTAGGATTAGGGTTTAGAATCACTAAATCAACCACAAGCTTTGCAATAGATGATCTCTGGAACTTTGCTTCAGGGATTCTATTGCTAGGGAGAGGGTTCTAAGATTGATTGGACTTTGTGCTCCTATTTCTTCTTGCCCTGCTTCTTCTTCTTCTCGTCCGCGGCAATTAGCTCTGCGGCGTACATGGCGTTGTCGTTGTCGACGATGGCTCTGATGCCCTCTTCCTCATCCTTGATCTGTCAAAAACCCACAAAGATTCAACTCATGTTGCATCTCTAAATATAATCCTAACCCTAAACCTAAACCTAATCATAACATAACCATAACCACAACCCTAATCTAATTGAGTGAGTGAATTACGGCGTTCATTTCTGCAAGGTCGCGCCATAAGTGCATCCCATCCGAAAGTCTTGTGTACCTGCAAAGCAACAGCAAAAGAATAGCAGGTCACTAAACATACAAAATTCAATTATTTAAAGTTTTTTTTCTAAAGATTAGAAACCCCCCGTCTTCTTCTTTTTTATAGAAACCACCGAGTTTGAGTTTTTTGTGAAATTTTTATTGGGACAATCTTCTTTTCATTTATCTTGCCTCACTCTTCACATCTACTAGATCAATGTAAGAGCTTAATGGAGTCTCATCTAAGATTATTTAGAAGAGCTTGGTGGTGTCTAATCTCATATCAGAAGTTGGCTAGTTGTTGTGAAACCACCACGTAACAGTAAACCATATTGTATTCAACAAAACTTCATTTCAACAGCCATGTACCTTTCAAAAAGAGAAGGTCATCTTGTATCATGAATCTTAGTCGTTTTTTTGCTTTGTGAACTAATCATAAAAATTGAGAGCTATTTAGGGCTAATTTTTATTATTGAACAAGAAAAGAAGTGAGAATCCATGGTATCTTTGCTTTGCTTTATAAAGAAACCTGAGGGACAAAGAAGAGATCATGTTTTAACATGAACCTTAATTGTTTATTTCCTCTTTAATCTGATTATAGAAATTCAAAGCTATCTTGGACTAAATTTAAAATCAATAACCAATAATGAGAAAGGATAAAATTTCATTAGTATCTCTCCATCACTTTGTAAATCATTTTCAAAGAAGAAAAAGTAATGCAGCTTAACCCTTTAAGGTCAATGAGATTTTCTAGAGAGTGTTCTAGATCATGAAAAATGACATCTACACATTTCAGTACAAAATTTCTACAAACTCATTTCATGGAAATCACTCTAGCTCACCAATGCTTGCACCGATTGTTGTGGCAATGGTCTCAATAGATGCCCATCTTCCTCCACCTCTAAGTCATGATCTATTTATCCCTTTGAGGTTGCCTATAGCGCTTGCTACAAAGGCCCTTGTGCCAAAACGACTCATATATGATCGTTTGGCCTTAAAAAATTCAATTTTAGCCACCTTACTCCTCTTTAAAGTGATTATAGAAAGTCGGCACCTATTTATTAATGATTGATCATACGAAAAGAAGTCAAAACTCATGATGTAGTAGTACCCTATCATGTCTTTTTCTAGAGGCGCAAGGAAGCGATTGGGATACTCCACCCACAACTGGCCGGTCCCTATTTCTCCCCTCTGCCTGGTTTCATACCTGATTAATCACATGACCAATTAATTAGATAATTTGAATTAATTATTTAATTGATTCTAAATTTTCATCAAAATTAACTCCTAAATGCCCATAGCAAGTATGGAAATCTCCACTTCATATAAAAATGAGTGAGACATGGAGGAGATGTCCATTGAACATTACTTTACCCCAAGCACTGTGACTACCAAGCCAAGTGGTGTCTTCACAAGATCCCGAGCCTGCAAAAATATGCAAACAAAATTAAAAAAATTAGGGGTGATAAATATTAGAGTTTTGAGCTCTTTTCTCACTCGAGAGAATCAAACTAGTTCTAAATATCCACAATTTTCTCTATTTAAAAAAAAAATTGAATCGATTTCTATAACCAGCTCAACAAAGAAGGTGGCTCAAATTCCTGACCTCTCTTTCTTCCTTCTCAAAGGTGGCTAAAACTAATTCTAACGTGAGTTTGGACACTACCATACTCTTCCTTTGACTCGATTGAAGGAATCTAGCTTGAGACACTTTTACATCCACGAGTAAGGAATGAATAGTTTAATACATCAATACAGGAGTTATTTTAATGACTTTACAAATAACTCAAGTGTGAATTATGCTACAAATAAATTTTCTCTACTCATAAGATAAATTAACATTTTTCTAAAGAATGTAAAAATCTATAGAGAGATTATTTACGTTGGCAAGTCATGGTACAATTCATTAATACCTTGAGCTTCATGTATGGTTCCATGTCCACTTCCTCTGCCCAAAACGCTGGAGGTTTGCCCATCCTGGCTCAAAAGCAAGTCATTTAACCCTTCATTTATTTCAAAATAACAGAAATATAAATTTATAAAATCAATCAATTGCCCTAATTTTTGAAATCCTTGAACACATTTGTGCTATATTAAATAACGAGTTTGCAGGTTTCACACATCGATTGTGCTGTGTCTATTTATCCAATTTATACATTTCTCTATGTGAGTCTAAAAAAATGGTATTGAAGCACTTCAAATGTTAAAATTGCACTTGGGAGATTTTAGACAAAGGTGCCAATGGTATTAGAATCCTAACAAAAACAACACTTTACATGTTTGGAATGCATATGATCAAAGGGTTTGCTAAAAGGCACCGATGGTACTGAAAGTTTAACAAAAAAAAAAAAAACAACACATCAATCTAACCAACTACAAGGTTCCATTCATGAAACGAAGTAGAACAATGTCATAGCATAGAATTAAAACCTTGTGGGACGATATCATAGCATTAAATTCAAACCCTATTGCAAGGGAAAGAGGCTCTAGATTTTCCAAACAAAAGTTGTATGTGATATTCTACATCAATTACATCAATGAGTCAATGAACAATGTCTAAATTTCAAGAATTAAGTTTGTTACCTTGCGTGTCAAGACTTAGATGAAGGTACTTTTAAAAAAATTAGGAGAAGGCGAAAAGATGCAATTTTATATGGAGAGTAGTGATTAGGGTTTCTATTTGGAAATCTTGTAACTGTTCAAAATCCTTGACTCAGATATCCATCCATCAGCATAAATTAAACCTGGTCATCCTTACTTTGACAAAATTCCGAACAAATGTGAAGGTTCCCAATATCTTCCCCATATTGAACAAAAGAGACAAAAATGAGAAAAGGCTAGAGAGTTCCGGAACCAAAAGTAAAAAGTAAAAAGTTGAATGAAAGGTATTAGTAGTATTATTTACATCCAAGGGGCTTTAGAGTTGTTCTTCTCAAGGTACTTAGTAGCACACTAGGTAATTATAGGGTTCACCTTTGAAAGGAAGAATCAAGGATAGCATGTACTATTTAGGCCCTTGTGGTTACAATGTCCCCAACAAACGTTTCATTCATGCATTTAGTCAACCAACAATATTAAAATCAGTTTTTAAAAACTGGTAGAAATGCTATAAGTTGTTATTTACATTTTGAAGGAGTTTGGTAAGCTATTCAAGTATATAATGCTTGGGTTTATCTAGGTGATACCCAACAATAATCTTGAAATACCAATGTGATACCCATGGATATCATCACAGAAGGTGACTAAATACTTGCAATGCTAGCCAAACATTCTAGCTGAAATTGGTAACAAAATTGCCAACAGTTGTTACTCACAACAATATCATCAACATTAACCTTTAGCGCCTAAGAGGCTCTGGTAGGGTCGTTTTTTGTGTTTTTTCTCTTGTGACTCTTTCTACAATATTCAATTGTCTCTCACGTACTTTGAATGCATTTTGAGCTCCTCAATAGCTTTCCGATAGATCATTCCAATCTCTAATCCATGCAGGCATCAACAAACTACAATGGTTTCCATGAAATGGAGTCGTAGATTTTGTGGTGAAATGTACCCACTACATAGATGATTTTTTTTGCCTAATCTACTACACTCGTAGATTGTCTCTGACTCTTGTGGTCCACGTAGGCGTTAAAAGGTTAACCAAGTCATCAACATTCATGTTCAGAAAAACATTGTCAGTAGATAGACATCCAACTAGGCTAAATCTTCCACATGATTTCTAGTGATCTCTAAAAGCCACCCTAAGCTTCAAAAAGATGCCCTTCATTTAATATTAAATGCTACTCTTTCATCACTGTTGATAGTTTTAGATCAATGGAAGTGCTTGGTGGTAGAATGCTTCGATTGAGTACAAAAGAGCTTGGTGGTCTTTAAACTCAAGTTAGAAATAGTTTAAGTTGCCCTTGAGAAGCAAAAAAAAGAGGTCATGTTGTTCCAAAAATGTTAGTTGTAGGTGATTATAGATTAATTTAGATGGGTGATTAGAGAGGTCAAAACTCATGAATTTTTTGCCTAACTTTGCAAATTATGACTTCAATAATTGGTTCTTGGTGCACCCACACTAATTTTCATCAAGCACATGCATGTCAACATTTGATTGGCTATTCATTCCCAAGCAAGTATGTGTCAGTTGCCAATTGGATGTAAATTTCCAATTAGTGTAGAAACTCGAACTACTCTAATCCATACTATATTCAGTGTTTGGTGTAGCTGTCATGAAATCACCGGGTCTCGCAATGAATGATATATACTCTACACAATGATTGTTCATCTTCTATCATGTTACAAATGCTTTCCAAGTCTATCGATTTCGTGACTTAATTTGTTTGCTTTGGGAATGAATGATTGAACATCAAGACATCAAGCAATTATACTGAAACATTAGTCAGGAACCGTATATACATGCACGTATTTTACTCTCTAGAATTCAAAAAATGTAGTGAAACTTAGCAAGACTTACACCTTCGGATTGAAGATTCTTCAACTAACATCTCTCATTTGGAGAACGTTTCAATATGTGAACCTTATCATGTTTGAATACGACAAAACATGTCATGTAGAATATTGTGGCTACCAGTGGCACCTTCTGATGTGTAAAGGTTAATCTTCTAAAAGTATAATTGTATTGTTGGAGGTGAAAGTTAAAAAAAATTAAATCTTCTTTCCTCTTTTCCTGAAGAATGGGCAATATCAAAGTGGAAAAATCTATAAAAAAAAGTGACATTTGTTAGAGGCAGATAGGAAAAAAATCACAAGACCAATGGCTTGAATTATTTTTTAACTCACTATTTGGATAAATTTGATAGATATCTTTACGTAGATGATATAAACCTAAGATATATGAGTATCAAGATTAGATATTTTTATTTATACATGAGATTTACATTCCACACATGCACATGTAAAAAAAACAGGATTTAATTAATTAATTAATTTTAAATACATTCTATAAATATGATGAACTTCATATCTCAAAGCATTTGCAAGCAAGGTAGCTTGCATTCTCTATTACATACTACTATAGCATCTTTACCACTTGGACAATTATATATATATATATATATATATATACGAGTAGAACCCCCATCGAAACCGACGGGCCAAGGGAAATCTTGAGTTAAACAAATGTACGTAGATGAAAACTTTAAATTTTGAATTGGAAACTTCCTTTAGCCTCCTGAGAAAAGAAGCCCAACGCTCTCCGAAATCAAAGGAATCCATGGTATCAATGCAATGTATCCCCCACGATTGTATGTAAAGACATTTGCCTGAAACACTCGTGCTGAGCACCAACGTACAATTAATATGGTGCCAGAATATGATCCATTTGATGCATACAATTGCAGAGAAGCATCATGGGTGTATTTATTATTTACTATATATCCATTATTTACTTTAGATATTCCATATTTACTTCATATACCTTGTAGTTTCATCCAAATAATTCAATAGGTAGAAATCATTATTTTTGAATTGTATGTGTAGCACTTATTTTTTACATTTGGTGCATAACAGCATTTTAAAACTTAATTATTTTTTTATCACATCCAAATTCTAATGAAAGGGCACATTCAAAGGATTCCTCCAAAGGGCACATTCAAAGGATTCCTCCAAAGGGCACATATGGAGGATTCTTTGAAAGGACACATTCAAAAATCACGTGACCGGGAGCGGCGGACAGACAAACCACCGCCTTTTATATATATATATATATCATACTACTAATTATACTACTAAAATCATTATCTACCCAGTGAACCACGCAGTGATTAACCCCGCAGTCAACCGTGCGGTGAACTACATAAACGTTGCAGTCAACCACGCAGTTAATTGTGCAGTCAACCGTGCAGTGAACTACATAAACGTTGCAGTCAACCGTGCAGTGAACTACATAAACGTTGCAGTCAACCGCGCAGTTAATTGTGCAGTCAACCGAACAGTGAATCATGTTACCTTTTATTATTTATAGTTTGTATTATAAAAACTACATTAAAATGGTTGGACATATGAGTTGCAAAGCAAGCGCCAATTGCTAGTATACTATTAAAACCATAATGTACGTAGTGAACCATGGAGCAATCAACCACGCAGTGAACTATGCAGTGAACTATAGAAATGCTCCAGTCAACCGCGTACTTAATTCCGCATTTAACCTTGCAGTGAATCATGTTATCTTTTTTTTTTTATAGTTTGTAATATAAAAACAACATTAAAATGGTTGGACTAATGCGTTGCAAAAGAAACGCCAATTGCTTTATATATATATATATATATATATATATATATATATATATATATATATATATATATATATATATAATTTTTTTAAGTTTATAGATCAACTGATTTTCACAAATTCAAAAAATCTATCAAAAGAATGTATTTGAGATTTATCAAATTAAAGGTTCGTTCATTTAGGCGTTGGATTTAGAACATTAAATTTCCTGTAAATTTTCTCAACTCATGGGTTTGTTACTTGACATAATTTAAACATCCATATCTTTCTAATAATATACTACTTTGTAAGTACTCAAAGTATTTTAACCCATAAATTTCCAAGAGTCCCCTCGGGGAACTCTAGAAGGTTTGGGCAGGTACCTCTTGCGTCAATCTATAACATTATTTTTTGAAATTTTTAATGTAGATGGACATTTCTAAAAGTTGGATGTGAGTCCAAGTTTTTTCTAAATCCAACATTTTATGAAAAATTTATAGGGTTTTGAAGTTTAAATGGGGAGAGCGGGCACGTCGGGCAACTCCAAAAACTTTTGATAGGACACTCTATTGAATGTGAAAATTTCTATGCTAGCTAATAATATTATTTCCTTTCATATTGTCAAAAAAATATTCTATCTTTAGTGGAAAAAAACATATAAATCCAAGTCAAACATTTTCACACATTGTCGCACATTGCCTGGCAAGGTACCAAAAAAACTTCTTCTTTTTCACATAAACCTTTGAGATCGTCATATTTTTTACTTTTTATTTTTTCCGCAGCATTATGTGGTGTAAAACCATTTGGATTCTCATTCTAAAACATACTACGTTCACAAAAAAAATATAACGCAAATTGACAATTTTGGAACCTCCACTCCTTGCACAATTTTTTTGAATATGCTACACCCTTTCTCTACCTCTAAAAATTGGAGTACAAGGAACTAATATCATGCTTCACATGATGGAAATGGATTTAGACCTTGTGTAGTGCAAAAATTTGACACCAAATGAAATCAAACTCTGCTAATCTACTAGACGGAGGGAAGAAAATTTACCCTTTTCTCTACTTCAAACACTGTAATATTTCAATCCGTGCGGTCAAACTTTATAAAAAATTTCATGTACGTTACCCAATATGTCTTAATCGAGATCCTACAATTTACACTAGAAGTAAATTTTTTTGTGTCCTTACTCATTGCACTAAAACGAGGAATTTTGAAGTGTTTTTGGTGTGAAATTGTCAAAGAAATTTAGGGGTTAACCCCTAAAAGCCTGTGACGATTTCACACCAAAAACACTTCAAAATTGTTGATTCTAGTGCAATGAGTAAGGAAGAAAACATAACCTTATATTTATCCTTTTGACCGTAGAATCTCCATTAAGACTTACTAAGTAATAGACTCACAAAATTTCATACTTTTTGACCGCACGGATTGAAAGATTATAGTGTATGAAGTCAACAAAATGGTTCATTTTGTTCCCTGCATTGAAGGGATCAGCAGACTTTGACTTCACTTGGTAACAAATTTTTGCACTACACATGGTTTAAATCCTTTACCATTGAAATAAACATGATGTTAGTTCCATATACAACAATTTTTAGAAGTAGAGAAGAGGTGTAGCATATTCAAAACAAGTGTGCAAGGAGTGGAGGTTCAAAAATTGTCAATTCACAATTTATTTTTTTGAGAATTTGATATGTTTTAGAATGATAATCTAAACGGTCAATAAAAAGGTTTACACGACACATTGTTGTAAAAAAATAAAAAGTAAAAAATATGAAGATCTCTAGGTTTTATGTAAAAAAGATGAAGTTTTTCTCCCACTTGCCCGAAATGTGTAAAAATGTGTTAAAATGTTTTTTTACACTAAAGACAAGAATTTTTTTTGACACCTCCAAAGAAGATAATATTCTCTACATGTATGGAAAATCTCAATGTCAAAATCTCTAGCAAAATTCTGGAGCTGCCCGGAGTCCGCATTTCTAACTTTGAGTGGTACTAACTTTCAAACCATGAATCTAAAAAAATAAATAAAAATATATCCATGGAGCTCTTATCAAGGACAATCTAGCATACGAGTTTTTTTTTTTAAAATTAAAAAAATCGAATTTTAAGACCCTGCCCAAAATCCAAAACGTACGCCCCACGTACACGTACACTTGGGCTCTTAGGGGTTGAGAATCACAAAGAGTCTCAAAATTCACAAACAAAGAGTCTCAAAATTCACAAACAACCTCATGATTTAAACAACAATTCCAAGGTAAGCGAAAATCAACAATGACATTTCATAAGAACACAACAATAATATGATCAAAGATGAAATTTGTTTTTCAGAATGTGCAAAACTTACAAGAAAATACATGTATTCAATCTGCTAGATTCATGGTTGGCCTTTTCAATCATGAACTGAAGCCACACACGGGAAGGAAAAAAGAAGAAGGGAATACATTAAAGAGATGAGGAACTACTCACGAGAATGTTATGTTACAACTCAAGAATGTTTGGTGATTTGCCAAGAAGGAGAAGCCCCCGAACACCCACTACCCTATTTGCTACTGGAAAGGAAAGCTACTTGTCACTGTTAGGTTTCACCTGCAAAATGTTGCCGAAGCTGAGGATGCGCTCTTCCTGGATACCAGACTCGGAAGTTGCCGCATCTTTATTTTCTTCCTCTCCTTGCCGCAGAAGGGGCGAGAACGAGAGCTGCGGCAGGTTGAGACCACTGGAGCTTTCCTCGCCTGCTTCACCTTTCTCCTTCTCCTTCTCCTTCTCCGGCCCCTTGAAGTTGTCGGTCAGGATGCCTCCGACGTAGCCCCAGGGGTCGCTCACCTTGTTCTTCACCCTCTTCACCACTTTCACCACAACGTACCTCCACACGAACGACGACACCAGCATCAGTCCTAGCACCACGTGCGTGAACCGGTTCTGGTTGACGATCCTCTTAGCAATCTCTTTGCCGCTTTCGGAGTCGGAGTCGGAGTCGGAAGAGGAGGAGGAGGAGGAGGAGGGGTCCGGGTCGGCTGATCTGAGGCCCTTCTTCTTCTTCAGGAAGGAGGACGAGGAGGGCTTCAAGGAGTGCAGGAGCTTGCTCACGGTCTCGGAATTCTTGGTGACCAGCACTGAGGCGCTCTTTGCAGCCTCGGATGCGGACTTGGCAGCCTGCGTTGCGGCCTCCACCGCCTTCTTCATCTCGTCCTTGCTGATCTTCCTCTCCTTTGCGCCCCGCTTGCAGATGTCCCACACGCTCCGGCCGCGAGATAACGACCGCGCGGCTCTGCGGTTCTGCCTAAGCTGGTACTTCTGGTCTCTCAATGTTTGCACCTGAGGGGGAGGACAGCATATTTATAAGCATTGTTTCTGTGGATAAAAAATATCCACAAATGGAAGCTCAAATCTGTTTCTCAATTTCGAAAATAATTTTCCTTTCGATTCGACCGCTATTCTTGTTAGTACAGTACTACATTCTTGTCCACACATCGTTCAACTCCTACCATTTTAGTGACGTTACATTCCATAATCGATTACAAGATAATTGGATTAGAAACTATGGAATGTGGTGCATTCATAGGAGACGACCACAGAATAGCATCCTCCCCCTTACAAGAACAAACAGAAACACAATCACAAACAGAATGACTATGAACAGAAGAGAAGCAAAAGCACAAACAACAATGACAGCAGCACAATCACAAACAGAACCACGATCAACAGAAGTGCACTGCAGATAAATTACGAACACCTACCTAACAACAACACAATCACGAACAGAATGACAATGAACAGAAGAGAAACAATTACAAATAGAATGGAAGTACCATACCTGATCAAGCAACTTCGACAAGAGCTGCAAGTCCACAGACCCAGCCGACGACATTTCGCTTCCTTCATTCAGCCCCAGCGCGTCCTTCAGCTTCGTGCCACCACCCGAAGAGAGACGCACATCTTCGTGAAGAAGCCGGAGGATTGCGTTTTCAACGAGATCCAGATCCTCCGTCGCACAATCACCCAGGAAAATGGTGCTGTCCCTATCGGTCTCCGACCCCGAGCCAACGGAATCCAAAGCTCCAGACACAGACTGGTTCACGTCCTCACTGTCACTCAGTTCAACGACTGGATGTGCAGACTCTTCAAGGCCCTCTCGTGAGAAGAAGGCGGAGGGAAGCGACATCTGTCGCGCAGTTAACTTTCCGTCCTTGTCATTCGCAAGAGCTGGAGCGCTGAACAAATCCGCAGCGTCCCGCTTTGCATAGTTTCGCTGACCGCTCTGAATGTCTCGCAAGAAATCCTGTAAAAAAAATACCAAATCCAATAATTCAGGAGAAACTAAAGCCAGAAAACAACCTCAACACAATCTCAATTTAAATATTTCCCCTAACATTTTAAATCTCAAAAATGAACAAAAAAACTCCAGCCTAGAATGTTATTGCTAACACGTCAAGCTGCAACGATCCACACTCATATCAAAATTCCTCGCACATAATAAGAGATCCTGTCAAAGATTGCCAATCCAAAAATTAAGTTCCAGATTCAACGACCAGATAACACATTCCCATGCAGCTTACGCACTTCAACCAAAAAAAAAAAAAAAAAACTCCAGCCTAAGAAGCAATCTAACAAGTCCTAAGAACTCAAGCCACAGCGTTTCACATGAGAATAATTAAAACGACGAACCACACTCGTTCACGCACACAATTAGAGCAATCCGGACAAAAAAATTCCAAATCCAAAATTTCAGTTCCAGACTTCACGAAGCGTAATCTCTCCACTAGTACCAGTCGTAAAATTCGCTTCCCGATTCCACTCTTCAACAAAAAATCAATTCAACCTAAGAATCGATTGCTAACGCGCTTCAGAACTTAAGCTGCACCGTTCCACACGAGAAGAATCAAAACGACGTCCGCCGTTACTTCGCACAATCCTATCAAAGGACAGGGGAAAAAACGAAGTAGATTCCATTAAAAAGGAAATCCTCCATTCCAACCTCATTAACAGGTCCACGGCTGTTCTCCACTTTCCCACTCGCCGCATTCGCATCCCTGCGTCGACAAAAAAATGCATCAAAAAGCAAGTCTAAACCCTCACAACTAACGAAAGACACGGTTTCGTAGAGAATAGCCACCCTAACATACATGGAGGAGTTGGTTAAACTGCGGAGCGCTTTCTCCATGGCTTGCGCCGCGCGGTCGCTCGTCTCTCGCTGCTATCGGCGCCTCCTCCCGCCATCGACGCTGGTCCTCCTCGCCATCGCTCCACTTCCTCCGCAACAACGCACTCTCTTTCTCTCTCTCTCTCTCTCAGGACAAGGCCCTCCCTCTCCTCCTCCGTAACTGCCGCCTCAAGGCAGCCATCGCATCTCTTCCTGGCGACGTTCCGCCATCGCCGCCACAGACACCGAGTTGATGGATGGCGCTCTAAGTTAAAGTGGATCAAATGCTTGGCTTCCGAATGAGTTTTGTTGCCCTCCAACTCTCGTCCTCACAAACATTGCGAGGCGCCAAATTTAGCCTCATGCCTTTTCCTTTTTCCCCTCCCTACTTTTCACTTTAAAGTTTTGACCCCTCGAGGTCGGGTATCTACGGTCGGGTATCTACGGTCATGTATTTTACTCTTATGTGTATATTTGCCTAGCAAGACACACACCTTTGGATTGAAGATTAACTCTTTAAGGTTGATTGAGCATATATGGGTCGTATTGGGACGAAAAGCTTTCTAGAAAGTGGTACTCGACATCTCAAAGGGGAAAAAATGGACCATGACTTGGAGGTGGAGGAAGATGTGCATTTGTTGAGACCATCGCTAGTGCATTTGTTGAGACCATCGCTAGTGCATTCGCGAGCTACAGTGAGATTTGTGAAATGAGTTCATGTTGAAATGTACCCACTATATAGATGTCATTCTGCATGATCTAGGTAGTCGTAGATTCTTGTAGGCCAAAAAGGCTCATCGGCCTATATGGGTGAATATCTTTTATTTGGAGGTTGTTTTCATCATTCTGAACCTTATCATGTTCAAATACGACGTCATACATGTAGAATACATGACCATTATATAACTCCTGAACTACAGTACTAATTTAGTATGAAATGGCATGTGTCATAGGATTGGGTTCCTAACAACTACAAACTTTTGTGACTATTGCATACATCGAGTCTTACATGTTGAATGGAAAACATCATGTTGCAAGCCAAAATCTGGTTTTTTCATACCTTTAATTGAGGGTTAATTGCGAGAAAATATGGTACTATGTTTTTGTATATGATATGAATCTTCGAGGTTAGTTAAGCCTCTATACAAAATTGGCTTTATTAGTGTATTTTTTGAATTAATATGAATTTTCCCCAAAATCTCATAGAATTTTCTTGAGAGTGAAAGGGGTGATTCTACATGCTACCTCCTGCTTTAGAGCATCTCCACCCGGAGACAGAGAACCACCAAATTGGAGTTTTGTGAGGTCAAAAAGTTGCACCCAACACCTCAAAACGGGGAAACTTTATAAAATTTTAGAAGTTTTGGTGCATGGCACACCAAAATCTCCTTGGATGGGGGGAGTGCGCCATTTTTTGATGTTGGCGACACACCCATACCCTCGCGACACGTGGCGCCGTGTCATTGGTGGCGGGAGGTGAAAGGTGAAAGTGTTTTTTTGGGTTGAAAAATTTAGAGCTTGCGGCGGAGCTCTTATAACGCCAAACCCTAAATCACTCTTGGCGTGGAGTAGATTTTCCGACCTAGCGTAGAAAATTCCACGCCAGGAGTGGAGATGCTATTAAGGTCTTATGGAAGTAACGGGAACCACATAAGGTAAAGATGACCCCAAGTTACCGTATTGAAGAGTTGACCAATAGTCTCCATAATTCCTCCATTGCTTCCCCATAGTTCCCCTACACCTTTCCCAAGCCAAGACACTGATGTGGTCCGAACAACAACCAAATACAATAAGATAAGGGAGTAACATGCATAAACTAGAGTGGCCATGTCACCCACATGTCACGCCAAATGAGTCACATACATACTCTCGGAGATAATAGTGTTAATTGGACCATCCATGCGCCCCAACAATGGCCATGCGTGGCCATATCATGACTTCTGATTTCAAGATGGCGAGCACTCTTTGATTCTCTAAATTATTTTTTCTTGTTGGATTTTCCTTTGATGATCTTTTTGTTATAGACATTGATTTTTTCCTCTTCACCTCTAACAGACAAAATGTTCCAAAATGGGTTTTTTTAGAACCCGGGTAGGATCCTATGGTGTTAATTTTTAACAATTTTTCGTTGAGGTTTTTATATAGATGGACACTTCTAAGAGCTTTGAGGGAGTATAATTTTGTTTTGAATCCAAAAAGTTGTGCAACCTGAAGTAGTTTTTGTAGGAGGGCAAGCGGATTGTGAAGTTTATGAAACTACTCAATTAAAATTTAGATTCTTTATAAACTAACCAACATTGCTATCTTTGAGGTTTTACAAAGATATACTTCCTATAGTGCAAAATTTTACACCAAGATGTGTCAAAGTTTCTGGGCAATGTGCAAAAAACATTTATTTTTCCACATAAATAGACACAAAATTTTGAGGTTTTGAACTTTTCTTGATTTCATTTTTTTCTACCTCAAGAAAACATAATAATCATTATGTTCATGGTTTGGAATAATTTTTTAATATAAAACTAAGAGCACAAAAAAAATAACTTATATTCTTGTGTGATTTGGACCTCTTTTAGTTGCACAATTGGTACAAATATACTAAACACCTTCAACATACCCAATTTTTTTGTACAAGTGTCCTACATCATATGAATGGGGATCATTAGAGCAAAAAAATTTCATAGTGTGAGAGTTTCATTTATTTAATTAACTTAGTGTGTTGAGCGTGCAAAGTCAATGTGCAAAAAAGACCAATAAAGACAAGTCTTAGCGTAGGTTTTTAATAGTATAGATTAAGATCTTACAATTGAAGATAATAAATCAATCATTTAATTATAGTTTCCACTCTCTTCATTAGAATGAACACCAAGTGACGGTTTTGCAAGATTCATACATTGAAGTATTTCTTATGAGAAATAGTTAAGGATTTTTAGGATTATGAACACTATCATTCCATTTAGACTCATATTGCAATAAGTCATGTGGATGTAAGGCATGAATAGTATAGTATGTCCTCTATTGGATCAAAAGTGAACAAACATGCAAATGGGAGAACATCAAGGGAATTCATAAATAGATATCCATAAATAACTTAACTATACAATACATTAAAATATCCAAAAAGTAGCTAGGAAATTCATTGTATCCTCAACTAAGCATTTATGGTGTTGGCTAGTGTCCATCTGGCAAAATTACACAATCTCAAGAGTGATCCTTCAACAAAAAAAGCTTACATTTTCAACTAACAACCATGCTCCTAGTTCTCATCAAGAAATACCTAACATTCCCAAATAACTACCCTACACACTACACATTAGTAAGACTTTTTAGACCACTTTATTATGTAACCACAAGATTAATGCTCCCTACCATGGCAAAACTATGTTCCAACTTCTCTTCAAAGAAAAACATAGAAGTCTTATAATGCCTAACTGGTCCATAAGAGCTTGAAAGAATCTACAAGGGTAATAGACTGGGCAGAACATCATCTACATAGAAGGTACATTTGAGCACAACCCCACTTCACAACAATCACTATAGTTTGCATGGATTGGAGATTACAAAGATCCATTGGAAAGCTAACGAGGAGCTTGAAATACATTTAGAGAATGTGAGAAACAATAACCAAAAGAGTTAGAAGAGCAAAAGCACCAAAATTGACCGTGCTATAAGGCCTCGTAGGTGTTAAAGGATTAACCTAGTCCTCACCACCCTTTCCTCTTTGATCTCCATAAACATTCTAAGCAATCCAAAAAGTACTACAAATGGAACATATTATTATGAACATGGGTTGATGGATATACATCCAAGATACACTTGTGACTCTAAACAGTCAGTAATATCTTGCCAAAGTGAGTATTAGACTCCATAATTTCATGAGCCTTTGACGCTTGTGCAAGAGGAAGGACGGTGTCGATTATCACCTTCACATTGCCTGCTTCAATCTCAGGCCACACATTGTCCAGCGCCTCCTGCACAATCTCGCCCTTCTTCTCCACTGACCTTCCCCTCAACCCCGCTCCTACAAAATCACCAAGCAACAATACTTGTAAAGTGAGCCAAAGATACAATTAATTTATTACCTCTTTTCTCATTATTAATTATTAAAATCAGCCCTAAATTTCTATATCCAGCTTAACCCTTGAACGTTAGAAGGTGCCACTCATGACCACAATATTCTACATGTATGGTGTCGTATTCCAACATGATAAGGTTCAAATTGATTGAAATGACCTCCAAATGAAAGTTGTTAGTTGAAGAATCTTCAATCCAAAAGTGTAAGTCCTACTAAACTTTTAATTCATTTTTTTTTATCCTACAAAATACAAGCCAATATTTACGGTTCCCGACTGACGTTTAAGGGTTAAAGTGGAAAAAGGCGGGTAACATTCGTGGTACCACATGACCTCTCCTTTCAAAGGCAGCTTAACCCTTGACCCTTAAACGTCATTCGAGAATAGGTATTTTACTTTGTAGAATACAAAAAATGTATTAGAATTTAACAAGACTACACCTTTGGATTGAAGATTCTTCAACTAACATCTTTCACTTGGATATGTATATTACTATCTGGCTATGGTTCTTATGAATCTTTTCCAAATGCCATAGCTAGATTTCTACAAATTATCATGTTCAAATACGACAGACACCATACATGTAGAACATTGTGTCCACCAGTGGCACCTTATGATGTTTAAGGGTTAAACGTCAAACACAAGTACATATTTTACTCTATAGAATATAAAAAATATACTAAAGTTTAGCACGACTCACACCTTTGGATTGAAGATTCTTTAAGTAGCATCTCTCATTTGGAGGTCATTTCAATATCATGTTCAAATACAACACCATACATGTAGAATATTGTAGCCATTAGTGGCACTCTCTGACGTTTAAGGGTTATACTACTTCTAAATTGAGTTTAAGAACCACCATACTTAACTCACGGATTCTAATCGAAAGACCATCAAAGCTCTTTCATTAATCTAATAGTCATCAAATAAAAAGAGGGTATCTCATTCAAACTTTGGTTGACTTAGCAATTACTCAATTATAGGATGTGGTAACTCTACATCCAATCACGTCTAGCTCCTATCTCACCGGCTCATAATCATCAAAGTGGGTCTTAAAACTAGTGAAAATGTCCATTATTAAATACAGAAAAATATACTGCTGCCATAAACGAAGACTGGTGTCTGAGAATGTACCTTGTACAGTTAATCGTTTGAACAAGATGGCGTTCAATAAGAGCTCTCCTTTGATTCCTCCTTGCAATCCGATGATGAACAGGCGACCATCAAATGCCAAACATTCGACGTTCTTGCTGAGATAAGCGCCTCCCACACAATCCAGAATGACATCCACACCTGCATTCAATGCCATTCAGATCCATAATTCAGACTTAACAACTTTTCATCCTCACAAGGACATGAGAAACTAGGGTTGCACGCTGCATATGGTATTTGAAGTTGCAAACTTCACGTTTTGAGAGCAGATTACCATAATGTAGTGTTAGTAACACTCTACTTGAGTTCACATATAATAGTGTAACTAACTCCAATTTCTATATGTAACACTATATGGTGTTAGTGACACTACTTTATTTGGTGTAGATTCTAAAACTAAAAAGAAACTATATTAAAACTAAGATACTACATGTAGTGTTGCACACACTAATATTGGTGAACATTTCGGTTACCATGATTTAGTGTTAGTGCCATTGCAATTTTTAGCACTATATTGGTATCCTAAAAGCTTGATTTCACATATATTAGTGTAACTAACTCCAATTTCTACATGTAACACTATTTTATGTTACTGACGCTACACGAAATGCCACCGAATGACTTCTGATTCATTATATGAAAACGTGAATCATAGAAATCTCACCTTTGCCACCAGTTGCACTCTTAGTCTTTTCTACAAAATCCTCAGACTTATAATTGATCCCCACATCAGCCCCAAGCTCTAGACATTTCTTCACCTTCTCGTCAGACCCTGAAAACAACAAACACAAGATTTTCTCACAAGGGGTAAAAAGGGAATTCAAAAATACTCTAACAAACTAAAGTGTCGCAATTTAAGTGCAAAAATTGATCTCACACAATTACCGGCTGTTATGAGCACCCTCACTCCTTTGGCCTTGGCAATCTGAATCGCAAACGTACCAATGCCACTGCCACCACCATGAACCTACAACATCAAGCAAACAAATTAACCCTTGAAAGTTCCTTGTATGTTTGTTACATGACATAATTACCAGTTGTACCTAGGTCCAAAAAAGTAGCAAGGGAGAAAAAAAGACAAGGGCCCTACCAGAAAACACAAAAAACTGTGGACTCCATCAAGTCACCCTTTTTTCTTGTGCTCGACTTTAGCTAAAGATCATCTACCACTAGAATAGAATCATGGGAATAACTCAATTATGCTACCATGATTTTTTGTAGGTAGAAAGCTCCAACTTACTTGCTCATCAAAACTGTTCTGCAATGACTTAGTTGTGAAACCATTCCGAACACAATATACATACGTTGTAGAATGCTGGTTGCAATGGACACTTTGGACCTCACAGTACCTCTAAATCCTCCAGTGAAACGTTCATGCTACACCGGAGAGTTTGAGTTCGTTACCAGCAAGGTTTCTCCTTTCTTCAAGTGAGAGGTCATGAAGATTGAGGACCACACGGTACAGGCAACTTCAGGGATTCCTCCAGCGTCTCGTAGACTGACGCTCTTGGGAATTGGAAGGACTTGCACTGCTGGGACGTTGACCTTCTCTGCGTATCCACCTCCGGTAAGCAACGCACATACCTGCACAGGAATCGAATATTGTTTGAGACAATGCGAGATACTTTTAGGGTGTCATTTCTTAGTTACTACAACCTGAACATGTACTGCATAAATCAATTCAGCTCATCAACTCATCCCATTAGCTCATGTCCAACCAACACAAGAAGAAATACTCTGTAACGGTTCATCTTCGCAGCTACCATATCCAAACCATGTACTAATGATTCTACTACATACAGTCTAACCATCTAGGTCACGTACAACCAATACAAAGCGCGACACTGTTAGCTACCACATTCAAAAGATGAGTCACCTACAAAACTCACCATCTAGGTCATGTACAACCAACACAAGAAGCAATACTCCAAGTGTTCAAATCCTCACCAACAAATCCAAACATGTACAACATAATCCAATTCCGCTACATCAACCAAATGCACCACATCCAAAACATGCACAGCACAATTCAGCTCCATAAACAACCATCTAAGGTCAAGTACAGCCAACACGAGAAGCCGTGCTCCAAGTGTTCAAATCCACACCAAAACCTAATCCAATTCTCACTAGATCAACTACAACAAATGCCAGCTTACCTCGTCATGTACAACCAACACGAGTGAGGATTACTCTTACGGTTCCAACACATAAAGTGAAAGAGACCATTTGTCTCAGTAATTCTAGATGCAATTCCTCTTTCTTAACAAACTGGAGAGGGAGTTCATTCCAATGTAATTTATGCAGTCGTTTAATTTTCGCATTCCATGTTCTAAGAGACTCAAACTACTCAGTCATTGCTTCTTCCAAATTTCACTCGTGGAAAATCAAGAAGCAATACTCTTACGGATCCAATCCTCACCCACACATCCAAAACCTAATCCAATTCTCACCCACACATCCACAACCTCACCCAATTCTCACTAGATCAACTACAATGAAAGCCAAAGCACCTCGTCATGTACAATCAACACAAGAGGCAATACTCTTCCAGTTCCAATTCTCACCAACACATCCAGAACCTAATCCAATTCTCACTACATCAACTACAACAAAACCCAAATTACCTCCTGGTCATGTACAACCAACACAAGAAGCCGGTTCCAATTCTCACCGACACATCCAGAACCTCACCCAATTCTCACCCACACATCCGAAACCTAGTTCAAGCTCTCACGAGATCACCAACAAGAAGCGGCAACTGACCTGGTCGCCGACTTTCCAGCGGGTGACGGCGGCGCCCACGGCCTCGACGACGCCGGAGCACTCCAGGCCGGGAATCTCCGTCGCGCCGGGCGGCGGGCTGTACATCCCTTGACGCTGCAGCGTGTCCGCGCGGTTGATGGCGGTGGCCGCCACCCGGATGACCACCTCGTCCTCCGCCGCGACGGGCTCCGCGCATTCGTGGAGCTCCAACACTTGCGGCCCTCCGGGCGTGGTGATCCGCACCCCCTTCATGCCTTCCCTCTCCACACAACAACAACTACAACAACAAAGACAAAACAACTACAACAACAACAAAGACACAACAAAGACACAACAACAACAAAGACACAACAAAGACACAACAACTACAACAACAAAGACACAACAACTACAACAACAACAAAGACACAACAACTACAACAACAACAAAGACACAACAACTACAACAACAACAAAGACACAACAAAGACACAACAACAACAAAGACACAACAACTAAAACAACAACAAAGACACAACAACTACAACAACAACGAAGACACAACAACTACAACAACAAAGTGGGAGGAATGTCGTGGAGTTGTGAGTGAAGCTCGCGCATCGTCACGCGCTTGATCGGAACGTGATGTCTCGTGCTCCTCTAACTTGTTAGCCCTTTATCTCCATTCGAAAAAGTTTGTGACATGGATCTCAATGTAGTGTATTTTAGAAACTTTTTGCTCTAGCGCCGAATCTGAATTTGAGTTATTAGAATGATATTTTTTTATTTTAAGTCTAACTAATGAAATGAGGTTTATGAAGTCTAGTTTCTATTATAGTTTGAAATTTTGAAAAATACTTAAAATTGGATAAGTTATTGCAATTTGAACTTTGGGCCAGTAACCGATTTTCTACTTTTAATTGAACGTCGAAGTTTCATATGCACCACAAGTTTTGCCCCTACAATGTACACCTTTGATTAAAATTTCATTTTTTTAGCATGCTTTGAATTTGATATAAATATTCTTCACTTTTTCTACAAAAAATGACAATAAATTCAAATTTTCCCAAAAACATTTGTGATTTTTGTGACATGAACAAAACATGTGATCTCGTCTCTGAAAAATGGAATGAAATTTTTCACATTTGATGAAAAATTAGCACAGATAGTAGAATGGAAATTGGGTTGATTCCACGGTCATAGGCTCCGTCCTTTGAGGGTTAAAGGGTTGAAGAGTTAACCAATGGTTCCCCCACACCTTTTCCAAGCCAAATCACCCTTTCCATGTAGTCCTAGGTACTAATATAACTTATAAGAGCATTCTCAATCTAGTCCTTTATTTGGATCTTAACCCTTAAATGTTAATTGGGAGCCGTATATACATGCACGTGTTTTACTCTGTAAAATTCAAAAAATGTATTAAACTTTAGCAAGACTTACATCTATGGATTGATGATTCTTCAACTAACATCTTTTATTTTGAGGTCATCTCAATATCTTAACCTTATCATGTTCAAATACGACACCATATATGTAGAATATTGTGGCCATTAGTGCACCTATTGGCGTTTAAGTGTTAACCACAAAGTTAAGTCATCTAAACCATCAAGTTGCCTCAATTCGCTCTTTAACTCGACTCTACTAATTGAGGGCTCTTCATATTATGCCTCCTACTCTTTAAATTTGTGGAGTATAAAGAGCCCTTCAAATGACCCTTGAGAGCTATAATTGAGGCACTTTTGGCTCAAACTTCAATGATTCTTTTCAATCCTTGTGCCATCAATGAGGAGGTGTTGCCACATGGCGCAAAAGAGGTTTAGAGAGCAAGGTTGAGGACCTATTTATAGGCTAGGGGTTGAAGTGCTTGGCTGTTCATTTCCTTCCAATCCCTTTATTTCTTTACACTCTAGATCAAAATGTGCTTGATCGGAACGACATCAACACATGAGATTGATATATGGGTGATGTTGGAGGATATTGTGGTGATGATGCGGTACTCGTGTGATACTAGGATGGTAATTGGGTGGTACTTGGATGATGCTTTTTAGATGTTCGTGGTCTATTTGGGTGATACTCTTCCGCGGTTGGGTCCTCTAGTTTCTGCAATTTAGTGCTTCATCTAAGGTAGAACAACACAAAACCAATGTGCAACGCAATACACTCCTTTTTATACCCTTCCTAGATTTCAAGCAAGAATTTTAGCCGGTTATCACATCACTTATATATTCATTGGTGACTACGTAAGTCATGTAAAAGTAGGTTATATTTTCTCCGTGGAATGTAGGAAGGGTGTAGAAGGGAGTGGTAGTGAGTCGCCGGTTGGGTTTGGGTTGTCGTACCTCAGATGTTGAGTGTTGTGAATGGACAGTGTTTTGGGTTTGTGTTGGAGTGATACTTAGGTGATTGTGATGGATGTGGACAACAATGAAAACATCACCATTTGAAATCCATGTGAGCTGGTCGGTGAGATGCATTGGCTTGACACCAACTTGGAAGAAATTGTAGGTAGAAACGGTGTTACGGTACCACCCACCTTCCGGAGCTAACAAACACTAACTCTTCAAGGACAATAGGCCCATAGGTGGTCACATTTGAAGTAATTTGTGAATAGCTTTACCAAATATTTCGACCTATTTTTATCACAGTTTTGACTTTTAAATCATTTAAATGGTACATTTAGTCCTAAGAGACTCCTATTAGTTCAACAATAAGAAAAAAATTTAAGCTTCTCCTTAAATTTAAATTTTGCAAAACTCGGGTGCTTTGATATCTACTATTATACTTTGATACTATCATGTCTTGTGGACATCGGTTCAGTGGTGGATCGAACAGACATTCTATTCACTTCGGCCCCTGGCGGGGACCGGAGTTCTTCTTCTTCTGATACTATCAAGATTTTACATAGGTGCCTCATATTAAGATTTTACATAGGTGCCTCATATTACATTGATGAGGACATGCATCACTTTCAAGAGTGACAATGTAACATGAGTACTTTTCATTTCATTCAAAAGCATGCTTGATGTAAACTTCTTACACTTGATAAAAAAAAGTTCCTACGTAAAGGCAGAAAAAGAAAGTCATATAAGAGACAAAATTTCTCTATGTTTTAAGTTTGCATCAATTAACCATAATTATCATTTGACTATCCTTGAACCTCATGAGATTGTCATGTATAAGGTAGAAGCACCCAATTCCAATCGGCCACCCAATTCCGATCAGTAGAGTATGCATGGCATGGTGTATGAAAATGGCAAATGCTTGAAATGGTGCATGAAGTGACCTAAAACCGATAACTCAAAATCTGAAAATTCTAGCCATAATCAGCATTGGGTCACAAAGTGTGCAATTTTGGGTTGCTCCACCTCAATTGAGCTCTCATTGGTGGCCTTGCCTCAAAAGTCGAACAAGGCCGATCGGCATTGGGTACCCTCCATGAGTTGGTTATCCATGGCATGTCTTCTCTCTTTTACTCACTCTCACTTATTGGCATTGGGTGAAGGAGGGCACCAAATCTCACCTACTCCAGAGTTTGATTATGGGCTCCGACAGTTTTTGGGCTTTTAAATTCTATATCAAATCCAAATCTTTGTGATTAAATTTGAAAAAATAGTTGTTGAGTTGTATTCCTAATTCCGCATCTTTCTACACAAATGTTTTTGACATACAATGTCATTTGAGTCCCAAACTAGCTTTAGTGATCGGAATTGGGTGCCTCTACCTTAGATCATTATCAGTAGATCATCATTGGATCCCGAGCCATCATCATCAGTGGTTCACAATCCACCATTACTAAATCAGCATCAATACATCACCACTTGACCTTCAATGATGCACAACCCACCTTCAATAAAATCAACATCAGCACATCATCATTAGGAAATCATTCTTGGTAGATCACTCTCAAACTTCACTTACGGAGAGTTACGTTGCCAAGTGCTACCAATGAGTTGCTCCCCGCACATGCACCCAAAAAGGAGGTTTCAGGGACTTGACCCATGCTTTTCGGAGCACTTTCTAGAAATTCGTCCCCTACATGCTGACCACACCGTCATGTAAGTTCGGGATGAACCATATTTTGAACCAACTTTTGAATCATGTGCGTCGACCAAGTAAGAACCTTAAGTGAGCCAGCCTGAGCCCGAGTCTTCAGTTACAAATATCACGAGCATTTCACGTAGCGAGGTGATGTCAAATACTGTCACACTTGATAGGATTACGTCTTAGGTAACCGACCTCCTCATGCGGGGGCATGCGGGGGCCAGGGCGATTTGACCCCTCGTTGGGACTTACCCGAGGGGGCCACGAGGTGGTGGGGCCAAACCTGGCCCCTATTTTGTTTTTGGATGGGGACCTATTTATAGAAAGGGAGGGTTTTGTAGGGTAAACAGTAGCCAGAGGCCCCAAACTTGTCCAAAAAAATCCAAAAAAAGTCTATGGACCCCCCCAAAATAAGAGGGCCAAAAAAATGACACCATGCAATTAAGTCGGGACCCACCTCGGGTAAGTCCCAGCGAGGGGGTCAATTCGCCCTGGCCCTCATGCGGGTTACCTTGCGTGGCCCGTCGTGTAGGCTAAAGACAAATTCGGGAAATGCGGCAGGTTTCTGTACTACGGGAGCTGCTAACCGCATGTAACCAGCCTCCTCTCTGCCTACCACGTGCTGCCACGACAGCGAATCTCAGGCCACGACCTGTTACGACACTACGTTATTGTAGGACGGCCATTGTGTCATCGGAGTATGACCATACTATTGCATGGATATCAGACTGCCACGAATTCTTGGTCTGAATGGAAGTAAGAAGAGAGGACGGGGGATGAGATTTGGGTGGATGCATCGCCGGAGCAGGTAGCATGAAGAGCATGGGCACACATAGGCATACATACTACATATATGGCGGATATGTGCATGATGGCCATTGTATCATTCGAGTATGATCATGGATATCAGTCTGTAGCTGGGCATTTAGACAACCGCGGGTTCCTTGTGTGATTGCAACATTAAAAGGTGGATGGATATGTGACATATTCATCGCCGTACGTCTGGAGCAAGCGGCATGAAGAGCATGGTCTGCACAAAGGGCTGTAGGTGGTCGCCATGGACGTCGACTATTGTGGTTGTCTGGCCCTGGCCCTGTTCCTCGTTTGGATGTCTACATCGTGTGCATAGAAGGCACACGTACGTGCACGTACCGCAATGGCGATGCGGCACCCGCTTCTCCACCAACTCTGCCTCTTCTCCCTTGTTTGACCATACACTAAGCCGAGGAAGCATCTCAAGCTTATATGATCAAGTGGAACATTTCTCCACTTAGAGTATCGGACTAAATCACGGTTGGATGGCAAATTGGATGACAAGTTGGATGCCAATAGGGTTTCAAAAGATGAAGATGGGATGAACATTTGATGGGATGGTGTCATATTGCTTACTCGACCCTTTAAGGCCAAGCGACCATATACGGGTTATTTTGGCACAAGAATCTTTGTAGCAAGTGATACAGGCCACCTTGAAGGAAAAAATACACCATGGCTTAGAGGTGGAGGAAGATGGGCATCTATTGAGATGATTGCCATAACAAGTGGTGCAAGCATCGGCGAGCTACAATAATTTCCACAAAGTGGAATCATAGCTTGTTGTGCTAAGATGTACCATGTGCGTAGGTGGCATTCTGCATGATTTAGAACACACGTAGGCCAGAAAAGCTCATCGGCTTTAAAGGGTTGAATGTTAGAATGGCCCGCTCGTGGCCATAGTATTTGACATATATAGTGTCGTATTTGAACATGATAAGGTTTAGATTCAAAAGACCTCCAAATGAAAGAGGTAAGTTGAAGAATCTTTAATCCAAAGGTGTATGTTTTGCTAAACTTTAGTACATTTTTGTATTCAATAGAGTTAGATACGTGATTGAAAATACGGCTCATGATTGAGGTTTAAGGATTGACCCTTAAAAGATCCCAGAAAAGCGTATATACAACTATGTATTTACTTTATAGAATATTAAAAATGTATTAAAATTTAGCAAGACATACACCTTTGAATTGAAGATTTTTCAACTAACAACTTTCATTTGGAGGTCATTTCAATATTTGAACCTTATCATGTTTATATACAACTCTACCATACATGTAGAATATTGTGGTCACCAATTGGTCTTTGGGTTGTTTAAGGGTTAATCCACACACCTTCGAGTTAAAGACTTTGAAGACAAAACAAATTAAAGACTTTGAACTTCTAGGGATAAGGACCTCAATTTCCAAACTTTGTGCCTATGTTTTACCTAATATAAACTTTGCTTGAGATGGAATAATGTGATTGGGCTCATTACAAATTTTATATGGCTATGCGCCAACTTCTAGGTCTTTAGTATAAACTAACTCATACATAAGATTCTTCACCCTCTATAAAAAATGGAACAATATTTTAAGAATATAACAACATGGAACCGTAGAAAATTTATATATATAATCTAACATTCATAGAACATATTTTGTATACTTGAGTACGTGCCTTCATTTTCTTTTTATTATGTTGGTACCCTCATTTTATTTATGTGATACTTGAATATGAAAAAATTCAAAGGAAGAAAATAAAGAAATGGCTTCATCTATTGTAATAGATTGCATGTGGAAAAAAAAAGTTTTAAGGGAAGAAGATTGATTGGATCATTTCGACCCATTCACTCTAATGTTATTGTCAATTTTTAGATTTATTTAGACATTACAACATTATTTCTAAAGATGCTTTAGAAATAAACCTTAAATTTGAAGTCCTTGAATATGTTTTTGATGCCTTATCAATACAAAAAGAGAACTAAAAGTACCATCTTCTTTTGTTCTTTCATCTACCGTACCTAGTGGTCACTTTCAACACCTCTATGTCAAAATAAAATAAAATTCTTTGACACAGTTATTCGGACACAATGGGTATCACCAAAGTAATACATGGGTATCACCTATGCATTATAGGGGTAATACCTTGGCATTACATAGATAATCACCTAAAAAATTATATTTTTCAAAATTTTGGACAACTATCCATTTTGAATTAATCATGTAAGGAAGCGACTATGGCGTAGGGTATCGTTGAATAAGTTATTACAAGATATTAGTTTTGGATACGATAACATGGTGATAGGTACCACATCTACAAGGCCCAAAGGCAATAGAACATGCAAGAATATTAAGCACATATAAGGATATTTGTTGTTTGTGAAAGGTCAACAAGATCAAATTATCTAGGACATCTAAGGTCAACAAGATTATGCAGAGCATTAAGACGTATACAAGGACATTTGGTGCTTGTGAAAGGTCAACAACATCTAAGGTCAACAAGATCATGCAAAAGTATTAAGACATACATGTCGACATGTCAACAATATCTAAGGTCAACGAGATCATGCAAAAGTGTTAAGACATACATGTCGACCTTTTATAAATATTAGAGGTCGAGAGTAGGAAAATTGTAACATATCTAGAATTATAACATGTACCCCTTATAGAATTTATCACCGATGATTTATAATATTTATAGGAATAACACTTAAAATAGTCCCAAACTGAAAAATATAAAGTTTATAGAAATAAAAGATGAAAGTACAAAAGATAATACATAATTTAGCTGAACCAATTTCAAAAATAATCTATATAATAGTAGGTGAGATTCTTTCAACTAAGCTAGGTGAAAGAAAGAGTCTATAGTAGTTTGATGAGATGAAACGAAACGATGAGATGAGACTTCCTTCTAAAGTCCTTCAATGCTTCTGATGTGTGATAGAACATCAAATGGTCTTTGCTGGAAGTATTTCTTCAAATTCTCTAAAGAAGGCTCAGCAACATTGAGTTCTACAGCTTCTTCTACCACATCAACTATAACCTCATCGACATCAAGTTCTTGATGTTCAGAGGGAAATATACCCATAAACTCCTCATCGGTGGGTTCATAGGAATTGTTAAAATCAAACTCCACCTCATAATTCAGATATTCTTGAGCATTCATCGTGTCACCAACCTCAATATCAGATGGCAACAATGTCAATTGATGAAGTAATGTGGCAAGTTCATCCTCCTCCGCCACACGCCTAGCTTGGTTTGTCTCCCTCTCCACTGAAACCGAAAAAATACTGGTATGCATCCAACAATTTTGAATTGTTGATGAAGTCACTCCAACACGCCATGCCCTCTCAACCATAACAACAGCTTGATATACATCAACTGCAAACATCTTGTTTGCAATAATACAATCTATATGGTACTGAATCAATAACTTTTGGTAGTGCGCCTTGAAAGAGGCAATAATGTCCGCATCCATAGGCTGATAGCGGATAGTAGTGTTCGGAGGTAAGAATTTTAACCGAGTGACACTCAATCGTGAGCCTACATTTGGCACATGATGACCAGAGAAATTATCTAATAGCAAAAGCACCTACTTTTTCTGTGCCAATACCATCCTCCTCTCAAAATCAAGTATAATTTGTTCAAAAACATCCGTCGTCATCCACGCCTTCTTGTTAGCAGCCCACTAAATGCTTAAACTTTGGATATTGAATGTTCCTAGAAGTGAAAGCCCGCGGCTTTAGATATTGATTAATAATCAGTGGAGGTAAACAAACAGTACCTGTAGCATTCGCAGTGAGCGCCACGGTGATCCGCTCCTTCTGTTTTTTATTCCCTGATACCCTCTTTGTTGCCAAGGTACGATTCGGTTGCAACTTGTAAAACAAACTTGTCTCGTCCATGTTAAACACATCACCCCTATTGTATTCAGATACAATAGCTTTAATCTCTTCCATCTTGTTCAAAACGGCTTCTAAAGTGTCAGCTGACGCGTCTTCACCATGACGCATATATCCTTCAATGTCAAATGGCTTCTTGAACTTGTCCACCCAACCATTTGAAAACTGGAGTTCTTTTGCACTTCGACCTCTCGATGGCAAAGCATGGAATCACTTTGTTGTGGCTAACACCATATCATTAGACATAGTCGCACCATTCTCTTGCATTGTGGTAACCCAATTGTATGTGGCTAACTCCACTTCCGGACACTGTACCTTTCTAATGCGCTTTGAATCATCCAAGTGACCTACATCAAATATGGTGAGTGATGCTTTCTTATTCAAGATTCTACCCATTGTCATCTGTGAAACTCATGCACCAAATTTGGTATTTGCCCACTCCGTCATTGCCTTTTTACTTATCTTTATCCCTGATGCTACCAAATTATCATATTGTGAAATAGTCTCTAACTTCTCCTTGAAGGTGAACTCTCAACCCTTACCCATTGCACACCTCTACTCAATGCTCAAAACATAAATGATTAGTTTGATGTGATGATATAGTCCCTATGCCTACAATCACATTTTTTGATTAATACTTTATACAGTGGGCTCTCTTTATAAACGCATCTGATATAACAACAAATTCATCATAACAAGCGGCGTGGGCCCAGAACATTTAGTTGCTCTCTACAACAACCATTTGATATTACAGCAACTTCTATCAAATCAAATTGTCACCACACATAACATCCATTCAATCTAAGGCATGTCAGAATTGGTCATTATCAAGGAATAGTCCCCATTGGTAAGATAAATTTGTTATTGTGGATTCCCATAAGAGGTTACATGCCATTCACTGTTGAGGTTACATGCCCATCAACTGCCTTGATGTGCAGTAATTGCTTGTACTCAATGCTCAGTTTTTTTTAGTTATGCATGTGTCTGACCAACCCCTTGATTGGTGTGCGTCATACAGAGATTACTTGCACCATCATCCTTTGATGCCATACTTTGATAGAATCATTCATTCAACAATACCATTTTACAGCCATCCCCACCCTTCCCATTACAACATCCATTCGATATTATAGCCTCTATATATAACAGACAGAACCAACAGAGTTGTTATAAAGGAAGCTCTCTGTATTTATTACAAGCAAAAAACAAAACAAAAAAACTTACCCGCTAATGGCAACCAACCTCCCGCAAGTGACCTCCCGCAACCTCCGTGCAACCATATAAATTTGCTTGAAAATCAGTACAATTTTCTAGATAATACAATTTTCTTTTTTAAAAGAAGTGCAAAAACCAAAAAGAAAGAGAAACATACATGGCAACAAGCAGTCGTCCCCGCAATCACCATCATCAAGTTTAATCAATATGATTCAAGTCAGAAAAGATTGGCTCACCTTTTTGATGAATCAGTCGTCCGTGCAATCACCATCATAAACTTGAATCAGTATTGGTTCACTAGTATGATTCAAGTCAGAAAAGATTGGCTCACATTTATTAAAAAATATATTAAAAAAATCAAAAGAAAACAAACCAATTTCAGCATGTACTATAATCTACTTAAATCTAATGATTTGTAATCTACTTAAATCTAATTTAATGATTTCAGCCTGTACCTACCTGAATCTGTGATGAGTTGCATTTGTCTCTTGTCACTGTCACCGCTTGAATATGTGATGAGTTGCATTTATCTCTTGTCACTGTTACCACTTGAATATGTGATGAGTTGCATTTGTCTCTTGTCACCTTCAGGCTCTCTCACGCTGCACAGAGTGAGAAATCAATTTGGAATTGCACTAACCAACTCCCCAACTTCTCACCACTTACCAATTCAATCCCCAACCCAAAAAACTCAAACCCTATCAACAAGTCAACTCCAAATAACTCAACACCAAAAAACTCAACCCCAAACTCACATTCAAATTGCTCCCCCTTCCAAACTACTTCATCATGCACAAGGTGGGACCATCTTTAAATAAGAGAGCATATTCAAATTGTTCACAAAAGATATGGTATTATTGTGAATACATATTAAAATGTATGGTTCTCATATATTTTAATCTTGTTTTTCCCAACTTTAACACTTATAGAGGGTCATTTAATAAAGGAAGGAGTAGAAAATGTATTAACACTTAACAAATAACACTCACTAGTCTTAACAAATGTGATTTTTTTAGGAAGTAAAATTTTCGTAACATGTATGGAATTATAACACTTATGGAGGTAACATTTATAGAGGGTTGACTATATATATATGGACATTCGTTGCTTGTCAAAAGTCAACAAGATCTAAGTGTCTAGCTACAAAGACATTTGCTCATGTCAAAGATTGTCCAATCAATAATTGTCTAACTACCAGGACATGCCATTGCTGATTCTAAAGTATCAAGAAGATTTTACATCTAAGGTCAACAAGATCTAAATGTCCAGCTACAAAGATATTTGCCCCCGTGTCAAGGATTGTCCAACTGTCAGGACATGTGCTGATTATAAGGTATCAACAAGATCCAACATTTGGTGTTTCTCAAGAATTGACAGTATTTGATTGTCTCCAACAGTTAGAACAAAATCAATCATGACTTTGAGAAATTATTAGAATTGAGACTATCATGATGGATCCTAGAAATAGGCCTAGTGGATAATGTTGAAGGGTCCTCCGAATTTTGCGGCGAGAGAGGCAAAAAGGGTTCTCTCATTGCTGAAGGAGGAGACCATGGGATTGAAATGCCGTTTCATTATTTTTTAATAATTATTTTGATTTTTTTTTTTTTTTTGAGGGGGCCCACCGTTACTGTAGATATAATGGTGGCCACCCTTTTGTCATTTTGGCTTTTTTTTTTCCTTCATTTTATTTAGGCAAAACTGTCGTTTCCGGCATTCATTAAAAAAATCAGCACGCCCACTTTTTAGTATATGGTCATTCTTCTCGGGCCAAGTTTGGTTTATACTTAGTGAGAGGCCCAAGGGCTTTAAAGATTACAGTTTTGTGAAGTGTGACCATGGAATTAATCCATTTTTTTTATCATGGCTCTTGGTATGTAGTGTAAACCACCCCTAACAGTTGCGTGTTGGTTAGAAATGGGATAATAAAGACAAAACAAATTGAATGTGATGGATATTTGATAGTCGTGTGGCAATTGGAAGTTAGGGGGAGAATGGAGCTTTCAAATCTATTCAAACATGCGTGGAAGATAGGGCATGTATAAAAATTTACAATAACTTTTATGTTGTCATTGATTTCTATAGTTCCCATTTTCCACAAAAATGATTGAACACATCCATTGTAATTGTGTAGACATGATCTAGCGACTTCGAAAAAAAAAACAAAACGAGGACAAAAACTAAATCGGATGAACAAAAAAGAAAAAAGAAAAATCCAACTTCAATGTAAAATTGTAATATTTAAAAAAATAAAATTCACAATCCAATTTTTTTATAAAAACCAACCAAAATTTTGCTCCTCAAACTATAAATCTAAAAGATCCACACCCAAACCATCACTTCACAAAGTCCCTCATTCCAATAAAACAAAAAGGCAAAACCTTTCCCCAACAACTAAAAAGCAACACGACAAACCCCGGATTTGAAATTTTAAACTGGAACCCACGCCACGTCAGCGAAGAGAGGAACCCGCCGGGTATCAAGAGGGCATCACAACGGTATCCCGACAGAGACCCTGGTACAATAGGCACACGCAGGACATCAATAACCATCCTCGCGGGAAATTGCAAGCTCAGAAAGGCGAGGTAGGAGGATATCACAGGTGTAACAGAGTGGTAGAAAGAAAGATATCCGGTGCTTCCGGGTATCTCCAGGGCGTCAATGCTCATCCTCGCGGGAAATTGATGTCGTAAAGACGACGACGACGACGAGGGTTTGCTTCGACGTTGCAAGCGGAAAAAACAACCAAACCCTCGCTCGAAACCCTCGCCATCCCTCGGAGCTTCCATGCCGCGCCGGCCATGGGGCGATCCCGCGGACTGCACGGCTCGCACGACGACGACACGGCCTGGTTCGGCCACAGGTAGCGCCGCGCTCGCCGTTCCTTCTCCCGTCCAGTTTCGACGTCCCGGGGGTTTGAGGTGGTTTTTTGTGTTTTGTGCAGGTCCAAGCGGCGGCGTGTAGCCGGCGGAGGAGATGCCTCGGAGCCGTCCACAACTGGTGAGCAATGAGACTGTTCTGTTTAATGTTGCAATAAAAAAAATTAGTCTGTCGGTGTTGGAGGTTTTTGTTTTGCATTTTCGCGGTCTTTCTGGATGATGTGGAGGTTTTTGTTGAATTCAGTAGCTTTTTTGATTCGATGATTCTATCTGATGAGTGTATGGCATTGTTCAATCTGCTAGAATTTTGCTTGTGGCTGTAAGCTGCTCTGTTTCTTTTTTTAAATTTAGAAAATGCAGTTGATTAGTGTGCTTTTTGCACTTTTTTTATGTCTGCCGTTCTGTCGGTGACAGTGTTGATGTCTGGGAATGATATGGATGATGTGGAGGTTTTAGCGATTTCAGTAGTTTTTTTGATTCGATGATTCATTTTTTTTTATGTGATGACTGTATGACATTAGAGATCTGGTATGGCATTGTTCAATTTGCTAGAATTTTGTTTTTGTCTGTAAGTTGCTCTGTTTTTGTCTAAAAATGCAGCTGATGAGTGTGCTGTAGAGGTTATGAGATTTTTACATTGATGAGGATTAGTGGTGAAGATATCTGGTTCGACGTTGTTGAGTTTGCTAGGGCTTGTTCATGGCTGTAAGTTGCCTGTTTTATGATTGCTTTTTGATGTGCATGACGATGAATTTAAAATATAGTGCAGTTGATGAATGTTACTGTGGTGTAGAGGTTTGAAATGCATGTGATGTTTCTTGTTTTCTTATATGTGACTGGACTGCAGGTGCGGGAGAAGCAAAGAAAGCTCTTTATCACTGCAACTACTGCCAGAAAGACATATCAGGAACGATTCGAATTAAGTGCAATAAATGCCCCGATTTTGATCTCTGCGTGGAGTGTTTTTCTGTTGGTGTGGAGATCACTCCTCATAAATCGAATCATTCCTATCGAGTCATTGTAAACACGCCCTCGCACTCAGACTTTCGCGGTCGCATTTTTTCTGCTGTATTTTATTGACTAGAAGTTATGGCTTGACATGGAAGTAGTATTGAATGGGAAGTACTTTTGTGTTTACCCTGATCTACTTCTCTCATTTGTACAGGATAATCTTTCCTTTCCACTCATTCATCCAGAATGGAACGCAGACGAAGAAATCCTGCTTCTGGAGGTACTGATCTTTTAAACTCTGGTTTATTGTTCGATTTGAAACATATACTTGTTGCCTTTACGCCTCTTTGCTGAGATTTCTCTCTCTTCTTCTTCTTTACACTACAAGGACAACGGTGAAGCCACGTGGCAGATACTGGACGGGGACTTAACTGAGGACGTAACTGGGGACTGCCCATGTCCCGGGTCACTAGTTCCTGCATGATTCACCTTTTGCTTGTTTGTGTAATGGCTCGTTGTGCTGGTTCTTGTAGGGCGTCGAGATGTATGGACTTGGGAATTGGGGGGAGGTATCCGAGCATGTCGGCACAAAGACGAAGACACAGTGCTATGATCATTATATGACTACGTACATGAATTCTGTTTGTTCTCCGTTGCCCGTAAGTGTCTTGTGCCTAAGGAATGCTATACATTGACAACTGAAAGGTTTTTTGACGTGCGGGCTTAACGTTTGGTATTTGATTGTGAGTGCAGGATATGTCCCATGTTATTGGGAAATCTAAGGCGGAGCTCCTTGCCATGGCTCGCTCACATCAAGAGGGCAAGAAGGGTACTGCGTTGTTATTACACTTTGATCATTTTCTTGCTCTTGGTCTTCAAAATATAAGTTACTGCACTTCGGTTTGCCTTGATTCGTTAGACTGCGGTACTTGTTTCTGAGTTTAGAACTGAAGACACGATGTTGGGATATGGGCAGATGGTGGAGTGTTACGATTGGTCAAACTAGAGCCTTCCATATCTCCAAGAATCAAGTAAGACCTTGAGCCTGCTGTACAAATGAAATGAGATTTTTTTGTTTTTCTGCGCATTTATTGTCCTGTTGACCATCTAAGGTTCGTTGTAAAGACGTTGATGTGGATGTGTCGGTGTACCGTTTGAGCAAGAACTCATTCGGTGTTGATTGGGTGGTTTGAAGGATGGAAGAAGGTTTTGAAGGCAGGTCTCCGTCCAGCTTGTCGACAGGTGCCACCCTGCTTTCCGAATTTTTTTCTTTCTAAGAGTCTTATACAGGGTTGGTTTCGTCTAGATTCATGTAGCTGGGCTCAGTATCCGCTCTGCCAGCTATACTTCATCTAACTTCTCTTCGAATGCATGTTCAAATACCTGCGTACACTGGTAACAAACCTGACTGTTAGTTGTTGACTTGTAAGTGTGTATATCTGTCATGGCGAAACTCATTACTTTTCTACAGGAACGAAAGATATCAAGCCATTGCTTTCGACCCCAGGAAGTGAGGGAGATGACGGTGATGGAAGAGCTGGTGGAGCCATTGATTCAGGAGGTCCAAACGGACCAGGTTTAAAGTGTCAAAAGACTGCTGGAGGTGCCCAAGGAGCAGTTCATGTCAAGGAAACACCAGAAAATGCCGCAGCTGGTGCAACAGTAGAAGGTATGCTTTTCTTTTAGGCACTTCGGAATTCGAGTTATCAAGCTGACTGCAAAAGAATTTCGTGGATGAATTTTTTAGTGGGTATCGCTAAGCACTAGAAGTTGCCGATCATGAAGATTAGTTTTTACTAGGAGATTTGCTAAGGATACCGGAAGCTCGCATATCTGACCTGCAGATTTTTAATGCGCACAGATGGAGCCCAAAGCAATCGTACACTTGGTGGCAAGAAGCCGAAACCTTTAGTTGAGGATACGAAGGGCGGTACAAATGGTTCGGATCAGACAGGATACCATGCTAAACGGCAAGAGTTTGAGCCAGAGTATGATAATGAAGCCGAAATGCCTTTGGCTGATATGGACTTCAAAGAGAATGATCACGAAACGGATCGGGAGCTTAAACTTCGGATGTTACACATTTATATCTCAAGGTAAGTGCGGTGCTGCCATCACTTTACCAAGTCTGGCAATTTTATTGAGTTCCGTGCTATCGGGATGTGGGAGGCAAGATGTTCAGCGGTTTAGCTTGCTTTTGAGTGAGAACTTTTTTGGATTTCTTTTTTTCTTTGTGCCTATTGTGTACTTATGCAGATCTTTCCATGTTTCAGGCTTGATGAGCGAAAGCGTAGGAAAGAATTTATACTAGAGAGAGGACTTTTAAATGTCAAGCGCCAGCAGGCCCTAGATCGGAAGCGGAGTAAAGAAGAGAGAGAGTTGTATAATCGATGTCGGGTCTTCATGCGCTATCATATAATGGAAGAACACGAGGCTTTGCTCAATGGCCTGATTACTGAGCGGAAGCTCCGCCAACGCATTGAAGAACTGCAGGTATTGTTCAAAGCAAACACTCGTTTGTTTGGAGTTATCTAGGCAGGAACTTGCTTTTTGCTTCCTGGTTTAGGAGAGAGAATCAATTTACAAGTCATGCATCATTATCTGCTGCATTGTTTATCGAACGCAGGTTAGGTGATTCCTCTACTCTGTACATTTCGCTGGTTAAGAATTTCATTTGCGTTTCTATTATTTGTCAAGTGCAGGAGTATAGAATGGCAGGCTGCCACACTTTGGCAGAGGCTGAGATATATGGCTCTGAAAAGAAGAAGAGAGAGACAGAGGCAAACTTGAGAAAGGCCAGAGAGAGCGCCTCTTACTTGTACAGCGGCAAATCTTCAACTCATCGAGCTAATCGGTACCTAAATAGAGAGAAGGACGGTGAGGCTGCATCTTCTGGCAGCATACGTGACACTCCTAAACTCGGGGTAGGCCGTCCAGTTTTGCCGAGTGGGAGCAGTCTATTAGCAGGTTCCCTTGGAAAAGGCTCGAAAAGATCCGGGGTGCCACTCGATCTTGCAGGCTGTCCTGGTGTTGACTTGCTATCTCACACTGTAAGCCAACGAACTTCTCCATGATTCATGATTGTTGCAATGAGAATATTGAAAGTCAAAAATCCTGAAATTTAAGTTCGAGAAGGCTTGTCATTATCCTAGCTCGTCACTGACGCCTGGGCTGTACTCTCTGAACAGGAGCAAGATCTCTGTGCTCAATATAGGCTCTTACCTGCTCATTATCTAAAGATGAAAGAGGTGCTTATGCTGAAGAGCTTGGAGGCGGGGCAAGTCCGTAGGTCCGACGCATTTCAAATGTTTAAAGTGGATCCCCTCAAGACAGATCGCGTGTATGAATTGCTCCTGTCTAGAGGTTGGATTCAAGGGGACGGATCCACTGCGCCGGCCTCTGATAGATAACATGAATGCCTCTTTTTCCGCTTCAGAGACAGGGAGTTTTGATCCTACTTTGGGGCTTGTACACATTTTTAGGCCAGAATTACAGGTTTAGATGTGCTTACGTAGAGTCTAATCTGGAGTCTTTTTTTTCATGTCACTCGATTTTAATCCCTTCAATAAACTCAACATCAGTTTTAGGCACAATATTTTGAGTGTTGACGACAAAGGACGTTGTTTCGTTGCAACGGCATCGATACATTCTGTAAGTACCCATTCCTCTGCCCTTTTATTCTGCCTCCCAAATCAAATCAAATCCCCATCACTTAAACCTCGAATTCTATGCACTGTAAGATATCACTAACTCTAATATGTATCTTGTCTGGATCAGGGTAAATGTCTAGACGGCAGCCACATCAGCGGTCACCATAATTCTCAGGTTTGTGTTTCTTCCTCAGCTGCAAAAGAGATCGACAACTTAGGGTAAGGTTTTCAGAAACTCACAAATAGAATAATCGATCATTTGTGGGATTCAGTCGGTTCATTAGCGTTAGAGTTCTTTAAAGTCATGCGAAGTTTCATTTCCAACAATTAAAAATCAGCTCTGAATAGTTCTCAAGCAGTCCAAAATCATAGAGAGAGAGAGAGAGAGAGAGAGAGAGAGAGAGAGAGAGAGAGAGAGAGAGAGAGAGAGAGAGAGAGAGAGAGAGAGAGAGAGAGAGAGAGAGAGAGAGAGAGAGAGAGAGAGAGAGAGAGAGAGAGAGAGAGAGAGAGAGAGAGAGAGAGAGAGAGAGAGAGAGAGAGAGAGAGAGAGAGAGAGAGAGAGAGAGAGAGAGAGAGAGAGAGAGAGAGAGAGAGAGAGAGAGAGAGAGAGAGAGAGAGAGAGAGAGAGAGAGAGGCGGCTATTATTCAAGACATCTAGAACTACTTAAGTTGAGAGACCACTAAGCCTCTTCCATTGTGTATTGATCTAATAACAATTTAGAGCGAGGGAAGAGTAGTCTAAGGAGGGGGAAGCTCTGGATGACTATATTTTCTGCAATTGTTGTACCTGATTACTGTGGCCGCACTTTTTCTTCCTGCAGTTGGTGGCGCGCGGATGCAAACGTGCATAACATCTGCACACAACATCACCAGGAAAAATCACGTGAGGATCCAGCACCACGTCTCTTTCAACCGGAGTAACGCGAATAAGTTCTCACTTGCGGCAAACTAGTTTGTCCTGGTTGTGCTTTTTGGCCAAATCCATGAGATGCGGCGGATATCCGTGTGGTATCCCCTTTCCATTCCCCCCCCGCAATCGCAACACCAGGTGCAAGGTCGAACCTGTCATTCGCCCGCCTCCGGATTAAATTTTGTCACATCCCCAATTCCGTCGTCACCAATGTAAGATTTTTCTCTACTCACATCCCTATTGCATCTGTTGTAAAAATGACATCTAACAACTCAAAATACTTGAATTTGCATCTAACAAAAAGATAGCCATCACATCGTCCAACTAACCTTTCTGAATATTGTAATCAGACACACTGCGGCCAGGCTCCAGCTGCTTGCCAGAGAAGATGAGCCTTTGCTGAGTGGGCTCTATTCCTGGTAACACACAAAACCATGGTTTTTTTTAGAGGGGCCATCTTAGAAAGAACAGGAGACTACACTAAACACTGAATATAGTGTAGAGGGATTATTGATGTAGGTCACCCACACTAATTTCCATCAAAGCATGTGCATGCCAAGTTCTGATTGGGTATTTGTTCTCAAGCAAGTGTGTCAGTCAACAATTGCATGTAAATTTTCAATTAGTGTAGGAAATTTCAAATAGTCTAGCCTACACTATATTCAGGGAACGGTGTAGTTCCTTGAATGCAAACCTGTTTTCTTCTGGATCTCACACATAATGGAAGCCACAGAGTGACTGGCGCCCTCAACTAGGTCGACGGCGTGCGTTCTGCCCTCGAGGGCCTCCACGAACACCTGCATGATGACCTAACGTGAACTAGAAAGATTCAGGTATTGTCGACGAATATGCTATCTGCTGGACAGGCTCTCTCTCGAATGCACAAGTGTTGATGTACAGTCAAATAATATTCTACAAAGACTAGAATGCGGTTATAGACCAGCTATTACTTATTCTGTACAAGGATGTGGTAATCTACAGAGGTGGAACTGCTTTCCTATATACTGATTGATGCAGCGATGTTTCTTGCCAGTAACGTTTGACAACCTTGGGCCGCAAGGCTGTGACAAACATTCTTCAGCAGTAGTAGCTGGTAAGTCGGGTGCTTATGTCAACGATGCCGGTATCGGTCAGTGCTTTTGCTTGGAAGTGGGTTTTTCCTCTGCACTAAATGTAGGCTTATTTTTTCTCTTCATACATAGCTTCTATTCCTTCTTTCTCGAACTGATGAGACGCTCAGCCACATTTATGAGTAGTAGTAGTTCCCATTGAATACAAGTGAGTATGTAACAAAAGTTTTACTTCTGGTGAGATGGCTAAAAGATCTTCCCTGCGCGGGTTAAACGGAAAATGGAGAGGTGAAGGGCCGGGTAAAGAAGTACTTCCGGCGAAGGTAAAGGAAAGAAACAAAAACGCTTTAATTTCTGGACTAGGGGAATAATTCTTTCATCCTATTTAGCGCAAGACACATCAACTAATAACTATATTCGTATACAGCTTGTGAAAAATGCATCAATCTTCAGAACAGTCTCTGTATCTAACCCTGCTTGTTGAAGCTGAGAGCCCTAGCAACAAACTCGATCTTGTATGTGACACCTCCAATTAGCCATCATTTTCTGTTTCACCCCAACATTAGTGTTAGAATCATGAATGTTTCCTCAAATCGCGACACTGTTCGCATAAAAGGGCACCAAAATGCGCATTCTAGGCGCATACATTGTCACTGCTACTCCTCAAGAAGATAGGTTTGAACCAAGACATGCACAACGTTTAATCAACATGTCGAGCGTCTCAGACTGCGTATCCCAGAACATGAATATAGTAGCATTTTTTCTGAGAGTTCGGGAACATGAGAACGAACAGGCGCATCGTCATGGGGTGAATGTTGGCGTCTCACCTAGGAAGGGCTGGTTGCTGAGCGCTCGAGGCCGGAGGATTATTTTTCAGGCTCCTGAACTACATCACTTGAGCATGGTCCATCGGTGGCGGGCTTCTTCACATTCGCCTTCCGGTCGATGTTCGTCTGAGGAGAAGGAGATGGCTTCACATTCGCCTTCCGGTCGGTATTCTTCTGAGGAGCAGGAGATGGCTTCACATTCGCCTTCCGGTCGGTATTCTTCTTCACCTCAGCAGATGGCTTCACATTCGCCTTCCGGTCGATGTTCTTCTTCACCTCAGCAGATGGCTTCCTCTCGAACACTTGATAGGGGCTGGCCGCCTTCTTGTTTGCTCGGAAGTTCTTGTTGATGCAGCCGCGTCCACCGCCTCTGGCCGGAGTGGCATTCAGGTTCAGCTTCTGCCTTTTGGCTAGTGCGGAGTGAGGACTTGAGAGGGAGAAACTGGGTGGTCTGATTAGTCTTTCAATCTGGCGGAGACCAGCCCCATCGCCGTACTTGGTTAGGAGAGGGTCTTTCTGGTTGGCGATGTACTCCAGGATGCCCTCTAGAGTCAAGTCTCGTCTGAACATAAATGTGATGTGGCTCTTGACAGCCAGTTTCCCTGAGGATGCAATCCACATCCAGAAGGCCGCCAGCTTGGATCTGAGAGTGGGGTAATCGTCCCCGAAGAAGTATTCCAATCTGTTTACCATCATCCATACGGCGTGATCCCACCAGATGACGCCCCCATCGCAAGACCTGTCGTTGGATTTCACGGCATTGCAGTTGCACCTGAGGTATGGCCTGCCGCAGTTCCACATCTCCTGGAGATGCCTCTCTCTCCGAAAATCGCCCGTGGGAAGCTCCTGCTTCGTGAGTAGTTTTACGGCTAAGCTTGAGCACTTGCTCGGCTCGAAACAGCTGAGAGGGAACGGATGCAGAAGTGAGACCGGGTCCTTGATGGAGCCCTTATTGTCAAGGGCGTTTTTTCTGCATGTTTCAACCTCGTCGTTGGTCAGCCGCGACCATGTCTGCCACATCCGCACCGTGATCGGCGACAAGTGACTCATGCAGTTGAGGCTCCACGCTCTGTGCCCACTGAACATCAACATGTGCTCCACTGAACGAGGGGGGGCTAAGGGGACGATACATCTCTTGCCGGGTTGGCGAAGCAGCAGGTTCCTTATGTCTGACGAGGAAGCTAACAGCATTTCCTTGTACTGTTCTATAGCTGCCTGTTCGGCAGAGGTGAATAAAATATTCGACAGAAGAGGGTGATCCTCGTCAGGTTGAGAGATCTCTTCCAATTTACAGGGAAGAGGCGTCTTGCTGTCTGAATTGGCATGCGCCAACACCTTTTCCAGCAAAGGGATGATGTTCTCCGTCGCTCGCAGGTCTAAGTCGTCTTTCTCCAGGATATCAAGTAGCTTTGAATGAGCATCCTGCAATTTTGCTAGTCCTGCATCTGGATTTTTCCCTCCAAGTACGAGCAATTGTATCCAGTCTGAAAGGTCTAATGTTTCGAGTAACAGTGGCGCGCTATGACCGTCTTCATCCAAGTCTACGAGGGCAAGAGAATCTTGCTCTTGAATGAACTGATGCAACCTCGGGTCCCTTACCGCGCAGATCATGACCTGCACGCTCGGAATTGGCGCGGGCAGCGGATCATCGTACCCGAGCCTATTTAACTCCTTGTACCATACATTTCTCGCCTGTCAAACAGAAGGCAAAAATATAATAATTATTCCATAGACAGTTCATTTACAAATCGCCAAAGAAGAAACAGTAGTAATGATTCATAAGCAACACTTCACCTGAAGATTACAGAATGTATTCTCAGCATCAAGACACCTAAAAGAATTCTCAGGACATACTTTTCATGAGGTCCTGATAAGCTGAACCATGCAGCATTATTCTGTGATGTCCTGAAAAGCTCTACTTCCAAGTGACTTGTCCATACTAGCCATCACACGTCTCGTGCAGAACATCATAACCAGCTCTCTGTGAATGGAGTCACTTCCCTCAACCAGAAACGACCGAACGAGGCGCAAAATTTCATCGCCTCACAAGAAATTCACATGAACCAGGCCTGCACCGCATCGAGAAAAACTTGATCTAAACTACTGGAACCATGAGGTATACGCAAGAATCAAGAGCTTCACAGCCATGCGCAAAATTGGCTCAAAAAGCTAATGAAATCATTTAGGTCGCATGTTTTCCGAGTGTGCTGTGTCGTCACCTTATCATATAATAAATCAAGAGCTTCGCCATATATCTCGTCAAAATTTACACAATGCTTAAGAAAACCAGTACTATACAACACGAAACGAGAATCAAGAGCTTCGTATCCTCGTGATTGGCACAGAGCTCATGAGGCAACGACGAACATGCATCACAGATCTAAACCTCGTACAACTTACTAACGATTCGCTCGAAAACATACAAAACAACGAACCAGAAACGACAAGCTCACTTCACACTATCTCAAACTCGAAAAGTTCACTATCACATGTGCCAAACTCTCACAAGAACAATAAAAACTCGAAACAAAAAAAAAAAAAAAAAAAGTGCGCACGCGCAAGAATCAAGTTCTCCGCAACCTGGATCGAAATAAACACGTAAACTGAAGAACTGAATGAATCAAGAATTTCAAAAACTAAACTCCGCACCAGCCAAAAAATTAAGAAAATCGTGCTCAGATTAACCGTAGAAAAATCGGTGCATTCTCCGCACACAGGATCACCTCACAAGAAACCAGGCTCAATAAAAAAAAAGTTCACGAACATGCTTAAAACCATCCGCTTAAAACCATCCGCACAGGAACGATAAAACACAGGAAAGCACACACGCGCATTCTAAACCTACAGAAATCAAGTGCTCCGCATCGTGGCTCAAAATTCGCACAACAGACACATCCAAGAATCAAAAACTTCAATACTACAGAATTTTGCACGAGAGACCGAACGCACGCTTAGTGTCATGATCGCCTCAAAATAAATAACAGCTTCACGCCTAGATCACAGAAGTTTGCGATTGCGGAACCTACGTGCATAAAAAACTTCGCACAGAAACAACGAACGCGTGGATAGGTAATCTGCATCTTCACGAGCGCCTAAGAGCGCTTCACTGGCAAAAAATCTAGCTGGAAAATTTCACTAAAGAAGCATAATGCAAGCATCGCGAACCTGAAGGGACTTCGCCATGGCGTTAGACCGGCGACGAAGAAGAGAGAGCGCGAGGAGGAGAGCGACGACGTCGAGAGCAGGAGCGACTTGGGAATGAGAACGAGAGAGGGAGGGCATTATCCTTTTGAGGGGGCGGATTAGTGAGCTGATTAGTGGGTTACTAATCAGCAACGGATCGGTTTGTTACGTACTAATTCGCATGCGGCGACGGTAATCAATTCCCGGAGCCGGTGAACTACCCACAACAAGAACACGGACCGCGGCCATCATTGAGCTCCAGATATCTACCGTCGGCGTAGATCTTGTGTGGGAGATCTAGGGAATGTGGAGATTCAGGTGGCGTCTGGCGTCGTTTTACTGTCTGTGATCTTGCTTACGGCGACTCTTGGGATTGGGCTCTTGGAGGTGATGGATTTAGTGTGTAAGTTCTCCTTGCTTGGGGGATTGGGGATTTGAGATGTTAATTTTGTATTAGCCTCTCAATCACAAAAGTCCGGATGTGGGCTTTTGCAAAATCTTGGGCACATACGCATGGTTATAATTCTTCAAATTTTTTACAAAGATGCGAGAAGACAAAAATATTGTTTTATTCTCATTGGACCTATGGAGAGAAAGTTATGCCGTCTTAAAGAAAAACTTTTTCAGTGCAAGCATGTTGGGCAACTCTAAAAATTTTAGTCACATTCCCATCCATTTTTTGTCACATTTTCTGTCCGTTGACATTTTCAAAATTTAGAATGCGTCCATGTTCCCACCCATTTTCGCCCATTGCTCTTTCACGGTTTCTAATTAAGGCTTGCTATAACTTGTCAAGACCCTTACTCTTGATTGGCGCTAATGGGAGCGGTGATAGGCTAATCATAGGAGACCACTTTGAAAATTCATGATTAATTCACATTTTATTGGAAAATTATAAAATCACTTGGGATGAAATTGCGATAATTAGTACTATCTTTGAAATTTTATTTAATTATTATGCATCCCTCCAGATATGCACATTGTTTATTTCGGTGGTATTAGGTTGGGTTACCCTAGTAGAGGTTAATCCTTTAAGGCCAATGAGCTTTTTTAGCCTATGAGAATCAACAAGTGTTCTAGATCATGCAAAATGGCATCTACGCACCAAGTACATATCAGCACAAAAATCTACGACCCTACTTCACGGAAATCGTTGGAGCTCGCCGATGCTTGCTCTAATTTTTGTGGCAATGGTCTCAATTGATGCCCATCTTCCCCACTTCTATGTCTTTGTTTAAATTTTTCATTGAGGTGGCCTATAGCATTTGCTATCAAGATTGTTGTGCCAAAACTATCCGAAAATGGACTGTAGGCCTTAACCCCGTAGCGCCCAGGAAGCCCGAAATGGGACTCCAAAGGTGCTAAAACTCAATTTGCATGAAATCCATGAGGAACTAGGCTTCGAGATGTGAGGTTCAAATTTGCGCACTCATTACACAAACACTCTCCAACAATCTGATTCTCATTTGGATTTATAGAACTCTTGGAAAAGCTAGGAATACAACACAAAATACACCAAATACACTAAATTACAATGAATACTATGCCACATACTATGTTGTATTTCACACATGCACATTGATTTTGGTCTTAAATTTTGATTGAACTTTGTCTTCAAGACATTCTCCATTGTTTTGTGATTGTTGATCTCTCTCCTCACACACGAAACTTCCGTTTTGATTCTTATAAGGTCGGAACATTTTTATATACAATCAAGTAAAAAAAAAAGCCCAAAAATCACCAATAATTGTGTATGAATATTTTCTTCACATATGATATGTCAATGCAAAGCTATCAACCTAGTGCACATGTGAACTGCTCAAATTCAAAGTAAAAAAAATCTTGCAAGAATCTATTGATGGATATCCCCTAAAGGCCCATGACAATTTCACACCAAAAACACTTCAAAATTGTTGATTTAAGTGCAATGAGTAAGGAAGGAAACAAAACCTTATATTTGTTTGTTTGACCGTAGGATCTCCATTAAGACTTGCTAAGTAACATACTCACAAAATTTCATACACTTTGACCGCACGGATTGAAAGATTATAGTGTTTGAAGTCAAGAAAATGGTTCATTTTCTTCCTTGCGTTGAGTGGATCAGCAGACTTTGACTTCACTTGGTATCCAATTTTTGCGTTACACAAAGTCTAACACTTTTACCATTGTGTTAAGCATGATGTTAGTTCCCTGCACACCAATTTCTAGAGGTAGAGAAGGGGTGTAGCGTATTCAAAACAAGTGTGCAAAGAGTGGTGGTTCAAAAATTGTCAATTCACGATTTATTATGTTGAGAAATAATATATTTTAGAATGATAATCTAAACGGTCAATAAGAAGCTTTACACCACATATTCTTGTAGAAAAATTAAAAGTAAAAAATATGAAGATCTCTAGGTTTTATGTAGAATAGATGAAGTATGTTTCCCCGCTTCCTCGAAATGTGTAAAAATGTTTGGCTTGAGTTAAAGTATTTTATTTACTCTAAAGGCAAGATTTTTTTTTGGAAATTTTACAAAGAAGGTAACATTCTCTACATGGATGGAAATCTCAATGTCAATAGAGCCTTCTAGCAAAATTTTGGAGTTGCCCGTAGTCCCATTTCTAACTTTGAGTGGTACTAACTTTCAGACCATGAATCCAAAAATAATTTTAAAAAATATCTCCATGGAGCTCCTATTAGAGACAATCTAGTATAAGAGTTTTGAAAGAAAGAAAAAAGATTTTTCCGAATTTTAGAAACCTGCCCAAAATCCAAAACGTATGCTCCACGTATACTTGGGCTTTTAGGGGTTAAAGTAGTATACCCTCCAAATTCCAAAGTTTTCACTACCAATATATGGTAACTTTAAACACTATAATCCATTCCATCAACCTTGGATGTTGTGCAAAATTTCCCCAAAGTTAAAGTCATGGGTTAAGTTCAATTTTATAAGGTTAGATATTAATATTAATCATTGTATTTCCATAAAATCCGGTTCAAAGAAAAAAAATCAGTAAAATTTTTGGTTATTCCAGAAACATCCCTGGGCGGTAAAAGGTTAAAATTTCAGTAGAGGGCTAGGTAACTTCAGCCTAATTGCACCTCCATCCACCACAGCCGTCATCTTACTTCAGAGACATGCTACTCTAGGGGCACAGCAAGGTGTCAGAGAGTCCAAAGGTTGATATGGAGGCAGGTGCAGCAGTGAGGCCGTCAGTAGTGATTATACTGAGGTTATAGTTAGCTGAAGTTATAAGATAACTGAGGTTATAAGTCAGCAGCATTGTAGGTAAAAACTTATGGGAGGGATGAGTGTATATGCTTGAAGGAGAGGAAGAAAATCATTAAAAACATTAGACAAAATAAAGCACATAACTTGGATCTTCAACAGAAGCTCTGGTTGAAAAACTCGACATATAATACTGATATTTATCATCTTTGCTTATCAAGCATGATCAAAACGTTTACCCTGCAGTTCAGGTCCGTCAAAAGTTACTGAATTGTGTCCAACATGTGGACATGTATAAGAAGTATAATACATCTCAGAAGCTGCTAAAGCTTTCAGCTTCACCTATATTTTTCTACACTTCAAGATTGTATACCTGGTTTCAGATTCACCACTAGAATTAGTTTCCAGCACTAGCAGAAGCATGACCTCTGTTTCCGTCCCACTCCCGGTCAAAAACAGACCCTCCCTCCAACTTGGCTTCCTTCCTGGTGGGAAAAAGAAAGAGAAAGAGAAGGAGAGAAAGAGAAAGAGAAAGAGAAGGAGAAAGAGAGAAGGAGAAAGAGAGAGAGAGAGGCGTTTGATGGTCGTCGAAATGCCCCCAGAAGACACCATTGAGAGATCTCAGATGGTATTGATGTGTTTCAGCGGTTGCCCAGGGGTGGCCTCAACTTGAGGTTTCCATTGTGGATTGCCGAAACTCCTCTTCGTTGAACAAAACTCGATGTGAAGCTACTGCCTTGAATGATGGCCGGGGTAGCCCGGGCGGCCTGTCTATCGGGCCTTGAAACAACGGAGCCACAATTGCGTTCATTTCAGCTAATGGAATGCGTGCGTGGGGCGGCTTCGGGCCGTGTCTCGGAGCTTGAGGTGTTGGAGGCCGTACGTCCAGCACTCCTCCGGGTGCTTCGCCAATACTGCACATAGCAACGAAGAAACAAACGTTAGTCGAAACGCATGACAAAGACACTGTATCAGTCGCCATTGCATGTCTTCGTCATGTGAGCGAGGAACAATCATCCCTTACCTTAGGTAAAAGTCTCGGTGGCGTTTAGGAGTATACAATCCAATGGTTTTTTGTCTCTCGGAATCAGGAGTCGTGAAGTTGAAGTGCATTTGTCTAGCGATGTTGACCTGCACAGAACACGTTGCAAACCGTGATGAGCAATCAGAGACTAGCCTGTGAAGTTCGCGGCATACCCCTACAACCTATTCAGAGAGCATTGAGCATGTAGAGAGTAATCTTACCGCTTGTTGTAAAGATCGGCAGACATGGAAGACGGGTTTGAGCTGGTCATGGTGCAGTCTGCAGACAATATGTACCTGCACAGAGTTCCGTACCACATAGCACGAGCGTTAGCATAGAAACGGCTTCTATTTGTAACACTAAAAAGGAGGCGTTCTCTGAGGGAGCCTTTAGTTCAGAAACAAACAGAACCACGACGTTCAGGGCAGGGATATGAGCCATACCAGTAACTCGACCGGCAACCCTTCCAAAGGAGATTCAGACTGCGAAGGAGCCTCCATCTCACGCATGGGAGTCCTCATCACCGTCAGCTGACAAGCCGGGGTAAGAGGAGTTCTAGGCGCCACCAACTTCTTCCGCTGCGGGAACGCAGGGCCCCAGTCTTGCATCGTCAGAACAGGAGACCGTGATAGAGGCGACGACCAGTTTGTAGGAGGTGCGTTCTCAACTTCTACGGTAAGCCCACGCCTTCTGACACCAGTAAGATCTTTCCCGTCTCGTTTCGCACCTGAGGCTTCTTTCGAAATACGTGACTTCTTCCGCTCGTCAACTAATTTGGCAAGCTGCCCCGGCCGTAAGTACTTTGGCCGCCGGCGCGGACACTTCTCCATACCCCGTTCTAAACCTTGAACTCTCTGCTCACTAAGAGAACTTACCCTAGTCTCGGACACCGTCGCACCGTCACTCCTCAACACACGACTCCTGGTAACCAAAAAAAAAAACCACCAGATCAGTTCGTCACACAACAACTACCACACCCTAACGCCCCTCAAAAACTCATACGCTACCAAAACCACTTCTAAAACCAAGCTCCCTACCTCGAAGAAGTATGCGACGGCCCGCGAGTAAGCTCCGGCACTCTCCGACACGACGACGACGCGTAGGACGGCCCCGCTCGATCCTCCAGCCCGACTTCGATCCCTACACAACTCCGCAGCGAATCACATCTCTGCCGCTTCACGTACGTCGCCGCCTCCGGTTGTCCACATTCCCCCTTCAATATACTCTCATCTCTTCTCCTTAACCGCACCATCGCACGTCCTCTCCTCCACCTCAAAAATCGCAAAACACACCACCAAACCCTCGACCCCTTCCTGCTTATCCCTAACTCCTCCACCCTCTTCCAAAGCCTCGCAATCCCCTTGAAAACCCTTCCTAACCCCTCATAAACCTTCCTAAAAACTTCCGAACGCGTGCAAATCCTCGGGCGCCCTAGTAAGGCAGGCTCCGCGACGGCGGCCTCCGTTCCAACAGTCTCCGGCCCCCCCTGACAGCCCTCCGCCCCCAGCACATGACCGCGCCAACAAATGTCACTCCCACAATAACCCGCACTGTTCACCTCTCGCTCCGAACCGCAGCACGAGATTCCCTGACAGACGAGGCGATGGAGGAAGTGGGAGCGGGCACGACGATCACTACGCGGCGACGACGGTGTCGATAGCGCGCTAACAATAGCCGCGGGCCAGGCTGGGGTGGGGCGGGCATTCAAGGGGGCGGAGAGGACGACGGTTCTGGGCGGAACGGGCGTCCAAGGCGCGGAGAGGACGACGGTTCCGGGCGGAACGGGCACGGGGCAGGCGCGCGAGAGTAATTTGAATCGGGCGGGAAGCGCGCTCGCGCCTCATTTCCACTGCACGGGTTGGGCCGGGCCGGGTCGCGGGTCGCGGGTGGTGGTCTTGGGGAACCGCGGTCGGCGAGATTTTGTTTTTCCCTTTGGAAGACTCTTCCTTTGGTTTTTTGTTTTTATTAAAATGTTTGGGTGATGTGATTGAGTTTTGTGTCCTTGGTGAGAAGTGAACTTTGAATAAGAGGGAGGATTGAAAATTCAATCTAAATCTTGTATACTTTTCAAATTTTGCACCCAAATCTCAATAGGTTGTTTAGTAATAATCATTCGATTTAAGGTTAATAACAATATGGCACTTCAATTCTCTACAAAATCCAAATAAAAAATATCCTTAAGTGGCTTGTTAGCTCTAGAAATCAACTTTCTATTGGGTCCATTTTTTTCAATTCAAGGGAATTTTATAAGGATGTGAATTAAAACTTTTCCATGGTGGAATTTTTTGTTTTTTTTAATTGTATTGTATTGTCCAAATTAACCCCTAAATCTCCAAGAGTCTCCTCTGAAGATTGTAAGAGTCCCCTTCGAGGCGAATGGAAATTTAGGGGTTCAGGACAGTGTTTGATTCTCATGACAATTCCACACTGGAACATGTCATGTGAAACAAATTAACTTCTACTTGCATTCCTGATTTTACTCCTTACTCGATTTTTTTATTATTGAATAAAAAATCTTGTAAATAACAATGATCTTGGGTAAACAAAATCTAGAGGGTGTATGTTCCACAATGTACACATTGCCAATAATATAACGCCCCTCGGGTGAGTCAAGACACTAGTGACACCATGAGACAAGACAGGAGTCTTGTGCACAATTTGTTCAGGACATTTGGGGTTGCCATCCCAGAGGTGTGGAGAACGGGACAACACTTTCACCTCCCGAAAGTTTGTGACAACAAGAGCCATGGACATCGACCTGGCACCTCATCGATTGATTGATTGATGTTGGGATCTTTGCCCCCTCTCCCTCAGCTGCAATTGGCCACAAGTAACTTATAACAGTGCAGGCTACTGTCACAACCATGCTATAGTCACCTCACCCCTTCGCTTTGTCAGCTAAAAAAACGTCGGTGTTGGGGGCATCAACAGATTTCCTATATGTTTAAACGATGCATGATACTTATGCCACATGAAATCTTCATCCCTCGATGATCTGAGCCATGTTGGAAGTTTCAAATTTATGGTAATTATTGCCACTAGAAGACCTCCACATCTGGTCAAGCTATCTTGCATAGGATACCCCATACATGCCCATAGGATGCCGTCACACAACGATTCCATTGGCTATTTGCATCAGCCCTCATTCCATCATTCTAACCCATTGTCACATATGGACCATGGACCATGGTACCTAAGTATGCCTAGGTGCCGAGTCGAGTTGAGTCGAGTTGGGAAAAAATAATAAAAGATGCATTTTGTGGAGTTTGGAACCGTCCATGTGTGAAAGCCCAAGGTACCAAGTTGAGAGGGCGTGACCCATACCATTTTGGCAAATCCCAAGTCAATTTCTACTTTTTAACCCTTTAGTGCGAAGGAGGCCCAACGAGGGTCTCCAAACATTATTTTGGGAGAAAGTCTTTGAATCCATTCACTTGTGGGTTTTGCCTAATTCGGGACGGAGGTGCGCCCTAGAATTTGGGATCACACGCAACTCTCAAATGCCAAATTTGACCGCTACAATCCACATATAAGTGATTTCCATGAATTAGTATTGCGGTGATGTGTGTCCAGTGTGTACATGATGTTTCACATAATCTATCACAATCATAGGATCTCCTAGGTCTCCTCTGTCATGTTTGGCACTAAAGTGTTAAGGGTCTCACTTTTATGAAAATTTCCTCTCTCACATTTTGTAGCCTTGGAGCCCACGAGATAACACCTTTCTGGTAAAGTAAATATCAAAAAAATTGTCAAAATGCTTATTAAACAAAAATTCTAGCTCAAGCACCGGCATAGAAAAAAAATTGGTAAACAAATTATGGTGAAAATTCAAATAAAAAATTTCCAGTAAAAATTTTAGGTTAAAAACGTTGGGTTAAAACTCTAGGTAAAGAATTCGGATAAAACATTTCAAGGTAAAATAAGTTATTGTTTTAATCTAATAGTTGAGATCTTATCAAATCTGAATACTTTGATGAAAAATGTTTGGCACCCTGGCAAGAGTTTGAATCCAAACGATGATAGAAACCCAAACTTCTCTTGAGGGACCAAACTCTTGGCACCAAAACCTCCAAAAAAGTGTTGCCATGTAGGCATTTTAGACTTCCTTGGTTCCATGGTCCAAGTGTGAAACCCCGACGTCCCGACCAAGGCCAATTTTGAGGCTCTACACCAATCAAATTGCTAATAGCACTTGGTATCTTGGTACCATGGTCCATGTGTGAAACCCACCTCTGTGACAACGGACTTTTTCCCATAATCTCAATACAATACTTGCAAGGATCATATTTTCTTTGAATTGCTACTTAATGTCTACTTTTAGTATCCCATCTAATAAGCAAATCTTAACTTTGGAGATAATTTACACAACATCAAATGGTTGATGGAATACATTTAGTGTTAAAGTAGACATATACTAGTAGGGAAAATAGTGGATATACTACTTTACAAATCAATAGAATCCTACAGCAAAGTTCATACTTTGAATGGACAAGGTGCATGCTTGCACTACGTTGATTACTTTGCATGGACATACCACACGTGAAATTGTATAAATTTATGATGAATTTCCAACTTTTGTCTACTGTACTTGACTGTAAAGACATAGATGTTTCAAAACTTCTACAATATAAAATATAAGTCTTTACATGTGATTGGCAAAATCATCATCCACAAAAATTGGAGACTCGTCTCTTACGAACAAATTTCAATCACAACTTCATACCAAAACCGTTTTTTCATGTACATAGTATGTGGCATTGTATATAATCTCTTTGGCAATGTGTTTTGACGTACTCCTAACTCTCAATAACTCCAATTCATGACTGGGTTATTTTTTTGCTTCCAATGTGTCCAAATCTCAATTTCGGAAATCACAATCTTCATCTTCACGAATTTCACGCAAATTGAGATTTAACTCATCCGGAGACTAAAAAGTGGTTGGCCTCCCTCGTCCAAGGAGACCCCACCTTTAGAACAATGTAATTTCCAATTGCCTCTATCCACCAAAAAAAAACAAAAAAAAACCCGTTAATTAAGTCTAGCCATCAAAGCATAACGACATTATCAAAATTAGGGCATCTTTACACCAAAGAAGTCTAGGTTGGAGCCTAAAGAGGTGGAGGGCTTTGATTGGAAGGTAACCATAGTACCTTGCTTTTAAGTGTACACCAAATCAAACTTGGATTGCAACCCAATTTTTTTCCAGTGGATGAAACTCCTTGCTGAAATCCTACATGGCTGAAGTGGATAGTGACTTCCTGGACCTAAGGGTAGTATTTGTTGGAAAGGTCTCAAACATACCCAACCCCAAAGTCCGGGAGGAAATTCACAGAGACTTTTTTCAACCAATCATTTATTTCTCTATTGCCTATTTTACGGTTGTTCCTTATCTAACTTCTTTTGGAGGATAACTCTACTTAAAAAATTCACCCCCAATGCACAATGGGCCATGATGCAACTCCCTCGGTTCACACCAAATGTTTGGGCCACTACCTACTCATAACTCCCTTGTTTCAAGCATGGTACCCTCCTTACAATGGTCTCATCCCTCGAACAAAGTACCACTTGTGTTCACAGGTTGGAGCCCAAGCCTTTTGGTGTAAAGAGGCCCTTAGGAGTTAATGCAAATTGCGTCCCAAAAATCAAGGAAATTTTTCGGTGATAGGAAATTGAAAAAACAGTGGGAAAAACCTTGGGGGGAATGAAAAGCTTAATTATCATTTAGCATCTCGAGACTGTATGGGCCCCACCACTGTCGGGACCCGATCTTCAACCGTCCTAGACCTCTCGCAGATTCGATCTACACAGAACCTAGATTCAGACTAGGTCACCCTCTCCTGGGAAAATCGGTAGATCTCGAGATAAGGTTCGAGGCCGTCGGGTAATGGTCCTCGAAATTCCTAGAACTTAGACCTGAGATGTACCAGTATGGATTACGATCTCCGAATTTCTTAGATCTTAGACGTGGTCTCTTCGAGATTCGTTTCTTCTTCGATATTCCTAGATTTGGGAAGGGTATCTGGCGGTACTGTTCACACTGACAGGAAAGGCGGCTGGTCTTATTAAAAGGACGTCTGTAATTGGAAAGCGCCCACCAGATTTTTTGAAGATCTGCTGAGGATTGCTTTGCATTGGATCCACTTTTAATTTACTGGGGCAGTGGTTTTTACTGCGTTTTTATTACCCGTTGGAATTACCTGGGCAAATTGACCCCCTCGTCGGGAGTTACCCGAGGTGGGCGCCGTGGGTCATTTTTCTAGCCCTCTTATTTTGGGGGGTCCAGAGGCTTTTTTTGGATTTTTGGGGGACAAGTTTGCGGTCGACGGCCATCGTTTACCCCATAGGACCCTTCTTTGCTGTAATTAGGGCCCCATCCAATGACAAAGTAGGTAGGTTTGGCCCCACCTCCTTCGGGTAACTCCCAACGAGGGGGTTGATTTGCCTTGGGCGTCGAGCACTTGGGTGTTGGTGACTTGATCCTAGGTCAGTACTCTAGGTTTAATGTTTAGTGTGGTGGTACTTTATGATTTAGAAGCGTTGTGAGTTTATAATTTTTTTGGAGATTTTTTTACTGGGAGTACAACTATATGTATTACTTGAAGAGGGTGATCATTGTCAAAATGGTTGGTAAAAATATTCATTGAGGGTGAAGACTTATAGCATGTCGTATTGTGTGTCAACACTTAACCCCTGAGCTTCCTTGACAATTTGTCAAAAGTGCTCATTCTAGTGAAATGAGTAAGGAAGGAAGAAAAATCAATTTACTTCTAGTTTTAATTGTAGGAAACTTGTTAGTGTAAACTTTCATCAGCGTTAACCACACGGGTAGAAAGATTACAGTGTTTGAAGTGGAGGAAAAGGTTCATTTTCTTCCTTGCGTTGAGAGAATTGTTAGAGTTTGACTTCATTTGGTGTTAAGGTTTTGCACTACACGAGGTCTTCATTTTATACCATTGAGTTGAGCATGATATTAGCTCCTTGTAGACCAATTTTTAGAGGTAGAGAATGGGTGTAGCATATTCAAAACAATTGTGTGAGGAGGGTGTTCAAGAAGTGGTAGTTCACATTTTGTTTTTTTGTGAACTTGATATGTTTTAGAATCATAATCCGAATGGTCAATAGGAAGGTTTACACCACATCTTGTAGTAGAAAAAATAAAAAGTAAAAAATATGAAGATCTCTAATATTCACATGTAAAAGAAGAAGTTTTCTTGATTCCTTGCCCGACAATGTGTGGCAATGTATGGAAATTTTTGACTTGGAATAAAATGCAGTTTTCCACTAAAGACAATAAATGTTTTATGACAACATGAAAGGAAATAATATTCCTTGCTCGTACTAAAATCTCACATTCAATATAGTGTCTTAGCAAAATGAGGATAAAAAAAATATGCTACCGTGCACCATAGCTCTTGTCTTCTTGCACCTTTGAACAAAATCTCAAGAGTTGCAAATATAAATTTCAACCATGAGAATGGGCCCGAGATTTGCAAAAGCCCACCTTGGAATTTTTTTCATTTAGGGGTTGAACATAAAATTTAGATTAGTGCCCAAGAACTTTTCCCACATTACCATATGAGGATTTGAGATAATCTTTCACTTTGAGTTACATATAAAAGAAATCAAATGTCCATTTTTAGAATCTAATCTTAACTCTCAAGTTCCTTCAAAATTTCACATTAAAAACACTTCAAAATTGTCAACTCTAGCACAATGAGTAAGGAAGGGGACAAAAACTTGTGTTTCCATTTTTAATTGTAGGATCTTAATGAAGACTTATTTAGTAACAAAACTAAATAAAAACTCCATTTTTGTGAAATCCATGAGGAATTAGGTTGTGCATTTTGAAATTCAGATTTGCGCACACATTACATTAATACTTTGCAAAAATCATTTCATCATTTAGAGTAAAAGAACTCCTGAAAACGCTAGGTATACAATACAAAATACATCAAATACAGTGAAATACAACAAATACCATGCCACATAATATGTTGTATCTCATACACATGCAAAATGATTTTAGTCTTCAATTTGATTGAAATTTTTGTTTAAGAGATTCTTCATTGTCTTGTGATTGTAGATTTCTTTCACCGCAAGAAGAAAAATAATTTTGGTCCCCAAAGGCGGTTGGAGTGAATAAAGTATATGTTCATTCCACCATAGAATCCATGTCCACCGGACATAGGTTTGTAGTACGGAACTACTCCCCCCTCTCGAGGGTAGACACTGTGTAACCAACAACCAGGAACTGGGAACCAAGGACTAACCATAGCCACATGGCACATATTCCAAGAGATGATTTGTAGGTTGGATGTATGTTTTTAGAGGTTTTAAGGGGTATCGTATAGTTCTGGGAGAAGTTGGTTATTTTGGAGTTTTTGTTTGTGTAGAAGTATGGACAATGCATATTGAATAGCAATAGTGTTGATTTTTGTAAATGTGTTCTTAATTGGATTAATGGGGATATTGAATGTTTTTTCAAGACTTTTCATAGAGGGGATAAAGGTAGTAGCTCTAGCTCCAGCGGCGATGACAATAAGGGGGTCAACTTTCCATCCAAGAGTTGCAATGTCATTAACGAGTGATTGGTATTTATTTATTAATTTTGTTTTCGATTGCTTGTAGGGAAAATCTGTCATTACAGTATTTGAATTCAATAAATTGGATAGTAGGTTTGTATTTATCTAGTCCGGTGGGGGTTCTTTGTATGATAATCCTTTGACGCATAGTATGTCTGTTTTAAATCTGGCATTACAATGACATCTTTGGGTTCCACATGTGCATGGAAGTAGCAAGGGAGGGACTATGTTTGATTGTAGGGTGTTGTTGAAGGTTCCGACGTTCATAAATATAAAGCACTTGGATTTGTGTGAGGATGTAATTAATTCCGGATTTCCTATACCACATTATGGTGTCTTTTGACGATTAGGGAATGTATGTGATGATTTTGGCATTTGAGGAGTACGTGTAGCCATGTGTCGAGGTCGGTGGAGGTGCGTATTGGGCATGTTATGGATAGAAATCGTTCTATACAAAAGAATAGTTGTTTAAAGGCATTTCCATATATTGTCGAGTACAAAATTTGATAAGGTATGTTTTTTGTGACTCTCTCATCACATACAAAACTTCCGCTTTAATTTGTATAACTTTGGAACATTTTTGTATACAATCAAGTAGACAACAATAAAAAAAAATCATGAATAATCATGTAGAAATGTGTTCTTTACATATGATATGTCAATGCAAAGCTACCGACCTAGTGCACTTGTGAACATCTATTATTCAATGAACAAAAATTCTTGCAAGATTCTATTGATGGAAAAAATAGTATACCCTCCAAAGTCCACAATTTTCATTGCCAATATACGGTATCTTTAAACACCATAATCTATTCCATCAACTGTTAAATGTTGTGCAAATCTTTCCCAAAGTTTAATTCATGGTTTGAGTTCAATTTTGTAAGGTTGGATACTCAAATTAGGCATTATATATCCATAAAAGTTTGTCCAAAGAAAAAAAATCAAGACATATCTTGGTTTTGGAGAAACATGAATTGGACGATAAAGGGTTAAAGGTCAGAGAAGCTACGTGTGCGTTGCAACATGATGTTTTTCATGTGTATCTGACATATAAGGTGTAAGAATTGATGTATACAATAGTTACAAAAGTTTGTATTTGTATTGAGCCCGATCCAGTAACACATGACAATTTTAATTTAGATAATTATTGCACCTATGACATGTTTGAGAAGTTGCAAAATGGTCATGTATTCTACATGTATGGTGTGGTATTTGAGCATGATAAGGTTCAAATATTGAAATTACCTCCAAATGAAAGATGATAGTTGAAGCATTTTCAATCTGAAGGTGTATGTTTTGCTAAAAGTTAGTACCTTTTTATATGTCTAGAGTGATAGACATGACCGTAAACATGGTCCCCCACTGACCTTTAAACGTCAAAGGTAGAAAAGAGGTGAGGCATATTCAAAAAAAATGTGCAAGGAGTGGAGGTCCAAGAATTGTCATTGCACTTTTTCTTTCTTTGTGAACTAACTATGTGTTAGAATTAGATTCCAATTGGTCAATAAGAAGATTTACACCGCATCTTATAGTAGGGAAAGTAAAAATTAAAGAACTAGAAGATTTCTAAAATTTACGTAAAGAAGAAGTAATTTTGGTACCTTGCTGGACAATGTGTAAAAATGTTTGACTTGGGTTGAAATGCTTTTTTACAATAAAGACAATAATTATGTTTCAACATTACTAGAGAAAATGATGTTATATATTTGTAAAAAATATCTCAATAGAAACTTGTAGCAAAAAATTGTGAGCAAATTGAAGTACCTAGCTTTGCACTTAGAATAGCATAATTTTTTAAAAAGGTATAATTTGAAAAAATTATGTATTCCTACAAAGCTACTGCTATGTTGTATCTACACAAAAAATTGAAATTTCATGATTGAAATGGAGATTTTAGGCACCCGCCCAAAATGGAAAACATCCCTCTCTGGTGGAAATGGTTCTTTAGGTGTTAAGAAGTTGAATATTATTCATGACCTAAACTGTCAAAACAATTGTGTACGGAGTGGAGTTTCAAACATTGACAATTCCTGTTTCTTTTATGAACCTGATTTGTTTTAGAATGATATATTAAATGGTCAATAAGAAGATTTACACCACATGCTGTCATGGGAAAAGAAAGGTTAAGCTTATGAAGTCCGCTAAGTTCTATGTGGAAAATAAGTATCTTTGGAATTGAAAGATTCCCATCCATAGCATGCCCAATATACACCTCAACAGACCTAGACACATGGCTACACGTACTCCTCAAATGCCAAAACCATTACATACATTCCCTAATTGTCAAAAGGCACAATAAAGTTGTGTAGGAAATTCAAAAACTAATCATATCCTTTAAAAAATCGCGATGCTTTATACTTATGAACACCGGAACCTTCAACAACAATCCACAAGGAAACACGGTCCCCTCGTGGCTACTTCGATGCACATGTAGAAACCAAAGATGTCATTGTAATGGCAAATTCAAACTAGACATACTATGCGTTAAAGGACTACCATATAAAGATCCCCCTCTAGATCACATAAATACGAACCTTACTATCCAATTCATTGAATTCAAATACTGCAATGCCAGATTTTTCCCAGAAGCAATCGAAAACAAAATTAATCAATACCAACCACTTATTAATCACATTGGTGCTCTTGGATGGAAAGTTGACCCCCTCATTGTCATCACCGCTAGAGCTAGAGCTACTACCTTTATCCCCTCTATGAAAAGTCTCCAAAAAACATTTGATATCCCGATTAACCCAATTAAATGGAGTTTCACTAAAATTAATACCATCGCTATCCAACATGCAATGTCCATACTTCTATACAAACATAAACTCGAGAGCAACCAACCTCTCCCAGACTTACATGATGCCTCTTAAAAATCCTTTAAAACACACATTCAACCTCTACAAATCATCCCTTGGAATGGAGCCCCGTGGCTCCAAGTGTTCCCTACTCCCAATCAGTGGTTACTCATTACTGGTCACTGGATACATAGTGTCTACCCTCGAGAGGGGAGTAGTTCCATATTACTAAATCTATGTCCGGTGGACATGGATTTAGTGGTGGAACGAACAAACACTATATTCACTTCGGGCCCCTTTTCGAGGACCAGAGTTCTTCTTCTTCTTGGAAAAATAGTGCGCACCTTGCCCAATGATGTGTGGCAATTTGTGAAAATGTTTATCTTGAGTTGTTGTGCTATTTTTCACTAAAAATCATAAAAACTTTGAAAATATGAAAGAAATTAAAGTAACTCGCCGGTGTTGATAATCTCACATATAATAGGGTGCCATAGCAAAAGTTTTAGAGTTGCTCTCGCGAAGTTTTTCTTTAAAGAAAAATTCTTTATCCATATGTATGATGAGAATAAAAATAATATCCTCGTGTGCCTCTTGTCTTCTTTCATCTTTGTACGAAATTTAACAAGATTTAAATATAAATTGCAACCATGGGAACGTGCCTAAAAGCCCACCACATGACTTTTGTCGTTTAAGGGTGTATTAAAAAGGGTGTTTACTTTCTCTTTTATGTTTTAAAATCCAACTTCAACTTTACCCATTTCTTTTATTACAAATCAGTTGGTGTTTTAATATTATATAAAATTCGATTCGATTTTATCTCTCTTTTTTGCTTAGACATTCGTAAACAGCTTTTCAGTATACATTTAAAGTAAGCCCAAATCCAGAAAAATAGCATTGACACAGATCCCAAAGGAATGACAGAAAAGCAGTAGAATAACCCAAAGGCAGTAACTATGGGCCCACTTCCACAATTAGCAGAGAATAACGAAGTTAGTTAAACCTTGCCCCACTCCATCGTGTTCACTGAAGTTGGAGGCGCCCCTAAATTTGTCCAAGTTCCCAACAGATGGGCACAGTGTTCTCCTACACTGAGATTCCCGCTGTCGTGCTACTGTTCCCATGTTCCCATGCGTCTGTTCCCACCCTCTTCCCAATCTTCCCATTCAAGTGTTCCCAATAAGCCAGGTTCGTTACGTTGTTCCCGGGTTGTTCCCGACGCGCTACAGTCGTGGTCCCATGCCCCATGTTCCCCACACCCAGCAACTTTACCCCTCTGTTCCCATCCCGTTCCCATGAATGTTCACCACCTGCCAAATTTGGTGCCGTGTTCCCATGATGAGTACCATAGCTAGCAACGTGCCCCATGTTCCACCGAGGAATGGCCTGGCACTTCACATTCTGAATACCTATATTAGTGTATTTCTATTTCATTCTATTTTCCATAAATGTTTTTGAACTTCACAGTTATTGATTGGGAGTCTTGTCTTTCCACTTTCGTGTTTTTCATTTTTCTTTCTCTTGTACGTAAAAGAGTTTTCCTGGAAGTAGAGGAAAGAGAGGATGTTGGACGTGCCAAACATGGTGGGATTTTTTTATTTATCTAGAGTAGAGTGTCAAAATCTCATACTCCCTTTTTTTTTGCACCAATGAAATGCTTGAGAAGTAGTGGCTCTTGGGGGCCTGTCCCATGTAAGCTAAAACTCCCATGTAGTTCCCCTAGGTTTCAAAAAAGTTGACCGGTAGTTCCTCGACACCTTTCCTTAGCCAAGTCACCATGTGCATGTAGTCGTTGGTACTAATGTAAGACCGTTAGATTGGGGTCACCTCCCCTAACTTTCAGGAAAAATTTAATGTATAGTGCCTTTGGGTTGTCTTATAATTTTTTTTTTAATAATTTGTAGTGTGTGATTGTTTATTTCTGGTTGAAGTTATTATTCCGTGGTTTATGATCGTGACAATAAAATAGTAATCACTAGTTTTTTAAGTAATTCCACAACTTTCATGTGTAACTTTTTAAGAAGTAAGGCAATCACTAGTTGGGAAAGAAAAAACTCGCGATATTAATTAGTATGAGCTCCAACATGTTGCATTTCTAACATTAATCCAAAGGTGGTTTTACAAATAACTCTAATATATTTCTTAAATTACATTTTCGATAGTAATGGCATGGTACATTAATTAGAAGTATGAGGTTTAATGATCTTATTTTATGTTGGTATTAAAGTACATGGGTTTTTCTTTGCAAGGTTACAAGTTCTTCACAACTTGAATAAGTATAGAGTTTTTTTTCTGTCATGATAGAGCAAGTTTTGAACCATAATCATATTGTGAATCCCTTAAGTGTTTGCAAAGACGCTTAGATCATCATTTCACCTTAACATAAATGAAGGATCTATGACCATCAACAATCAATAGAAAAGGTTTATATTTAAGAGCTTATACCTATACAATATGGATGCATAAGACATATAGTAGGCATGTCTAGAATATGATGCACATGACAGAGAGTATAAATATTTGATGCCATTTCAAAACATGCTATTAATCATCACTTGTAAATGCATGATTCAGGGTCATCTTTGAAACAATGTAGATGATAAATCTGGAAGAATAAAATTGAATTTTAACTTCTAAGTGACAAGAATCAGGAGGTAGGCTTTTGCAAATCTCAAGCACATTCTCATGATTGCAATTTATAATTAAAATTCTTGAAATTTTGTACAAAGATGCAAGAAGACAAGAGGTACATTAGAATATAACTTTCATTCTCATTGGACCTATGGAAAAAAGTTATAGCATCTTAAAGAAAAACTTCCCAAGTGCAGGCACGTCTGGCAACTCCAAAAACTTTTGCAATGACACTCAATTTAATACAAGATTTTTAGTAATAGCAAGTAATATTATATCCTTTCATATTGTCAAAAACAAATGATTATTTTTGATAAAAAATAGCATAACAACCCAAGTTAAACATTTTCTCACATCATCACACATCATTGGACAAGGTACCAACTTCTTCTTTTCCACATAAAACTTAGAGGACTTCATAATTTTAACCTTTTTTCCCACGACAATATATGGTGTAAAATTTTTTATTGACCATTTAAACATATTAAGCTCATTAAAAAAATAAACATGAATTTGCAGTGTTTGAAACTCCACTCGTTGCTCAATTGTTTTGAATGTGCTACACCCCTTCTCTACCTCTAAAAATTGGTGTGCAAGGATCTAATATCATGCTTAAAACGATGGTAATGAATTTAGACCTTGTGTAGCGCTAAAGCCAAGTGAAGTCAAATTTTGCTGATCCACTCAACGCAAGGAGAAGACCAAACCATACCCCTTGCTTCAAACACCATAATCTTTCAATGTGTGAGGCCAAGGTTGATGAAATTTGGTATGTATGATTGTCAAACCATGAATTTAAAAAAAAAATAGTTAGTTAGATAGGAGAGGTTAAAATACATAAAATAGTTAGGTGGGAAGGTTAGGGCGAATCTAAGTATTAATCCTTAGTTAGTATTAGGATAAGGAAAATAGAGAGTGCTTACAAAACGTTAAGGGGGATAAATACTGACTCGAGCCCGCACCTTAACCCGACCCATACCAACCCGAGCCCAAGCCCGAGGACTCGAGTTCAAGGGCCAAGCCCAGGGGTACAAGCCAACGAACTAAGCAGCAAGCTAGCACCTTCCAGGACGGAGCATGAGTAAAGTCCAGAGAAGGAACCTGCGAGCCGAAAGTCCACGGAGGGAAGGGGAGCCGTCTAGAAATCCGGAGAGTGATTGTGAGGGGAGGAAACTCCACCAGCCCGTGCATCGCTTCTCAAAGCATTGAGATGAAAACCCGAGAGGCGAGACAGAGATGCAAATCCCAAACGGAAACCCGAGACAAAAATCCGAGACGCGAACCCGAGACAGAAATCCGAGAGACGAACCCGAGACAGAAACCCGAGACCCGAGACGGAAACCCGAGACAGAAATCCAAGACGCGAACCCGAGACAGAAATTCAAGACGCGAGACGGAAACCCGAGACGCGAGACAGAAACCTGAGACGCGAGACAGAAACCCGAGACGCGAGACGGAAACCCGAGACGCGAGATGGAAACCCGAGATGCGAGACGGGAACCCGAGACAAAAACCCGAGACGCGAGACAGAAACCCGAGACAAAAATTCGAGACGCGAGACCGAAGCCCGAGACGGAAACACAAGACAAGAGAACCAAGCCAGTTGAGCAGAGGTGCCAGACGATAAGTGCGAGCTGAGCGAGGTCCAAGCATCAAAGACCAGCGAGTTCCGAGCCAAAGAAGAGAAGGCTTGAGGAGTTGGTTCGGAAGTAGGCCTGGAATCTTGTTTTGTAGGTCACTGTTCATTCGCGGATTAGGCCCCGATTTGAACTTGGATTTGACTTGGTTTGCCTTGGAATTTGTGTTTAGATGCCTTTTGACTTGGTGCGTTGAGTAGGTAGGACGGTGGCCGCCAAGGGTAATTAATGCCGCCGTTTTTAGTTAGAAGGCGTCTTGTGCTTTTGGCGTTTGTGTGTGTTCTTGGCAGTATAAGTGAGGAGTCTCTTGGCACCTCTCTTCACTGCTTGATGAGTGTATTTGTGACCAATATTAATTCTAAACCTACGCTCTCAAAGCCTTCCATGGTTGGAGAGCTCTGATTCTATACATGACTGTGAGTGCCATTTCAAGTAGTCCGCTCATGAGTTCGTTCTAACCTTCTTAGTGTTGTTTCCTTGCTCCATCATTTAGAGTAGTTAAATAGGGTGGGAATAACATGTGAGACAACGGGAGGGTTAGGGAGGCGTGAATCTGAAATTAAACGTTTGTTGTTGTTTCCTTGTGCCATCACATAGAACTAGTTAAGGTAGGATGGAAATAACAGGTGAGACAATAAATGTTTAATGAATGACAAGGGGGAAGTGACGGGTGAAGGAGTCAGGGTATGCCTTGTGTGACCTGTCGGTGGCAGTATATAGCCGGTTGTGAAGGCATAGTTCAGATTTCAGATGCATTAACCTTTGGTCGGATGGTTGATTTATAGGAGCACTACATTACTTTAGCATTAAGTCTAGTTTCAGTCCTTTTCTTTGTACGAATGTCTATTGAGAATGGCTGAACCCAAGTCTATGTGTTATGAACTGAGTAGGACCTAGTTTGATTCCTTGTGCAAATGTCTATGCAGTTATAACTAGGAATTACTCTAATAGCTCAAATCGCCTTGAGTGAACGAAGGAGATCCAACTCACCCCTTCGTGCGAATGTCTATTGGGGTGCTGGAGGAAAGACTTCGTTCTCTAACGGAAAGGAGTAAAGTTGGTGGTCCTTTGTGCGAATGTCTATGTGGATCAGTTAGATAATACTCTTTTAGCCATCCCGAGATAAAGGAAGGACTTATCGGTTTGGATGGTAGGTAGGTAGGCCACTTACTTACCACGAGGACCGCGCTAGTCCTAAGGACCTAAGTCTTATCTCTCTTACGGGGGAACCACAGTGAAACCACCAACATCCAAGTGAGTGAGTAGTATTAGGAGGAGAGAATGCGAGGAAGAGTCATTGTCACCCATGTAAACACTAAAAATCTCATTTGAGACCACGGACAATCGATCATGGTGATAAACCCTCCGGATACTAAGGTATCCTGGTTGTCTATATTGTGCATAGGTGTAAAGTCTATCCCGTCCGGGCCAAGGAGGATCCGCCAAGGAGAATCCTATGAAAGAAAGGCCTTGTAACGGTGAACGGGGTGGTTGGTGTAGATAAACCTAGCCCTTGTGGTCTAACCTTTCTTTTCTCTCTTATTAGGTATTTATTGTAGTATGTATAGTATTGCATAGAGATAAGCATATTGTTAGTTTTGTGGTTCTCAAGGATTCTCTGTGGGAATGCATACCTTAGGGTATCTTTTGTGTTAACCCCTAAAGGACCAGAGTCTCCTTCGGGGGGATTTCTGATTTTAGGCACGGTCCTAAAATTCGAAAAAAAATCTTTTTTTTCTGAAATTTTTATTCAAGATTGCCTCTAATAAGAGCTTCCTGGACATATTTTTACTTTATTTTTTTAATTTGTGGTTTGAAAGTTAGTACCACTTAAAGCCAAAAGTGGGGACATCGGGCACCTCCAAAATTTTTGACAAAAGTTTCTATTGACATTGAGATTTTTCACACATATAAAGAATATTTCCTTTCTTGGAAATTTTCAAAAAAAATCTTGTCTTTAGTGTAAAAAGGCATTTTATTCCAAGTCAAACATTTTCACCCATTGTCAGGCAACGGGGAAAAAAACTTCATCTTTTCTACATAAAACCTAGAGATCTTCATATTTTTCACTTTTTATTTTTTCAACAACAATATGTGGTGAAAACCTTCTTATTGACCGTTTGGATTATCATTTGAATACATACATAGTTCACAAAAAAATAAAATGTGAAATGGCAATTTTTGAACCTCCACTCCTTGCACACTTGTTTTGAATATGCTACACCCCTTCTTTACCTCTAAAAAATAGTGTGTTGGGAAATAACATCATGCTTAAGACAATGGTAAAAGATTTAGACCTTGTACAATGCAAAAATTTGATACAAAGCGAAGTCAAAGTCTGCTGATCTACTCAACGCAGGGAAGAAAATGAACCATTGTTTTTACTTTAAACACTAAAATCTATCAATCCGTGCGGTGGATTGCAACCAAAATTTGATAGCTTGTTTATATAAAAGTCAGCCTTTTTTTTTTGTTTCAGTGGGATCGCCACAGTGGCTACAGAGGCCAGGGAGCTGTAGCACTTCTGGCTTTCTCCTCAATCCAAACAAAACTAAATTTTCTCCATAAATATTCATTTTGAAGATTTCATCTCTATAAACATAGATTTGTACATCCTTTTTGGCGACAAGATGGAGTCCCCGTTGTTCATTAGTGGCAATATGGCGACACAACAACGACCATTGATGGAATTTTGGCGATGTGAAATCACAAATTTTCCACTTTTGTCGAGAATATTCTATTTTTAGACCATTGTCCCATTTGGCTATTTTTTGCCTTAAAAAGGTGCTAATAGAAGTCTATTTTTAGATCTTACGGTTGGAAATCCAAAATTCACTTTAAAATGTGATTTTCATGTCTCTTTTTGGCAGTGGCAGTTTTGGACTGGTTTTAGAGCGAAAGTGGTCGTGGTCCTTTAGGGGTTAAGATGTGAATACTTGCCAACGCGTACTACGACAATGTACGCGTTGGTAACTAATTATTAAATGTATTAAGTCTTGGTTAATAAGTGGTAATTAAGATTCAAAAATATGAACTTGATTTCTTTTTTGTTTCCTTCCTTATTCATTGCACTAGAATCAATGATTTGATATGAAATTGTCAAAGAAAGTTAGGGTGTAACATCAAAACAATCCACGTTGATAGCAAAATAATAAACATCTATTCATATTTTATGTTCCATAATATGGCCGGCTCCAAATGTACCTCAAAGTAAAAAAAATTACTTCAAATTTACATATTAAAAAAAGAGGAAAGAAAATTCATGAAAAAAAGAAGGTATGCCAAAAGTGACAATTGGAGAATATATATTTCCTCAAATTATAAGTTATATATATTTTTTTGATTATTTAATTTATTTATCCTCTTAATATACACTTAAGAATATCAATAACTTAACCTCTAAAGGCCCAAGAGCCCCCCAAAGAGAACTTTTACATTCGTTAAAGGGGACTCTTGGGCCTTTAGGGGTTAAGTTGAATAATATAACACATTTTTAGGTACTAATAATCAATACATTTAATAATAAGTTAATGATTGTTCTTTAACTATTCGTTTATTTAGTTATTCATAAGTGATTCATAAGTTATAAAATGATTTCCTCAATTTATAATTCATTTTAGTTGTTTATTTTCCAGATAAATGTATTATTTTATTTAAATTTATAAGTTATTTATCATTTAATTTTAATTTTATACTTGCATAAATGCTTAGGGCATAAATAGAACCCTATTATGCATTAAATGTGAAATGAAGGGCCATGAGCTGGAACATGTGATGGTTTTGTCCTAAACCATGAGAAATGCTGTAAAGTATCACCCAAATAGCATGGATATTCAATGTTTCATGTGCAACTACAATCATTCTATTATGTTTTTCTCCTCATCACAATTAGGAATGAGCCATAAATGTGTCATTTATGAATTACACCTATCATTTATACCATTTCAAACAAATTACATTAACTCAGGCACTTGATATTACTTCATAATTAGGGTTGGGTGCTTTTATTATAAAAGGCCACTTAGGTAGGTCATGAATTTATGCCCCTTGGGTTTAATTGAGTTGGGTATTTAAAAACTGATTTTTAAAATTACTTTGTGAAGGTGCTACGAGTTAATAATCAAATAAAAGGCCTTGGGATATTGGATTTTTAAAGTCTAAACTTGGTTATTGTTTTACATTTTATATTTTATATTTAATGTTTTATGGATTATGTTTTATGTTTTATATTTAAGTTTTATGTTTGATATTTATGTTTTATGTTTTATATTTATGTTTTATGTTTTATATTTATGTTTTGTGTTTTATATTTATGTTTTATGTTTTATATTTATGTTTTGTGTTTTATATTTTATATTTTATATCATCTAGATTGTAAAATACAAATAATTGTTGAAAGTTTAAAAATATTGCATTTGAATTGAGAATGAAATTCACCTACAATATTGTGAGACATGAATGATTATTCATTTTGTATTTTGTAGAGATCATTATTACAAGTATGTTGCACAAGGTTGAACCCTTTAAGTATGCCACTGGTGAGTGACATTTAAAGGTTAGATTAACAAGAATTGTATCTTCTGCTATAGTACCAAACTCAAGTAGACATTAGGCATTCTAGAACCAAAGAATGGAATTAAGTATTTTCCGGAAATATATTAACCCCTAAGGTACCGAGACACTTTTACACCAAAAACACTTCAAAATTTCTTGGATTCTAGTGCATTGAACAAAGAAGGAAACAAAAACTTTGATTTCTAGTTTTGGCCGTAGGATCCCAATTAAGACTTATTAAGTAATATACTCACAAAATTTCATAAACTTTGACCGCACGGATTGAAAGATTATAGTGTTTGAAGTCAAGCAAATGGTTAATTTTCTTCCCTACAATGAGTGGATCAGCAGACTTTGACTTCACTCGGTGTCAAGTTTTTGCACTACACAAGGTCTAAATCCATTACCATCTTGTTAAGAATGATGTTAGTTCCTTTTACACCAATTTTTAGAAGTAAAGGATGGGTGTAGCATGTTCAAAACAACTGTGCAAGGAGTGGAGGTTCAAAATGTGCCAATTCACACTTTAATTTTTTGTGAGCTTAATATGTTTTAGATTGATAATCCAAATGGTCAATAGGAAGGTTACACCACATATTGTTGTGGAAAAAATAAAAAGTGAAAAATATAAAGATATCTAGATTTGATGTGGAAAAGAAGAAGTTTTTTTGGTACCTTGCCCAACAATGAGTGACAATGTGTGAAAATGTTTGACTTGAGTTGGTATGCTATTTTTCACTAAAGAAAAGAACTTTTTTTTGACAATATGAAGGGGGACAATATTACTTGGGAGTATTGAAAATCTCACATTCAATAGAGTGTCCTAGCAAAAGTTTTTAGAGGTGCCCGAGGTGCCCGCTCTCCCCGTTTGAAATTCAAAACCCTATAACTCTTTCATCAAATGTTCAATTTAGGAAAAAATTATTTTCCCACTAAGGTCTTGGTAATGCCTTTCTATGGTAAGAATTTCAAAGAGGAATGTTGGAAATTGACAGCATAGGAACCTGACCAAACTTTCAAAAAGCCCATTTTTGACACTTGGTCCTTTAGGGGTTAATAGGATCATTTATTTCTTTTGCCAAACAAGACCCTTGGGTACAGTATTTAATCCCTAAAGGACCAATGCATTTTAGAGGAATCTCTACTCCATTGATGAGATATCGCCATAATGAACTTTTGAGAATGTCACCTTAGGATCTTCTTCTAAACTTGTATGAGTTGATGTGGGAATTTTTTTGTGAATTTTGACCATACGAATTGAAAAATAATTGCAGTCAAAGTGAAACATTCTGTACCGGACAGGTACACTTGGTCTTTTAGGGGTTAAACAAAATTCGAACAGTATTTTAGAGAAGCTGGATTTAAAATAAAAAACAATAAACAATAATTTAAAATAAATGGAAAGAAAAAACAAAAACAATAAGGAGGGATGGCGCCCATGATGAAGGCGTGGGAACTAACTTGTTTCTGCAGATATTTCGCAGAGGGATATTTCTCATAGGATATCCCATTTGGATGTTTCTTCTTTTATTTAAAAAATAAATTATAATTATTTGGAAAAAGGAAACCATTTGGATATTTCAACACCAAAAATTAAGCCAGGGCCAATTTTGCTAAAAAAATTGGTCCAAAACTACCATTGTCAGAAAGAGGCATGAAAATCACAGTAAAAGTGAAATTTTGGACTTTCAACAGTAAGATCTTAAAACATAATTCTATATGAACATGATTAAATTTTTTTGGTTGCTATCCACCGCATGGATATGAAGATTATAGTGTTTGAAAATGCAAGTCCCTGGTTACATAGTGTCTACCCTTGAGAGGGGGGGGGGTAGTTTCATACTACTAAACCTATGTGTGGTGGACATAGATTTAGTGGTGAAACGAATAGACACTTTATTCACTCTGGCCTTCTAAACAAAGACCGGAGTTCTTCTTCTTTGAAATGCAAGAAAATGTTTTTTCTCCTCCTTGCCTGACAATGTGTGAAAATGATTGACTTGGGTCAAAATTCTTTTCTTACATCAAAGACAAGAATTTTTATGGACATCTTCAAAGAAGGTAATATTCCTTATATGTATGAAAAATCTTAATGCCAATAGAAAGTTCTAGCAAAATTGGAACTGCTTGGAGTACCCAATTTTGCACTTAGAATAGCATAACTTCTTTTTTAAAGGTCCATTGTGGAAAAAAAGTTTATGCCCACAAAGCTACTACTATGTCGCATCTTTAAAGTAAATTTGTGAGATTCATGATCAAAATTGAGTCCATAGGAACGCATCCAAAATGGAAAATGTTCCTCCAAGGAGAAATGATCCTTTAGGGGTTAATGGACATAATATTAATTGCCATTGTACTCTGGTGCAAAATGCACTAGGGGGAAGTGAATTGGAGAGGGAGAAGATGATTAGGGTCCTATCAAAAAGAAAAAATGATAGAATTCATCTAATTATGGAATTCTTGTGTTCAACTTCAGCTAAAAACAACTTACAAGACGCATTGGTCGGTTTTGGACACTCTCTGCCAAAGCATTTATTTTTTCCAATTCACTATGGTTTGGGTACAATGGGTATCACCTAAGTATTATACAAGTATTGCCTAGATATTACATTGGTATGACCTTGGCATTACATGGATATGACCTTAGATAAATCTTCTAATTTTTCAAAGTTTTTTAGATAGTCTCCATTTTTGTGAATCAATTATGTACAAACCGACCAATGAGTACAATATAATTGATAAAGAATCTAAAAGAAAACTTAAACAAATCCTACAGACATCACAATCACAAAGGAAAAGGATTATCTTACCAAGGAATATTAATATAGAGTTATAGACAGAACTAAGACTACTTGATAATTCATGGGGATAATATGAGCCTACCTCCAAAATAGAACATCAAATCTAGAGATTATTTTAGGAATACAATTCAATTATATATTTTTAGTTTTTTTGACATCTAATGCATTAGAGCTTTTGTAAAACAACATAGGATGTAGACCCCATATGTCACCTTATATCCTAGAAAACATGAGTTGACATGCGGTTGTCGGTGTGACCTAGCTACTACACCAATTATGCCTCCTATGGAACATGGACAATATTACTATTCTAAGGAAAAGATTGCGAATGATGTCAGTACTATTCCATCTGAAGCCATTCCAAGCTATGGCCCATGAAATATGCAGGGCGAGATTTCTCACCTTGCAAATATTTTTGTTTTAAATTCTCACCCTGCAGTAGTGATTAAAAAAAGACACGAGGTCTTAAAGGGTGGTGCAACATGTCTTTCTCGCTGACACAAGGTGGTCACCCTCTAAATTTCTGACTTTCAAGGAAAACTCTAGTATCCCAAAAAGGATTTAATTATTTTGTCATTTCAAGAAACATAAATCAATATGAACTAAAGAGAGTCTACATATAGCCTACTCAAAATTGGTGAAAAAATCTTGAAGCCTTGTGGTCCTTCACGAATCATGACTAGGAATTAAATGCATGAAAATGCATGAAATGGGGCATGAAGCGATCCAAAATCCATAACCCAAAATCTGAAAACCCCAGTCATTATTGGCATTGGATCATGAAGTGTGCAATTTGGGTTGCTCCACCTCAATTGAGCTCTCATTCGTGGCCTTGCCTAAAAAGTCGAACAAGGCCGATCGGCATTGGGTACCCTCCATGAGTTGGTTATTCATGACATGTCTTCTCTCTTTTACTTACTCTCACTTGTTGGCATTGGATGGAGGGCACCAAATCTCACCTATTCTACACTTTGATTATGGGCTCCGGTGGTTTTTGGGCTTTTAAATTCTCTATCAATTGCAAATCTTTGAGATTGAATTTGAAAAAATATTTGTTGAGTTTCATTCCTAATTCCGCATCTTTCTACATAATTGTTTTTGACATACGATGTCATTTGAGTCCCCAACTGGCTTAAGCGATCGGAATTGGGTGCCTCTACCGTAGTACTAGCACTTTTATACAACTGGACAGTGTAATGTACAGACAATTCCCGGTTATGAGAGAAAACTGGTGTTTGCTTGTTCCTTAGATCCAAGTGTATAATACTTCAACTCCTTGATGCCCTTTGGAAGCTTCTTCAAGGACCAACGATTACTTAAAATGAGATACAATAACCGCATTATATCCTTAAAGAAATCACAAGGAAGTGAAAATAGGAATATAAAATGAAAAAAATCAAATGTAATAGATGACAACAAGTATATCTCAAGTTTGTGGCCCTTAATAAACAATTGTGATCCATAATACGAGTTATAATTCATAATACAAGTACATATAAGTGACACCCTCTTTGTTGTCTTTCTAATTTTGAAAATTATCTCGAATACTCTTCGTGGCTCAAACAAACATTCATATGCCCATTCACCAGAAGAAGAACTGCGGTCTCCGAAGGAGACTGCCGTGAATATAGTGTTTGTTCATTCTTTTTACTAAGCATATGGCCACGGGACATAGGCTAGTGTAATAGAACTACTCCCCCCTCTCGAGGGTACACACTTTTCTACACTAAGTGCTTCCCTATACTAATTGCCTTAGAGACAACCGACATGTCATCTCCCCCAAGGGCTTTGTGGGTCCCCATACAACAAGGCCGTCGGACCCCCACCATAATTGGGTGGACTATGGTGGTAGGCACCACGCCGGCAATAGGACTTGAACTCACAACCACCTCACCGGTGTGGCATGACCCAAACCACTACACTAAGGCCGGCCCATTCACCAACATTAGCATCTCGTATGATGCGCATGGCAAGGTCTCGTAAAACATCATGTATTTTGGCATGTCTTCCATCAATTGAAGATTCGTCCTCATCGGTAATCAAGCTCATCCTTCCCATATTCATTGTATCTTCAACATCACGTGATCCGAACAATTCCTCGGCCCACCAAATGGAATATAATTGCTTGGTTGGAATACAATAATCTTCAGGGAAAGCTGCAAAATACAAGAAACACTTCTTTGTCTCATCATCAAGTACATTGTACCTGTATCCCAAGCAATGAAAGAATTCATTGAATCCATTGAACGATCCTTCTCATTGTTCCCCCACATGTCATCCAAAACCATCAAAGCTTTCTTTTGCTTTGAAGGCTACTATCATTTTCTCAAGATTGTAATGAAATTCATACTACTCATGTGGAAGAATATTTGAAGATAAGTTTCTTGTAAATGTTCATCAAGTAAAGCTTCCTGTTAGCTTTAACACAACTTGTGTAGGATGACACTAGAACCATATCCACCTCGCACCATATTAGAGTTTAAGCCACCAAACAATCTACAAGTCTTAGCCTACACCAAGGACATGTAAGATGAGAACAAACTTACAATACATCCATGTAAAAGGAGGGAGATGTTACCTCGTATCGGGACGTCGTTCACAAAGTGGATATCTTTGTGGTTGATCAACCGGAGCTGCATGAGGAGGTGACGGTAGAGCCTCTTCTATAACTGATGAATCTTGCATAGGTGGATGATCTGTAGGGTCACATGAGTTTAAGTCTGAGGATTTGGGAAATAGTTCAATATCTTCGGGAGGATTGACCTTTGATGGCATAGCATTAAGGCCTATTTGATTTTCATCAAATACCACATTACTGCTACAATGGATGCGTTTGGTTTGAGGATCAAAGAGCCTGTAACCTTTGCTTTGACAGTCATAGCCTAGGAGAATGCACGGAAAGGTTTTGCTATCAAGTTTGGATCTTCTAGTGTCTGGAATGTAAACATATGCCAAAAATCCAAATACTCTAAGATGTTTGACAAACGTTTGATGTTGTAGTATTTTTCATCAGGAGTCATGCCATGATTGGCTTGAGTAGGACTAATATTGATTAGGTAGTTGGCTGTGTTTACGGCCTCTGTCCATAGATATCGAGGAAGTTTGCTAGCTCTAGACATGATTCGTGCTTTTTCAATGATGTTTCTATTTCTACGTTCACTAACTCTATTTTGTTCAGGGGTGAGTGCCATGGTAAGTTGGTGATGGATGCCATGGTGTACTAGGTTGGTTTCAAATTCATGCGATAGATATTCCCCCCCTCTCTCGGTTCTAAGTGTCATAATATTTTTGCCAATTTCTTTTCAATTCTAGCTTTGAACTCTATGAATTTCCGAAAGGACTCACTTTTACTCCTCATGAAGTAAATGAAGCTCTTTCTTGAGTAGTCATTTATAAAGACTATAAAGTATTGTGAACCGCTAAGTAATGGGGTACGAATGGGACCTACAAGATCTCAGTGAATGAGTTGTAGTACCTGAGTTGTGTGGTTGATAGATTCCTTTGGAAAACGCTCCCTATGTTGTTTTTTGCCAAGTAGTCGCCACAAATACTCCTTATAGTGTGAAAGATAGGGAGCCCATTTACTCGCTTGGCATTGGCGCAATGCTGGAGACTAGCATAATTCATATGACGAAACCCTTTATGCCATAGGTGCATATTTGATTTTGAGACAACCGAGTTCGCCATAGTTGTATCTTGTATGTTGGTGAATTGGTAAAGACCGTTTGATAAATTGCGATGTCTTCTTGCTAAAACAGATTTGTTTTCATTAAGTACAAGACAACCTTTGCCTAAAAAAATGATGGTATGACCTTGATCAACCAAAGAGCCTACGAATAATAGATTCTTCTTCAAGGCCGGTACATACAAAAAGTGATCGATATTTATTCCATTAGAATTGCCAGTGTTCACATTGGCCGACCCAACTACTGCTACATGGTGGGCATTGCCATTAGCAGTTGTCACATAGTGCCCAGAGGAGCTAGCTCATATGTTATGTAGGTTTGCATAGGCTCCGGTTCCATGATGACTTGCCCCAGAGTCCATATACCATGTGGCATTTTGGTATTCCATGAGATTAGCTTCTATAGGGTTCCACTCACTATCCATATAAGTATCTCCCTCAACATAGTTTGCGGTGGCATAATAACCATAAGGGCATTTCCTTGCTATATGACCCTCCTCTCCACAACTAAAACATATTAGCCCTCTCCCACGACCACCTACTCGTCGTGCGTACATCTGTTGCCCATATGGCCTCATGATCATATTCAGTTGGCCCCCCGGGTAGGGTTGATTGTGACCTGATACCCAGGTCGTCACTCCCAGGTACTGGCCGGGTCGTGGTCCCCTTGTGTGGACCCATATCCGCCCTGCAGGGGCCTAATGCCGCCATGCGGGGGCCCAAGGGTGCCTTGCGGAGGCGAGTGACCGCCCAACCGCGGTAGGCCGGTGCCGCCCGACAGCGGGGGCCTAAAGCCGCCCGGCTGCAGGGCTGTGAGCTTGCCCGGCTGCGGGGGCAGTTGGTGCGGGCCTGCACTGCCGCACTTCTGCTCTAGCCTCCTCTATAAGAGTTGTCGCCGGGTCTTCATACCCATTGGCCTCCACCGCCACCATATCCATTACTCCCCCTGGTGCTCTTCCTCTTTCTCTGTGAGTTTTGTTGAAGTGGACATCGAGTGCTTCATTATGTCCTCTCTTCTGCTCTCTTAGACTCTTGCAGTGTGATTCAGTAAGCATTTTCCCCATCACTATCTCAAATTTTGGGTTAGTAAGATACGTAATACCTTGTATTATCATCTCATAGCTATGAAGAAGTCCGTTGAGCACGAGCTTGATGAGGGTCTTGTCTTCCATCTCTTCTCCATAGCCTTTGAGTTGGTCGCGTAGGTCCATTGCTGTGGTCAAGTAGTTGTTGATGTCTTCTCCTTCTCTCATTGATATTGCGTACAACCTGTTGGTGAGCATCTGGATCTGCAGTTGATCTCTTGTAGAGAACATGGACTTGAGCATACTCCACGCATCAGCGGGGTCTCCATGTTGGCTGATTGTTCTGAGTAAGTTGTCTCCTACAGACATAGTTAGGCCTGTCAATGCACGTTGCATTGCCTCCATCAGCTTCGCTTCAGTGTAGACTACATTTGAGATAGTCACTGGATATACAGATGTGACTACGTTAGTTCCTACTAGCAGCCATAACCCTTCTCTCTTCATTATTGCAGTCATCTTGATCTGCCAATTGCTACAGTTGAGAGTCCCAACTAGTTTGTTGGACTCTCCTACTTCATAGTTTGAACTCTTGCTACTCTCTGCCATACCTCTAGATCTCTGTCTTCTAGATCTCTAACTTAGATCTAGATCTCAACCTTCTAGACCTATCTCTATACAAGGAGCAGGGCTCACTTGTCATACGCTCTGATACCATGATGCAATGTAAGCCCACAAGTTTGATTGACAATGAGGCAATGTGCCTCATTAAGTACAAGTGTGTATTGATGACGAGATGAAGGATGAATCCACAGAGACTACGTTGGTGGTGGCAGTACCACAAGATATGCCTAAGCTTATGGTACAAGGAGGTTTGATTGCTCCAACACAATCCTATCATGAAGCTGGAAAACAAGACACGGGATGTGCACCGGAGTTTGTGATTGGGTGAGGAAGTAGCCATGGCCATAGTTATGATTCTCATCCTCTGTCCACAGACCACTTCATTGTAGTTGCGAGCCCCGATCCAACGTGCAACACATCCACAATCCAAAATGCGAGACACATTCACCTCCTCAACTACGGGTAACATGCATCTCCAACGACAAGAAAGCTTCTGAAAAGCATCCATTTCGGCCACATTTGTTTCCTCAGAATACAAAAACATCAAACCAACTGCAAAGCTTGGCCCTTAGAATAAACTTTTCATTATCCTACCAAAAAAATAGCCTGCGGCTGAAACAATTGTTCAAGTTTCTCTTACATGACACCAAAAGAATTTGTCCACATGCCACACCAAAAATGATAACTCGTGTCAGTATACTTACTAGAGGCTAGTATGGAATTATCCATGGTCTCCAAGCTAGATAACAACTGCTACCACGAGCTCTCAGTGCACATTCTGTGCCTACACTTCAGCTGTAAAACAGACAGACGGATATAGATAAGCAAAGAACGTCAAATCCTAAACATTCAAGAGTAGATGATGAACGGAAAAGACTGCAACTGACTAGTCTCTTGGTTGACACCCAGCTCCTCCTCCGGTGCTGCAGGTGAGCCCCTTGTACTCGCGCTCCACATCGTCCATGAGGATCTTCAAGCTCTCTCCGTTTTGAGGCAACGCGTACAGCTTCTTCAGCTCCTCTCTGACGTCCTCCTCCGTGATTCTGTTGGTCCGGCCGCTGCTGGACGCGCTCCGGTTCTTAAAGCTCTGCACCTGCTTCTGGTACGTGTCCAGCAGCCCCTCAAGCTCCGTGATGCGTGCCTGGACGGAGGGCAGCTCGTGATCCGCGCTGTGTTGCTTCTTCTTGAGCTGCTCTTTGAGGTACTCCTGGGTCGCAGCGTGGTAGGTGATGATGGAGTTTTGCTCCAGGAAGCCGGCGAAGAGTGCTGCGGCTTCCACCACCACCTTCATCTCGTGCTTGTACGCCCTCTCCCGCTTCGTGTACACGGCGGAGATCTGCCTGATCTTCTGGAGGTCCGGGACGAGCGTCTCGTAGATCTTGCGCACGCTGCCGTCCTCGCGCTCGCTCACCACCTTGCGCCGCTCCTGGGAGACGCGGATGTGGGCGTCGTTGGGGCACTTGCAGATCTTACACTTGCCTCTGCGGAGAGAAAGGTTCGCGCAGAACACGTGGTGGTCGCTGCTGCTGGTGAAGTAGCCGAGGACGCCTCCAGCTACTGTTTCGCTGGGGCTGCACCGGAAGTGGCAGATCTTACCGCGGCAGGACGCTGAGTTGCAGATGGTTCTCATGTGTCCCAGCGGTACCGTTTCGTGAACCTCCTCCTTCTTCACGACGAACGTCTCGTACTTGCTCGAGATGTTGCTCTGGCTGCCCAGAAGCTCCTTCATGATCTTTCGATTCTCGTCCAGGTTGTTCTGGATGGCGGCCGAGATTTCCGCCAGGGGCGTCTCGATGGTCACGAGCATGCCTCGGACGCGGTTCAGCGACAATGTGCGCTGGATGTCGTGCGGGGTGAGCGACGCGATGTGGTCGATGAGCCGGGACGCCTCCTCCGCGGATCGCTTCCAGCTCGACGTGCAGATGTCCGTCTCGTACTCCGAGAAGTGGAGGCCGTGGTTCGCGCACGCCAGGAATTGGAACCCCTCGTTGTCGAAGTGGTACATGGTGCTCTTCTCCAGCTTGATGGCCGCGGTCTGGGGCGACGGCGAGAGTAGATCCGTGAGCAGGCCCTTGGAGCTTCCGAGACGAAACAGGGTGCTCCTCGAGTGCGTGAAGCAGAACAGGATGTTGGTGGAGGCGTCCTTGTGAAGATGCGCCAGGAGCTCCACGATGCAGTACCTGAGGGAGACTCTCAGACTCTCTTCGTTCGGCTTCAGGAGGATGCAGATCGCGCTCAGGACCTCGTACCTCGACACGAATGACAAGATGTCCTTGATGTTCTGCTTGTCTTGATCGAACCCTCGCTTGTGGCCAATTCCAGGACTGTCCACCAGGCGAATCAGCTTCTGGTCGTCGATCGGGAACGTGTATTCCTTGCATGATTTCGTGCTAGCACTCGCACCCAGCTCGCCATCGTCCGGCGCTCCAACGACAACCTTGGTTTCCTTGCCGTCATCGTTCGATGAGATGAACTGAGAGTAAATCAGGCTCTGCATCTCACCCTCTCGCGCTTCATCCAGGGTGGAAAACTTGAGGTAGTTGCAGAGCGCGTTGATGAACGTCGACTTGCCCACTCCGCTCTCTCCCAACAGGAGGACGTTGAGAGTGTTGTCCTTGGGTATCTTCTCAGGTGCGGTTGGTGAGTCAAGAGTTGCCGCTCCAGTCGAGCTGACGCTCACATCCTTCCCAGGCTCTTCCGGATCCTTTGCCAAGTATTTCTCCTTCCAGTCCTCTTCATTGCAAACTCTGCAAATCATGGGATGGGCTTCTTCCTCCTTCGAAGCGGATGCCACCTTCGGCATGCCTTGTGCCGTGCTGGGCGAATATGGGTCCAAACACTGCGCCCAAAGCCGGTTTGGATAATTAATAACTCCTCAACCAAAAAAGGAGGATGCCTGGTGTCAGAAAAATGCTTCTGATTATGAAAAACCAATGAACATGAACAATGTTTACGTACCTTGTGAAATCCAAAGGCGCATCTCTCTCCTAAAGCATGGAATGCCTCAATAGCAGAGGGATAATCGGGTGACCATTCCAGCTTGTGACAGTGACCGATGCAGAGGCGTTTCAGGTTTCTGAAATGAGATGAGATGTTCGGCAGCTTCTGAAGCTCACAGCAACCGTATAAGGCGAGTGAAGTCAGCTGGGACAGTTGCTCCAGCCCTTCCACCTCCTGGATTGTGGTTGCGCAGCTCAGGTCCAGGAACGTCAGATGCACAAGCCTGCTCAGATTGAGAGGAATCTCTGCAGGTATCCAGTCGTACACTTCGTGCTCGTCCATAATGTCCAGAACCGTTAGCCTGGTGAGGTTCATCACGTCGTGCAACAAGTTCTTCCTCATGTCCTCCGTGAAGTTCCGGACAGTGTCGGTTTCCCAATGGAAAGCCAGCTCGGTTAGTTCTCGGTTGGATTCCAAGCCTCGGAACTTGTTAAAGTCGCCGCAGGGGAGTCGCAGCCTCTTCAGCTTGCTGCAGAAGTGAAGATCTGGGAAGCTTGACACGTCGGGGCACTCGTAGAACCAGAGCGTCTCCAGCTTCGAGGAATGCATTGCGAACGAGGCGACCTTCAGCTTCGGGAGATACTCCAACTGCGCCACTCGAAGCTCAGGCAAGCACTCGTGTTCCTTCTGGTAACAGAAGAGACCATCGGTAGTCGACGACTTACATGTGCTCACAATCTCCTCCAGATCATCGCACTTCTTCACCCACAGAACACGCAGAGCGCGCAACCCTCGCAGATCAAGTATGTCCACGTTCCAAACGTCGTACAGGTACAAGAATCTCACAGATTTCCAACTGGACATGTTGAACGGATCATTATCGAACATGATGTTTCGTAACGCGACTCTCACCATCCCCGCGACGTAGTCTTGGTCGTCCTCCGAGGAGCACACCATGCACCAATTCCTGATCTCGGCCCTGTCCGCCTTGTCGTGTATCACCGACTTGGCAAATTCCAGGTAATCTTCGGATGCTGAGATTCGTTTGTTGGACTCTTTCAGAAAAGAAGAATTCTGCAATCCTTTCACCTGAACATGTTCACATTTGATGTCAGTGCTGTAGCACAATCTCAGATAAGTGATACAACAGAGGAGGTAAATGCACCGACCTCTCTCTCCGCAACGTGAAAAGGAATGCCATGTAGCATGGCTATGAAGTTCACCACGAGCTTGAAATTGATATGCTCATCCCACTTCAGTTCTTCGTGGAAATCCAAGTGCGTGAAGCGCAGCTCCTTGGCAAAATAAGCCAAGTCTAAGAATATGTGCTTCGAGGTTTCGTCGAGATTGTCGTATTCCAGTCCAAGAATGTTATCTGCGTCCCCCATATTGTAGTACTCTTTCCAGCTCAGAATGTCGCCTTTCGTTCGGAGGAAGCATGCGAACGTCTTCAATGACCTCGGAATGAACTGGTCGTCGATGCAGCATCTGCGAAGGCACTTGCGCAATATTTCACGCTCCGTGTCGGTGGCCGGAAGCGCTTTGCTGTGTGGGGAGGCGTTGGACCAAAACAGTTCCAACGCTTCTTCCTCTTGCAGTGTGGGAAACCGATGACAATACTGTGACCCTCCCAGCACGAGTTTGATAAGCTCCTTACATCTTGATGTGACCAACACAAAGCTGTTTGGGGGCAACTCGGCCATATTCGCATACCATGTCGCCTCCTCCAGAGAACTCTCCGTCACATTATCCACCACCAGAAACACAGGCTGCTTAATCTTTTTCAACCGCGTTGTCAGGTACATGCGACCCTGCATCACGTACAAACTCCCCAATCAAACACCAGCTATGCATGCACACGTGAAGACTTCGAACAGCTAAAACGCATGCACACCGGGCTCTGAATAGCAAATCTGGTATGTCATGAACCACAACTGAGGTTCAAGTAGAGAATCAACAGTACCTCGCGTTCAGTCATGACGTTTGACATGAGCTTGGGAGGCAACCCGACTAATTGCTGAATGGCCAGCTTTATCCTTTCCTGCCGCTTCTTCCCATCCGGACTTCTGCCTTCGGTGCTCCTCGCCTCAGCAGGTCTGTCCCCTTCCGTCAGGCACACACGACAATACCTTCCATGAAAGAGGCCTTGGAAATACTGGATCATGGCTTCGCAGCATATGGTTGATTTCCCCACACCCGCCTTGCCATACAGTCCCAGATAGTTCCACACAACTCCACCTGGTCCTTTCCGTTCGCAAAACATCTTCTTTATGGCCTGCAATCAAACAGAAACATATTCATTTAGAAATTTGAGGTGATGTTTTCATTCCGGCGTTCCCAGTTAGCAGGTGCATACCCAGACGTACCTCACACAGCCGTTTGTGACCTTGCAAGCCGGTGGTGTCAATCGGCAACTGTCGAGGCACAAGCTTCATGATTTCTCTCACAGCTTTCTTCCTCAACTTCACTTCCGAGCACTTAAATCGTATGCCATTCACTGATCGCAGCTTCCGAATAGCGTCAAAATACAGTTCCTTGCTGAGGAAGCCGTCCAGAGCTCTCTCACCCTCTGAAATCAGCGCCTCCTCAGGTAAATCTCTGCCCATATCTCTCGTGACCAGCTTTCTCCAAAGCTTTTCCAGAATAGAGTCACCGCAGATTTCATGCGGACATATCTTGAAGAAAAGGGGCAGTATCTTCAGGTTGGGTTTCGCGTCTCCGGATGCGCCATTCGGGTTTGAGGAGCTGCAGCTCGTGTCCCTGTGAGACGGGATTTTTGCGGCCTCCACAAAGGTGACGAGCTCTTTCATGGGCCACTTCGACGTCAAAAACGACTCGGACAACACAACCACTGCGACCAGACATTTTCTCGCCGCTTCCTCTATGAACGGCTTGTATTTGTCCGCTATCGGTAAGCTGTCTATTCTCTTGTCAAAAAACGGATAGTAGTGCGCGGTTTCCAGGTCGACGCAAAGCTGCTCAACAAAACCTTTTTCTGCGCCACTGTGACTAAGAAATATCGTGTGCTTGGGCAGTAACGTCTCAGAGCTGCAAGGAAAAGCCATTGTATGAGGCGACGATACATCAACCTTCACACTGGAGCAACTGCCTTGAACCAACGCCCACATACAACCCCACAATGACACTTAAGAGAGAAAATCTGGTACACATCCTGTCCACAACACCCCCTACAACAGGACAAAAGTCGCAAGCTTCAACCGTCGGATATCCTGACTCAACATACCCTTCATCTTCTGCAGAGCCATGCTCTGGAGGCTCCATGACGCACTGGGAACTCAACGTGGTCCACCAATATTCAGAGCCCTCAACCCGCTGTGAAGCAACACTTGCCGACCCTAGAGGTTAAACAGAAGGATCTGCATCTGGTCGTAGCTGCATCCATACACGTCAAACTCCGTGCATATACACACGCACACTCGCAGACGATGATGCAAACCCACAGAGAAAGATGTGGAAGGAGAGCGTTCCTTTCTGTATCTAAACTTCTCTGGAAATGACGTTTCTAAAAGGAGTTTGTCACCGAAGCTGAAGTGCTAGAATTTAATAAATTAGAGAGGTTTGTCCAGCTATTAAGGGAGGTCTTCACACATGGACCGAGGACCAAACTACTGTATGCCGAGATCCCGAGAGGTTCTCATGTTGTGAGCAGTTTAGGGTGATTCCCTGAGTCTGAAATATCATGGCAGGCTCGAAACCAAATTCAACGGCTCTATCTGTTTACAAAAGCTAGTAAAAGACACAAAGTTCAACCAGCACTTTTCAACTTCTAAAGTGGAAGCCCAAAGCCCAACTTGGATTCTTGTACCGAATTTCTGAAAGCGGAAAGATGCCACAGCAGCTTCAAGAAATACGAAGCGAAAAACTTAGTATTGATTGAAAAAGAGGACCATCTTCACAGTGAAATAGATGTTAATAGCACATGCTGACACACATCGTCGAATTCTGATGTCCATTTCCGGTATGCCAAAGTCTCCAGGAGCAATTTTCTAACGCCGATGAGTCGCGTTGAGGACGCAATGAGGGTCACGCGCCAAGGCTCCGGTCATCATTCCACGCCAAGCAAACATATGGTAAAGCAAGCGTACCATATTGCAATATAGTATGAGTTTATGTGAGGTTGCTCTCCGGGAATACCGTACTCCGAGTCTCCGCAAAAATTGTCCTGTTGCAGCCACTGGAATCCTTCCTCTCCAGCCTTAATATGCTCAACCCCCAGAGGACCAAGTGTCCGTTTGGAGGACAAATTTTTTCACCTTGACTGCAATCATCTTACAATCCGTACGGTCAAAATTCTCAAAAAATTTACCACATCATCTCATATAAGTTTGGAAGAAGATCGTACGGTTACATTCTCAAAAAGTTCATCTTGGCCGAAGTACATCACAATGACATTACACGTTGTGCAACATACGGAGGAAAAGTTTCGAATGGTCATAATGCTGACTAAAATGGACACGGAAACGTGCAAAAAGTCCCTCCTCTTGCATCTCAAACGTACATGTTTTGCACCCCCAAAAAAGAGGATCTAAAGCAGAGACTGGAGATGAGGCAGAAGCTCGTAATGTGGCCAATGAAGTACTCGCAGTAGGTTTGCAAATGACCTGGTAAGTTGCATGCAAATCAAGGCTATTAGTCCACTCCGTTTAAGAACGTTACGATGCAAATACTCAAGAGAGCAATGGAAAAAAAGACGACTTACCACTGATTATATTACAGTTGCTGCAATACGCATGTTTTGAGAGGTGATGTATTGAGTATTCTGCCTAATAAACTGGTCCTTCTGTTTCACAAATACGATACTCGGAATCAGTAAAGGCAGAAATCCAAGTACATGATGGAAAGACGAGTAAACAATGAAAATTTTGAGAGATTCTAATTAAAACACAAGTAGAATGAATACCATCATCTCCACCGTCGTCCACTTCGTAGTCTTCATCATCGTCAAATCCAAAGGTCTGAGGTACAATACAAAACCCAAGAGTTGACATTAATTGTCTATTGATGCCTCGAACTTGAAAAAACGCATGACATCGAACCAAGAAGTGTAATAATCATGAACCTGGGCATAGTCATCGTCTCCGAGCTCCTCTTCCTCTTCCTCCAATTCTTCGTTTTCGCCATCACCCTCCTCGCCTTCTCCAGGCTTCTTCTCCTCACCCTCTTTCTCACCCTTTTCCTGCAACAAACAGCTTTCCCCTGAGAAAAACATCATACCAAAACTAAACTATGGACACTAAAAAAGAGTCCACCACCCACATTCAAATCAGAGCACGAAACGTGACGCTCCAGCCACTAGTAAGTTACCTCGTCTTTCTGGCGTTTCTGCTCGAGTGATGCTAGTTGATCCAATCTAAGCAGATCTGCAATCAAAAAATACACCATTCTCATCAAACAACTACATGTCCAGCGTCCAACTAAATTATTAGGCTGGTCAATGCAAACGAAACTTTGAAGAGAGAACCAGAAGCTAACCGGTCTTTGCTAAGCTGTTCTGAAGCAGCCACGGAGTAGAACCTGGGGGCAAAACCACTTTCCCTTTGCCACGACCTGCAAAGCTGACCACCAGTGTAAGAGAGAGCTCCGAAGTTCAAGAGAAAATAGAACAACATACAAATGAAATGGGTAGAATGCCGACCATGGCCTAGAAGCTCTACTGGAAACGAAGCACTGGTTAACTTCAGCACGGAACTCAGCGGCACACGGTTTGCTCTTTTGTTGGTTCGATATCTATCCGAATAGCGCTCTATTTCTGCTACTATGCCCTCTGAAAATAATGACACATTCACCCACTCGTCAGAAAAGACATCACATAAATTCTGACTGAAATCAAACCAAACGATCATAGTCTTGAGCTCACGACAGGAAACCAACACAAGATACACAACTGTGTTCATTCCTTAAAATGATGTTCTCCATAACAAAAAAAGGGTCTCCAGATACTTACCAGTCTTCGCCTTCGTCTTTTCGATGTAGTACGGCGAGCATTCCCATGCTTTTTGAAGGTGATGTCGCCGAGCCACCAGCATCTCGTCTCTCTTGCTTATTGTAGGCAAGTCTGGAAGCCGTTCGATTTTCTGGAAAAAAACCACAACCGTCATCAGAACCGAAGGTGCGACACAGGTATGTACACAGAAGCCAAAAAGAACAAGATGAATTAATGCTCACAGGAAAGAGAGGAGGCGGCCCCTCCTGCTTCTTATTGAACACTAGGTTTCCATCATCATCACGCGCCAGGAACTGTATCCCTCCACCACCCCGCCCTCGCCCACGTCCACGCCCTCGCGCAGCCATCGCTCTCCAAACTACAGCAAATCAACAACCTGCGGCCAAACCAAACCCTTAGGAAAATATGTACTCGTGAAGGCCAACTTAATAATCCTCGTCCACCTTCCATACTCTCACTAATAATAATACATTCTCTCTCCATCTTCACATCTAATGTCCTTGCAGAATCCAAAAAGCAAAAGAAAACCCTATATTCCAATATTCACAGCAAAAGCCTACCCTAAATTCCTCCTTTCAAGATTGGAATTGAAATCCTAACTTCCAATTCACAGCAAAAGCATAATTCCAAATACACAAATAGCCTTAAATTTCGAAATCACTACAAGAGCGACCCCTAAAACCCTGAACCCTAACTCCTAAAACCCTGATCCTCATCTCTATATAATTTATCTAGTGACTAAACATCATATTCTCTTCAAAATGCTTCAACATCATCGAAGCACCATCATTATTAGGGTTATGGATGGAGATGATTGTGGAGATGCTTCAACTCTCAACTTCACATTGAAAATACTCCATCACTTTCATTCAACTCTCCGAAGATCCTAAAATTCCAAATCACTGCAAAAGAAAACCCTAAATTCCAAAAACACAAACCCTAAATTTCGAAATCAACCCCTAAAACCCTAAACCCTAAATCCTAATTTGGACACCTGACTGCCAAAAGTGAATGCATATCAGAGAGGGACCTGTTTCACTGCAGCGCGAAGTCCACCGCTCTGGCGATGAATTGAGGAGCCGCAATTCTCGACCATCCCGGCACCGAATTGTGCGAGAAAACTTGCAGGGGGTGCGGGAGGAGGAGTGCAGTTCCACGAACGCGCCTGGCTGCGAGAATCGTGAACCTCCGGCGACGAATTGAAGCTGCAAATGCCGCGCACAAGAACACGATCTCGAGTCGTCACGAGCCGAAAGCAGAGATTGGTTCACGAAAGGCGTACATTCGACGAAACATATCTACGGGTTACCCTCTAAAATGCACACAAATACACACATACACATATATCGATGATATCAAAAAGAGTTATTCAGTGGACTACTGTAATGCAAAAACCCGTAGTCATAGTTAAGTAAATGTATGTATATCCAAAAATTAAATGTACAATAGGGTGACATTCAAATTGGCCGTTTAGTAGTTCCAGGGATAGTGTCCTACACTGCTGCCAACTTTGACACCCTCCCCAAAGCTGAGAAATTGTTATTCTACCATGAAAATTTGGAGACAGCATCATCTTTATGTTGAAAACATGCATACCAAATTTCAAGTCCAGGAGACTTATACAAAAAAACTTATGCAAGATCTACCAACATGGGATAGCTGTGAGAAAAGTGTCATAGCTGCCAACTTTGACACCCTCCCAAGAATTGAGGAATTTTTTTTGCCCATGAAATTTTTGGAGCAAAAACATTTTTATGTTGTTTGCATGTGTGGAAAATTTCAAGTCCAAAAGATCCATACAAAAAATAATATTCCAAATCTACCAACATGTGTAGTTTTGAGAAACAAAGGGGAAAACCATTTTACTACTTCCAACTTTGACGCCCTCCTTAGGATTGAGTTTTTGTTGATACATAGTGAAATTTTTGGCACAAAATCATCACTACGCTGGTAACATGTGAGATAAATTTCAAAGCCAAAAGATGTACACAAAAAAGTTATTCCATATCTACCAACGTGCATGTCCTCCATTAGCGTCAATCACTGCTAGTAACCTAGAGGGCATAGAATGACATAGTTGAAGGAGCTTTGTACCATTGACTAACTTCCACTCTCTTTCAAGAACTACCTTCAACACATCTAAGCTTCTAGGGCATTGTTTGCCATGTTGCACAACATCTTTTAACATCCTCCAAACGTTCTCGATTGGATTGAGATCGGGAGAGTTTGCAGGCTAGTTGAGCTTTTCGAGAAGGTGGCTTTGTCTCCATTCTTCACATATTTTGCTCCTATGGACGGATGCCCCATCTTCCATAAGCACTCCTTGTGGAATTTGACCTATGAAATGAACCAATTTGGCATCGTAAACCACTTCTATAAAATCCTTAGCAGAACGTTGACCTTTAGGCATAAAGACAAGTTCTGACTTTTGTCCTCCGGCAAATGCGCCCCAAATCATTAAAGAAGTCCTTCCACTTTTAAAAGTAGAAGCTAGACAACTTGATGAATAATGCTCGTTTGCACTTCTCCAAATATGAATTTGCCGAGAATTTTTTCCAATTTCAAAAGTAGATTCATCTGTCCAAACAACACGCTCCCACTCTTTTGCACTCCATCCACGGTACTTCTGAGCAAAAGCTAATCGTTGAGACATGTGACGAGGTGTCAAAAAAGGTTTTTTGAGAGCAATTCGACTAAAAATGCCATTTTAATGTAAGACCCTTTGAATAGTACGTCTACACACTTGAGTAGGACATGCATTGGTAATCTTTGAGAAAGAAGAGCAACGATGAATTTTTGAGTAATGTACAATACTACGAACATCTCTATCACTAAGCTTTTTAGCGTGACTTCCACCGCAAGGTTTGCGCTTGTAGGTTCTATCTTCTCTAAATGTTTTTACTAACCTTGTAACTGTTCTAATAGGAACTCCAATAGTAGCTGCAATTTGAACTCCTGTAAATCCTCCCTCACTCAAACCTATGATGTGAGCACGAATTTCATCTGAAATTGCCATCATAAACTTATAGAGTGCGTGATGCTAGCTACAGCAGTAGAGTAGGGGTTAGAGCAGAGCAAGGGGGAGAGAAGGGGGCCAAGGGTCTAGAGCAGAGCAAAGGGGGTTACAGGATTGACACGTGACAATTGGCAGAGGAAAGAGAACAGGGCTGGAGCAGAGCAAGGGGGAGAGAAGGGAGCCAAGGCGCTGGAGCAGAGAGGAGAGAAAAGGGTTGCCAAAACACAAGCCCATATGCATACATGAAAAATCGTTTTGCTCTTAATCACTCATCATGTATGCCCAATGTGAATCAACACTCATGCATCCCACAATACAACACTCTCTGTTTTGAGGATTGTCTCAACATTCAGTCTATCACAAATCACACACACCATTCCCTTTACATAGTGTTCAATAGATATTTAGAAGAAAAAATTTGTCATGTGTCAAATGCACACTTTATGGCCAAGTGGATTCTTCTGCATGGAACACCTCTTCACTTCTTCATTTAGATGTTATTGATCTTTTTGAGAAGCATTTATGTTTGGTGGCTTACTCACATGATTGAGTTCAATGAAAAAGCATGAGGTGTCAAAGATATTTTGACATTTTCAATATGACCTTCAAATTGTTTATCATAGTTACACATGTTGACAGATATGGAATAACTTTTTTTATGTATGTCTTTTGGCTTTGAAATTTATCACACATGTTACCAGCGTAGAGATGATCTTGTGCCAAAAATTTCATTATGTATCAACAAACACTCAATCCTAAGGAGGGCGTCAAAGTTGGAAGTAGTAAAATGGTTTTCCCCTTTGTTTCTCAAAACTACACATGTTGGTAGATTTGGAATATTATATTTTGTACGGGTCTTTTGGACTTGAAATTTTCCACACATGCAAACAACATAAAAATGTTTTTGATCCATAAATTTCATGGGCAAAAAAAATTTCCTCAATTCTTGGGAGGGTGTCAAAGTTGGCAGCTGTGACACTATTCTCACAGCTATCCCATGTTGGTAGATCTTGCATAAGTTTTTTTGTATAAGTCTCCTGGACTTAAAATTTGGTATGCATGTTTTCAACATAAAGATGATGTTGTCTCCAAATTTTCATGGTAGAATAACAATTTCTCAGCTTTGGGGAGGGTGTCAAAGTTGGCAGCAGTGTAGGACACTATCTTTGGAACTACTAAACGGCCAATTTGAATGTCACCCTATTGTACATGTCATATCCATAAATTTACTTTATAGACCCATTATATACCTGAGATAAGAGCATCTCCATCCCTTGTGGTGAATTATCCACGCGACGGTGAGTGTAACAGATCATGCACAACAACTAATAGATAATGCACAAGAATATCTACACATAGGATACATTTCAAGTTGACCCCACTTCACAAAAACCATGGGTAGCTCTCCAATGCTTTGCACATATGCGCGTGAGAATTTTCCCATTTGAAGCGTATGAGCTAGTGTCAGACAAGCTGCGACCAAAAAAAGTCCATCTAACTTACACAAAAGGAGCTTTACCTCCTAAACAACCAAAATGGACCCAAAAACAACCACCCTGGCACTAGAGGGTTAACCCTTAAAGGTCAGCAGAGGACCTATACATACCGTCACATATTTTACTCTTAACATACAAAAAAATGTACTAAAATTTAACAAGACACACACCACCTTTGGATTGAAGAATCTTCAACTAAAATCTTTCACTTGGAGGTCATTTCAATACCTGAACCATATCATGCTCAAATACAACACCATACGTGTCGAACACATGACCATTTTGCAACTTCTCAAGCTTGTAGTAGGCACAATAATGATCTAAATCACAATTGTCACGTGTCATTGGATCAGGCTCAACACAAATACAAACTCTTGTACCTATAGTTTACATCAATTCGTACGCCTCGTATGTCAAATACACTAAAAACATCATGTTGCAACCCAAATGTGGCTCCTGAGACGTTCAAGGGTTCAAAGGATTAACTAACTCCAAAATCATGTGTACTTGGTCTGCAATAATCATACTACTAAAATCATAATCTACGCAGCGATCAACCACACAGTGAACCGTACAATGAACTGTAGAAACGCTGCAGTTAATTGCGGAGTCAACCGGGCAGTGAATCATGTTACCTTCTTCTTTTTACAGTTTGTAACATAAAAAAACTACATTAAAATGGTTGCAAAGCAAGCGCCAATTGCTAGCATTTTGTGAGATCAGTATGTGCCAGCTTCCATGAACTCCGGCGCCCTATGACCTCGAAGAATGGAAATTTGGCCATCCTTGAACATGACATCCTCTTCGAGCTGCCGCGCCTTCCGCCTCAACAGCTCTACTTCCAAGCTCACGCGCAGCGCCTCGCGGCCAACGCTCTCCACTTCCTCCTCGCGCTCCTTCAAGTCACTCTCCCTCTTTCCCACGTCGCGCACCAGCGCGTCGCGTTCCCTGCGCACCTCCTCGAACTCATGAAACACGAACCTGAACTCCCGCAAGTCGCCTTCCAGACCGAGCGCGTACGCACGAAGATTATCATACTCTGCCGCCCACTCCAGCATCCGCCTCTTCAACTGCTCCAGCGCGCAGACCGCCGCCGCCAGGTCCGCGTCGCCTTCGAGGACCTTCGAATGAAGAAGCTCGTTCTGAAGCGCGAGGCGCACCACGCACGCGTTCTGGGTCCTGGCTATGGCGCCCAAGTGCACAAGCTCGCCCTCGATCGACTCCATCGCAGTCCTCCTCTCCGCATCCATCCCCGACGCCTCCAGATTCGTCACCGACTCCACACTCGTCTTCTTCAGACTCATCATTGACTGGAGCATGTGGTTGCTCGCGGCGAGGGCTTCCACGCGCGTCGTGAGGTTGAGGATTTCTTTCTCCCGCGCTCGCGCGAGGCGGCGTTCCGCGTGGAGCTCGCTCTCCAGAACGCGGTTCGCCGCCGTCGCCTCCGCCAGCTTCGCGGCGGACGAGACGATCACGGCGTCTCTCTGCGTCGTGGAGAATCGCAGCTTCGCGGACAGCTTTCTGACCTCCTCCGCGTGAAGCTCCTGAGTCTCCAGTTCGCCTGATCTGCCGGTGCTGCAGTACTGGTCATTGCGCCAGCACAGGAGCGCCTGAGGTTCTTGGTCGACGGGAGAGCCGGCGCTCGCGGTGTCGATCTCGTGGCGCGTCATACAGAGCGATTGGAGTTTCGCCACCACGTCCTGGAGCTCGCGGTTCGGCTCCTCGACTACTAGATTGTCGCCTGCGCGTGATGATTCTTCTGTCTGCAGGTTAGTATCGTGAAGCCCCCCTGCGTAATCCACGTCTTCCGCTCGTTCCTGCTCCGTCGCAGTCATGACCTCCTATCGAGTCCAACACGAGGTAATTGCTCTCCAATCGATCCAGTTCCGAATTCAGTTCTAAACCTGCACACATGACACCACAAATCAGTCAGTTCCATCACAGCCCCAGAACAAGATACTCATTCCGATTACCTGAAAAGCTCTTCCACAACAACAGCACTGGAAACCCTGATCAGGAAACTCAACTCCACAACCTCTGATACATTGTTGAAGCAACAAAAACACCTCAGACGAGACGCAGTCTTCCCCAAGCCAAGAGAATCGCGGGCTCTTGAGGTCTGATATTATGAGTCCGAAAGCTATATTTGTGTGAGCGACGTCGTCGTCCATCGATCGAAGAGAGTTATGACAGGAAATAATTATTGCATGAGTACTCCAATCCATCACCAACGTACTCGATCTCCGCTTCCGTGTTCGCTTTGAGTTGTGTTTCCGAAGCACTGAAAAAGAATGAATGATGGTTCGGGTGACGGATCACCCACAACACAATTATTATGCTTGATTGCTTATCTTGGACAAGCGAATAGGCCCCACTAGCATAGTCAAGCGTGAATGAATCACTACTCTAGCCTCAGCCACGGCAATAGGTCCAAAAAGTGACATACCCTATACAATTGTACCATGCATCAATGGTTGAGGGGGTTCACCCATAGTTGTCAAGTTACTATTCATTTCTTGTCCCATTGGACACCTCAAGTTTCCGAGATGTATGTTTCAAGTAGATGGAATGGACAAAAAATGAATAGTAACTTGTCCAATGTAGCAACTATGGGTTTACAATGTTCTATGGTCTATGGCATGGTAGATAAGGTCTGAGTTTAGGGTTTAGAATTTCGAGAGGTTTCATCTTAGAGGATAGTTTAGGGTTTAGGTTCTATGGTCTATTGGATGCTACGCTGCATCAGTGCGTCTAGAGGGCATGAGTTTTGAAACATCCCACACTATTTTCTGAGGTACATGATTTGATGTAGATTTTAGAATTGAGTTGGAGCATTGTAATTTGCATTTATAAGAGTTAGTGTAGATATTTTGAAATAGTTTGATCAACACTATACACAGTGAATGGTGGACCACCCCAATTAAGAGCCAACCAAAAGCAAGAGAAAGAAAACTAAGCCAAACCTAGAGAAAGGACATACTAAAAACAAAAACCAAAAGAGAATGCAATCGGCTCCCCTTGATCCTTTACCGCCCAAGAAGCCGGAAATGGGACTCTGGAGGTGCTAAAATACAATTTGCATGAAATCCATGAGGTATTAGGCTTTGAGATACGAGGTTCACATTTGCACACACATTATATGAACAATACTCTTCAACAATCAGATCATGATTTGGATTTATGTTACTCTTGGAAAAGCTAGGAATACAACACAAAATACGTCAAATACACTAAAATACAGTGAATATAGTGAATACCATGCCACTTACTATGTTGTATTTCACACACATTCACATTGATTTTGGTCTTAAATTTTGATTGAGCTTCGTCTATAAGACATTCTTCATTGTTTTCTGATTGTTGATCTATCTCCTCACATACAAAACTTCCGCTTTGATTTGTATAAGGTTGGAACATTTTTGTATACAATCAAGTAGGAAAATGCAAATACATCACCACTAATTGTGTATAAATATTTTCGTCACATATGATATGTCAATGCCAAGCTATCAACCTAGTCCACATGTGAACCGCTCTTATTCAAAGTGAAAAAATCCTTGCAAGAATCTATTAATGGTTAAAGTAGTACACCCTCCAAAATCCACAATTTTCACTACCAATATACAATAACTTTAATGACTACAATCTATTCCATCAACCATTGGATGTTGTGCAAAATTTCCCCAAAGTTGAGGTCATGGGTTAAGTTCAATTTTGTAAGGTTAGATATTAATATTAGGCATTATATTTCCATCAAATCCGGTTCAAAGAAAAAAATTAGCACAACTTTTAGTTTTTCAGGATTAGGTCCTGGGCAGGAAAGGATAAAAAGAGTTTACAAGAGCATATGCTACAACAGCCATGTCACTTGTAATAGTTGGCTTAGAGTGTTGTAGAAGGAGCTGAATATTGTAAAAGGCTGCTATAACAAACAGGGTTGTTATAGAGGGAGTTAAGTGTATTCAAAGTACGAGCATTGCCAATAACTCCCTTGAACCGGACATGAAACGGGAAGAAGAGAAGTTGAGGGTCAACACTGAAGAAAACAGCTCCCAACCAATGGCCTCAGACACTTTAATCTCTTGCGAGTCCCTTTAAACAAAGAGGTCCACTCTATAGGAAGGCTTTTATAGAGTGCCCTTGTTCTTACCCTCAACATCACTTTTCACTTGTTCTTGTCTCTCATTGGCCCAAAGACAAGTTGAGGGCGGGATTTCTAGGACTGACTGATGGGGCAAGCACTTGCAACTCCCTCCTGCGCTCCATAAATAGCCCTTCTAAAAGCCTTGTTCAGTGGTCTCAAATCCACAACTGCTGGGCATGCGTTAAGAATACAAACCTCCATGTTTTGATTTACCATTTAAACTCAAAAGTTGCTGATGATGTGAAGAGAGTTGTTAAGTTTGCTTCCTCTCCCACTTGCCCTCTCTCCTACCATCCCTCTCGCGGCGCTCCACGATCTGGCGCGGCCGTGCCGACCGCGGCCCCTGCTGCCGGTTGGGGCCCGTGCCGGCGGACCCGGCGCTGCCTCCCTCAACACCAGCACCTCCGTCGTCGTGAAACGCAGCACCTTCCGGCACCTCGCGCCCGTTGGCGTCTCCGGGACCGTCCTCGAACCCGCCGTCGCGGTCGCGGTCATGGGCGCCGTAGCCCCGGGAGTTGGAGCCTGCTGCTGTCGGAGGAGGAGTTGATGAGGTTGCCGGCGCTCCGGCCGTCGGAGTTGCAGGAGGTGTCGTTGCGGCTTCAATGCTGTTGGTCCGAGCTGGGCCGTCCTGCCCCGCACTGGAGCGCTGCTGCTGGCCCTCCCGCTCCCGTTCCCTGTATCTCTCGCGCGGCCGACTGCGAGCCAGACCAAGGATGGAGCTTAATGTTCAAGCTATGAATGAAATTTTTCATGCTTGATGTCTTATTTCCATCCATCAACATTTGGAAGAATTTTTTTATTTTCCTGCAACTTACCTATACAAGTGATTCAAATATTTGTAGTATTTTGTTATGATTAGAGGTATCAAGTCTTGAAGTATAAATTCCCCTTCTTAGTATGAACATTTGAGGTATAAAAGACCAAACGATGAGGCGTTGAGAGTGTTACCTGCTAGAAGTGGTGTTGCTTGCGAATTCCCTCCGAGTTGATGTCCGCACAACACCCGCCTCTCTTTGCTCCAGTTCTCTCTGATACTCTCTCTGCACAAAAAAAAACAAGCAAGAACAGCATGAATTCTATTAAATAGAGTTATTTGTCCATGAGTTTTGTCCATGAGTTATGTTCAAAGATACCATGAGTTTTGACCTCTTTTCTCATTTGTAATTATTAGCTTCTATGATCAGCTCAAACTGGAAAAAGGCGGCTAAAATTCATAATACAACATGACCTCTCCTTCCTTCTTAAAGGCGGTTAAAACTAGTTTAAATATGGCGGTTAACTTGAGTTCACCAAGCTCTTCCCTTCTTAACAAAGAGTCTAGCACCAAGCTCTTCTATCGATCTAATAGCTATCAATTAAAAGAAGAAATAACTAATTGAAACTTAGGGTGGCTTTACAAATAACTCTAATGGTCTATAAGAAAATCTAGACATCAGGAACCATTCATTTATTGTGCCTTCAACGATGTGAGTTGCGAACCTGAGAGCGTCGTTCTGTTTCAATGTCCAAGCTCAGCCTCAGCTCCCGAGTTTTGGCACGTTCTTTTTCCAACAGCCGTTGCCTTTCAATATCTCTCTCTGCTTCGGCTGCTCTTTCCCTGTAAAAACATGAACATAACATTGGAATGCAGCTACATCACTCGTTCCGGTATGTGATTGTTAACTCCTAAGTGGCCATTTCCATAACTCATTAGACCTCAAAGAAATTTGTAGGGAGAAGAATAATTTCCCTCTAACATGGGATCGTTTGGATGCAAATAAAAAGGTTTTATTTTTATCTACAGAGGTTTGAAGTGACAGGCCTATTTTAGCTGGGGCACTTCGGGGTTCAGAGCACAAACATAAAAGTAGGAGATTCTCACTTTTCAAGCTCTTGTAGCAGGGTCATTTCTCGCAAAGTTGCTTCTTCTAAAGCCAGCTGCCTATGTCTGCGAGCAATGCGCTGCTTTTCTCGCCGAGCAGCCACTTCAGCTTTTGCAGCTAAACGCTCTCTGCAAAACCCAGGCAAATATGTCAAAAAAAAACATGAAAGCTCGGCCAAAATGTTCTCCCTGTGAGAGAGAATCTTTCCCAAATTCTTTTTCTCAATCCAGAGTATCCAAAACAATGATGCTTTGAAGGACCTTTCTTTCCAATCGGCTCGAAATTGCACCAGCCCAGGCGACAACAATATTGAGGAGGCAGACATAGGTCCCAAAACTAGAATTTTACTTACTCTGCAAGGATTTGAGCTCTAAGCTGCTTGAGACGATCCTTTCCGCTCTCAGGAGAGGAACCTGCAAAACAGAAAGTAGTTAAGTAGTGAAGGACAGATGGACTTAAACTGCCCCAATGGACTAAAAGCATCCATCTTGTCATTTTTCTTTGTGGAGGACATCTTAACACGAGTGTTTGTAAATAGTAGTAGTAAATGTACACGACGTCCACACCTTTGACAACAATGTTATCTGGTGCTGCACCATCTCCACCCTGAAGTGCCCGTTCTTCTCTTAACAACTCAAATTCGATTTCTGCCTCCTCCAGCTCCTGCAGACCAAGTGTGCAAGACAATTGTACAAACTTAATAAATGAATAAAATTCCTCTTGCTCTTGCCACGGTAACTCCCTAGTAGTGAATATATGAACTTTCAGAGAGTCTCTTAGATACAAACCACGGCCGCTTGTGCAGCTGCAGAAGTATGAGCTTCTTCCTCAGAGCGCAGCACACTTAGCCTAGCGAGTACCTGTTCAAGACAAGGCAAAAACTCACGTAAATTTTATGACCTTGAAGTAGAAGACCATTATCTCCTGTTTATTATTCTCTGCGGCTAGAACCAGAGACAGAAACTTTGAACTGGTACAACAACTCAAGCACTCGAGTAAACAGGGCAAAACCAAATACAAGCATTGGTGATCCATGAAGCATAAGGAGTACTCACATCCGCAACAGCCTCACGCACTGGATTTGATGACAGATGCAGTTTAGCATTCTCCTGATCGCTTGCTAACAATTTACGCATTTGCTGCACAAATAAGACAACACAGAATGTTTCTCATCCCCCCACAACATCAATAGGTTGAAGGCAATTTAAAGGTAGAGCTGATGACATTACAAGCTAAGGTTGATCGAGATACAAAAGCAAAATCAACTCACCTCCTTGGCATTCTCATCCTCATTCCGCAACTGGATCAGAGCCTGGCAAAATTCCCTCTCTCTCTTCACAAACTTCCCCCCTGCATCACCTTTGCATAATTCAGAATGCCTATTTCGTACTTTTTCTGTCTAAGTTCTAACAACTAACTCCGTTTAATCATCAACCTTCTGCGATAAGCTCTTCTCTTGTGCAAGATTTCATTCATAAAAGTACTACATACTAAATGACACGAAATGTGGGGCACCCTGAAAATCAAACTAATAATCCTTCCTGTCCCCCACTCCACTTTTATGTAAGATTAATGTAAGGTGGTGGAAGAATATTATTACCAGGTTTTGAGACCGCCAAGGCCTCAATGTTGCTCCAAACTCGTGACGGAATGGTGTCATAATCCGGAGGGTTGGAGTAGAGGCACACACGAGCCAGCAAAGACAGGCCCGACTGAGTGAGCGGCCCAGACTTGAAGATCATATCAAAGGAAACCAACAGAGACTGCAGCTGCGAGGACTCCACATAAGGCACCATCTTCACCAGCACCTCTGACGCTTGCTTCCTCAGGCGAGCAGAGGCATCTGACGTTGCGCATGTGACGACATGCATCCACATAGCCGACACAAAAATCTCCATGGCAGATCTTGCGCTGGTCTTATAACCAAAATTGGCCTCTTCTTCTTTGATGACCTGTTCAATCATCCGGAGAACACCTGCACGTTGCTCAGGCTCAGGATGCTCAAGCATGGTGTTCAGTAGTTGTACCAATGCATCAGACGCTCCAGCAAGAGACTCCACTGTGAAGGCCTTGGCTAACCATTTTACGGATGATAACCGCCATGCCACTCTTGGAGCATGAGTGCATTGGTATTCTAAAATTGAGCAGATTTCCTGGTACGCATCAGACAGTGATGGCAAGGAAAGTAAATAGTCTGTGGCCGTGCTGGCTACTTGCCAGCAGTGAGCTTTCTGGAGGGAAAGTATGGACACTCCCAGCGCATACACAGATGGTACAACAACACCAGCGTAGTATAAACACTGAGCTGCGGATACTGCCACTCTAGATGTCACTTGCGGGTGCAGCTTCATCGACACCTCCAAACTGGGACCCAATGCGAGTGCCAGGTCCTGCACCTTCTGCCTGAAAGTCAACGTGTCCTGAGAGGGTTCCACATCAACTGTTTCCAACGACTCAACATCTGTGTCCCCGTTCTCTGTGATGTCCCCAGAGTCTAGCGCCTCAGAGTCACCATCAGCAAGAGAGTGCAGGCCCTGCTTTCCATGATTCTTCTCCATCTCTTTTAGTAAACCAAGACACTGGACAAGTACCTTCTGTAAAGCGGAAAGGGTGTCGAGTAGAGATCCTGTGTATGCACCAAAATTTCTAGAGCTGACCCAGGAAGTGAGAGTGCTCAGAACGTTGTTGCGTCTGCTGTAAGACATGCTAGAGAGGAGAAATCCACCGAGAAAGAGCGCGAGTGCATCCTGAAAGCCCTTCGAATTAGTGACTGCATCTTTGAGCTGTTGCATCACCGTCTCATAGGATAGAATCTCAACTGACGTCTCCCCCTCCGCGCTTGCATGCGAAATGATGGGCTTCAAAGCGTTCAGCACCGCCTCCAGCAGGGACACATCGCAGTAGCTACTTGAACACAACGAAATCACAACTTGGAACACGCGAGAAAGCTCAGGGAGAATCGCCTCCACGTGCTCCAGAAGAATCACCTCCAGGAGACGCATGATGACGTACCGGGCGTTCCCAAGAGTGAACCCTCGCATCTCCTGGCGAGCAGGGAATGGCTGAAGACACACCTCAGAGAACCAGCTCAGCATGTCCGGGACAAAGCTACGAGGGATCACTTCAATACGCGCATCTATAGCTTGCAGCAACTTATCCCCAAACTGGCTGAACTCTAACCTCAAACTCGGAAAAACACGGCTGAATTCAGGGTACACCACCTTCACAAGGCTCCCCGGATCAGCCTCGCCCGCTTCTCCGTGTTTCAAGAGATCAATTGAAATGAGCTCATCAGAAAAGATGAGCAGCAGCGAGGTCAAGTCTCGAAGGTCAGAAATGAGGGGCACCCCATTATCAGTATGAAGATGAGCATACTGTGCCACACCCATCCAGCCAATGTAGCGAACCAGAGGATACGGAGAGATAGCAAATTCAGCCACTCTAGACATCCACGCTGACCCTGGGATCAAGTCCTGGTTCACGTCGCCACTCGCCACAAGCACAAGCTTGCGAAGCAACACCCATTGACGACGAACGCCATGAAAAGTGCCTGGTCCAAGAGAGAGAATTCCGTTGTGCCCTTGGCTGTGATACTTCACCAGTGAAACGTTCAACCGTGTGGCAGAGGCGAGAATCACGTCGATGACATCCTCTGGAGGTGATGAGAGCTGAGTGGCAGAGTGAAGCACAAAGAGAAGGCCTTGTAGGAGAACCTCATAAAGGTTGTGGCGGTCTCGCTGAAGCTGGCGGATGAGGAATGTGCACAGCAATCCCTGACGCTGGCGAACCAGTGTGACCGCATCCTCGGCGTTCCTGTCCTCCTCATCAATGCTGATGTCGCAGGAGATCTCTGGAGAGCTCTCAAGAGTGTCCCACTCTGCTGCGCGCGTCAGGATGTTCAGGATCGCTTTGTCACGTTCCTCTTCCACGTCCGGAGAAGAAACTTCAGGGGGCTCGCCTTCCAGTGTACTTACCAACTTTTGATGCTCCTTGGCGGATAACATGAAGAATGGGTTCACATGGCACTCTGCGGCGAGGAGAAGCGCGTCGATAGCGGATTGTTGCTCGTGTTGGCGGCTGTGGAGCTCGCAGGCGAACCGGATGAAGTCAGAAGCGCGCTGCTCACGCTCCGAGGCGTCCACGAGCTGCAGGTACTCGCTCTTGAGATCCCACTCGTGCTCGTCGCTCTTGATGTCAAACAGCAGCTTCTTTCCGGACTTGTTTTCCAGCTTGGAGAGTATCTCTAAAAAGGCTCGGTCGTCTGTCAAGCTTCCCTCGCTTTCGTCGTTTAGGCTTAACAAAGTCAAGCCTTTCAGCTCCAGTGGTGCGAAAAGAAAGGTTGCGTCTTCGTTCTGCTGAGCTTCCACCTTTGGAACCACCTCTGACGCTGATGAAAGTTCACAAAAATCAAATTTGTCAGTGGGAACCGAAGAAGGAACCAAAAATGTCACTGAAGATGATGCGAAAATATAATTTCAGTCTTGTCATTGAAGATATGGAGCATCGATGTTGGTCTTTTGGGGTATGGAATTTTATCTGAGACACAAATATTGACGTACCTCCAGTTTCTTCAGCTGCAGTACCAAAGGTGATAGCGACGTGGGTATCCACAGAGCTTCCTTCAGCTGCTATGCCACTCTCCTTGACACACTTCAGATTATCAATGCCGGGCGGTAGTGCAACATGTGGAGCCAATATGGACAAAAGCACACTGCAAAACAAACAAGTGCTAAATATCAAAAGCTACAAAGGGCTAAATGACGAGAATTTTAACGCAGGATTACAAAACCGCTTGACACTGATGCAATAGTCGATGACAGAAGGAGCCAAATCAGCAAAGCAAAACTGAACAATGGACCTTCCTCTAAGACTCTTTTCTTTGCAACATTTATGTCAAAAGTATGATAAGGGAAGAATGCCTACTGAATCATGATGGGATAACAAACCTGGGCGCAACATTCCCCCGCCTCCACTCAACTTCCATTGCAGGCAAGATGGTTGGCTTCTGAAGAGCTGTGCGCAACAGCTCGAGGGCCAGATCACAAGTCTTCTCGTGTTTATCCAACACCACAGCTGAGACATCCCCAAAAGCAATGGTGCTTTTCACTGGTATAATTGCTGGGATCAGATATGGCTCCAGCATCTCTATTACAAATAGCACCTTATGCTTCACAATCTACAAATACGCGAAGAGGCTCCTCATCAGTTTTCGATAAGGAGAGCAATTTCACACCGTGTTCCCTTTCGAAACATGACCCACAAATGGTATAGAAATCTAAAGAAGAAAGTCTAGGAATAATTGTAAAGTGAGGTACCATGAGTTTTGGCATCTTTTCTCATTTTTAATAGTTATAATCAGCCCTAAATCTCTCAAAATTTCTATAATCAGCTCAAAGAGGAACAAGGCGGCTAAGATTCATGGTACAACAGGACCTCTCCTTCCTTCTCAAAGGCGGCTAAAAATACTTCTAACTTAACCTTGGAGACCACCAAACTCTTCCATACTTAATTGAAGGATTCTACCACGAAGCTCTTCCATTGATCTAATAGCTATTAAGAGTGAGGAAAGAGTAGTACTATTAATCAAAAGAGTGGATATCTTATTGAAACTTCGGGTGACTTTACAAATAATTTAGCTGACACACTGATCTTAGCATTGAAATGGGCCCTTAATAAGAACATACCTTGTATGAACTTAGCACATCATCCACATGCCCAGAAAGAGCCAGCATCAAGTACACCAGAACTGCACGCGCTTGTGTAGGGGCATCATGACCTGCCTGTAAAAGACTTCGTCAGAAGAAGCTAAAGTGACGGGTCATTCAATCTATTACAAACTGAGAATAAAACTCAAACTCAAGAACAACCAAAGAACAGACCTTACAATCAAGGCATAAACAAGTAAGAAATTACAGTTCTAAGTTCAAACATATAAAAGACTACAGCTAAAAGGGTATATTGAAACCTAGAAGGAGCAGAACCTGAATGTTCCCCAAAAGGTCTTCCAAAAGCTCAATTGCCAAATCAACCTGCCTCAGAATATTAAGAATTTTAGTGATTATATACATTTATGTGGGAAAAAGACAACATGAGTACGCAATCTAGCAAAAGGACCGAAATTGAATGCTTCTCCACATGTAGACAATAGAACTCTTCCCCACAGAAAAAGAGAATAATGGACTCGTACATACCGAGATATATGGCAAAATGAGGTATCCAAGAGTTTAGTTCTTTCACCTTAGCAATAATCACGGCTAACCATGGAGCAAGTGGGCCTGCACATAGATCAATCAGCACACACGCTGATTTTTCCTGCAATACCAAAACCCAATCTACCACCTTACTTCAATAATAGTAGCTACGAAATAGACATACGAGTCCAACTAGGAAGAAATCAAAAGAATCAGGAATAGACATTCAGAAAAATCATTAAGTAGGAAAAGGATCGCACATGAGCTGGAGAATAAGCTGAAAGGTATCCAGCGCAGGCATCTAGAAGTGGACGATATGAGGGCGCCGTCACCAAGGCCACCACCTGTATTCATCAGTGATAAAAGAAATATTGATTAGTAATAAAAATGATAAAAATCGATTAAAATACGAGATAAGAGATGCTTCTATAGAGACGAAATGGCGCCTTCTTGTCAGATAATACTCAGTATTGTCAGCTAGTTCAGTACGTGTACAGCACAGATCCTCAAATCCTTTTGCCAGCAAATCAATGACGGAAGCCAACCACGAACAAGACAATCAGGGTAATTAGCGTCCAAACCTGATTCAATGCCCGCTGCACAAGTGGCGCTTGCCATTGCCAAAATGTTTCATCAACAACATCTGCATTACCTGCAGTGCTAGTTGGAGGACGAAGTGCTGCACAAAAACGGTTTCATTTTCTTCAGTCGAAGATGTTCAACTAGAGGAATAATATAACAGCATTGACAAACTCGAATACATTTCAAATTCTATTTTGGGGCATAACACAGAAATTATACGAGCACAAGCAGATTAAGTTTGATATTCTCTAGCCGAGAACATGCGTGCAATCAAAAATTTACCAGGTAAAAGTGATTGTAGAAGAGGAAGAACAGGTGACAGATCAGATTTGGCTTCTGCCAATCGCCGAAGAATCAGAGGCTGCAGACCAGACACTCCAACTATTAGCGCAATCACTTTACATATTAAGACGTCTGTACATAACATATACAAGAAAAGCAGCTTCACTGCAATAAGGGCATTACAATGTGAAGGATAAAACACACCTGTGATGCACATGCATAAAGCAAATGAAGCAAGGCCTCCTCCACAACAGAGACATCAAGGGTATTAGCAGAGCCCAAAACTAGACTGTCGTCGTCTGAAACACGATACTCCTCTCCAAATAATTTGGAGTAATCGGCTGGCATAAGTGGGGTGTCATTTGCAACTGTGTTCTCATCACTGCCTGATCCCAAAAGCTCAGTGCCTACTCGTAAACCATCAGCATTCAATAGACTCAACTTACGAAGAAGTCTGGCCACCTGCACGTCAAGGCTATGAAACCATGAGCCAATATTCTCTGACCACAACCTTAAAGTAATATGCATCTTCAAGTGGTATGCAGATTTTCTAAGCAGTTTTTCGAAGTAATATGCAGAAAATGCAGAAGCTGAAACATCTAGACCATCAAGCTCATAATTCCAACAAAGATGGATAAAATAGGTTCCAAGTCCCTCTCATGTCAGAAGACAATGCCTTCAGAAAGGAATGTGCTGCAATTGAACAATAGGTCGATACCTTTTTACAAACATTGCTAAGAAACGCGTCCTTGTAAGCGAGTTTCAACAGTGTGATAACCGAAATTGGCCGCAGCGCTAAAGATTGGCCACTCGATTGTGAAGAAAGTCCCGGACTACGAATCCTTTTTGGTGGGGCCTGTTTAAGAAAACAAAGGTTAAACAATTGTGAAAATTTTGGATCTGCTGTAATGATCTACTGCATCACCATTTTCTCTTTCTATATTGACGCAAATGAGGAATCACCATTTCGATATGCAAATTCTACCATATTGCTAAACTACTTCATTGATTGGAAGACCTCGATGATACCTGAAAATTTGATGAAACCGTGAAAACAGAAGCTAGGCTGCTTTTGCCCAACTCCTCATCTGCTCCACCAACAGCTGCCAACTTTTCATTGTCTCTATATTATCACATCATAGGAGTAAGCAAAAGCCTCAAGGTCTCTAAAACTTCCCAATCAGACCAAAGTCAAGATGAAGTGAGAAACATACCTTACAGCTCTAAACAACGCTAAAAAGGGGTAAAATGGTCCAACAAGCATCGCGAGGAAGCGAATAGTGGAATCCATAGCTTCAACTGGAACTGACAGATCTCCCTGTCAACACACCCCCACATTGGTTACTATAATCAACGCCATGCAGACTTTACTTTTTCGAAAATGTTGACACTGCATCATAAAGTGAAAACTTGTTGCATAGACAATTAAAATCATGGTACCTCCAGTTGTTGTAAAAAAGGAGACAAACGGAGCGAGATGTCTTGAAGGAGCTGCATTCAAAGAGCAGGAAAGCAATGCAGATCAAGGCTCATTCAGAATTTGATGACTGATACCAGATGAAAATATTCTGATTGACACAAGAGTTATTTGTTAAGTGAACATGAGTTTTGACATCTTTTCTCATTTTGTATTATTATATCAGCCCTAAATCCCTCTATATTTCTATAATCAGCTCAAAGAGAAGAAAGGCGGCTAAGATTCACGGTACAACAGGACCTCTCCATACTTCTCAAAGGCGGCTAAAACTAGTTCTAACTTGAGTTTAGAGACCACCAAGCTCTTCCATACTTAATTGAAGGGTACTAGTTGGAAAACCACCAAGCTCTTCCATAGATAAATAGCTTTAAAAGTGAGGAATACGTAGTTTCATAAATCAAAAGAGGGGGTATCTATTGAAACTTTTTTAATTTTACAAATAACTGAACTGTAAAAAATATAGTCACGTCAATAACCAGATTCAGAAAAAAGCAACAACGAGGGAGGACCTGAAGTTGAATGTCATGAGGCTCCTTGATTCGAGCAATGATTTGAGGTAGAAAATGGTCCACAACAGGCTGCAGCTCTGGTTCAAGGCCTGGAACCGGTATACCCATAAGCTGCAAAACAATGAAAATTTGATGAATACATCCCAAATTAGATTAGAATGTGGCTTTAACATTGATGAAAATGAAGTGCAATTCACACACAAGAGATCACCGGGAACTAACCTGAACATGGAATATGGCAATTGGATTGCCACGCAAGCAAGCAATTCGCACATATCGACAAGGCAGGTGACCTATGTTGTATGTGATGTCTCTTCGAGGTGCCTCGCATCTAGGCCGAACTTTCAAAAATGTTTCCGGCTGCTCAACACAAAATAATCTCCTTCAGATGGTTTGTTGTATATTTCATTACTGGATTCAACTGATAGCAGAGAGTAAAGACTTCATCAAATATAACTTCAGAAATTCATGAACTTGCCTTATTTCGGAGGCCAATCGATATCTCCCATTCCAGAACTGATTTGTTATGAATTCGAATGTGCGATAGCAAGCAACTCTCCTGAATGCCAAAAACGATCTCAATCAGGTAGCTTTTAACGTCTTTTTCCTGGCTTAATTGGTTGACAAATTGGCCATGAAACAAACACCAAGTAAAATGCACCTAAAAACAACTACACATTGATCACAAGAATGTACTTGTAAACCTATTTGACTAAACCATCTTAAAACAGCGAGCTTAGAGTTTCCACACAAAATGTCCAAACAATGCATCCTAGCTAAACTGCAATAGAAGACTAAATAAAAAAAAACTTATTTCAACGATAGTAACCATGAGGATCAATTTCTCTCAGCTAAGCTCTCTGAACCAGAGGTTTCGGTTTTCCAGAACTTCAAACAGCCATAAACCTCCACATCCAGTGTCCAAAAATTGCATCCTCGAGCGCATTAAGAATCGCCAATTCTGATGTCAATAATAGTGACCATGAAAATGCAATTTACCTCAGTCGAACCATCTCAACAAAAAGCTTAGGGTTTCCAGAGCTTCAAAAGCTCATACAGTGTCCAGAAAAAGCATCCTAAAATGCGTTGGAATCGTCTTTCAAGCGGCAACAAGCGAGGAAAAGCAGAATTAACTGACCTCGAGGTCGAGGAGGATCCACTCCTTGGCGTTGGTGGCGGTGGACCAGTGAGTGCGCAGGTCGGAGTCGAGGATCTGCGCCGCGCGCTGCGACGGCGACTCCTTGGACGCCGCGCGCACCTTGAACGGCAGCGATCGCACCCGCCCCTCCGCCTCCACCTCTGACGACGACGACGAGCTCACCATCCCCGCCCGCTCCATCGCCACACTCCTCCTCCTCCTCTCTACTAACCCCCCCCCTCTCTCTCTCTCTCTCTCTCTCTCTCTCTCTCTCTCTCTCTCTCTCCAACTAGGAAAAAGTAACTTTAAAAGAGAAGTAGAAAACGTAACCTTAGTATATATAAATTCAAAGTCACCTACAGTTTCAATTCTCTCGAGAATTAGTTACATCTTGATAGAGCTGAGAACTAGGAATTTTGTCAATAACTTTAAAAGTACAAAAGTAAATAGAACTTTAAAGTCACCTACAGTGTCCATGTGATATCTCTTCTTCTATACTATTATTCATAATAACTACACCAAACACTGCATACACTGTGGAGTAGTTTGAGTTTCTATACTAATTGGAAATATACATCCAATTGGCGATTAGCACACACTTTCTTGAAAACAAATAGCTAATCATATTTTGACATGCATGTGCTTGATGCAATTTAGTGTGGATGATCCACATCAATTGTGAACCTACACTATATTTGGTGTAGTATAATGACATGTTATTCGCAATGGATAATGTGAGTTTCTACAAGTTTAACTAAAATTGTAAAAATAAAATTAAAGTACATTCGTCGGACAAAGATAATGTAGTTTCCGTTGTGCAGTTGGAATTGGGAACATGAGAAGATGTTACAAAAACACTGTCAACAGTATCTTAGAACTGAAAAAGGACCATTTCCTGAGGGGGGGACGTTTTCCACTTTGGGCAGGTTTCTACAGTCTCAATTTTGATCATGAATTTTTGGAATTTTTTATGAAGATGCAGCATAGTAGCTATGTGGAAACATAATTTTTTCCACAACAATTTTAAAAAGAAAGTTATGCCATTCAAGTGCAGAATTGGGGACTCTGGGCAGCTCCAAAATTTTGCTAGAAGTATATGTTGAGACTAAGATTTTTCAAACATGTAAAGAGTATTACCGTCTTTGAAGATGTTGAAAAACATTTCTTGTCTTTGGTGTAAAAAAGCATTTTAACCCAAGACAAAATGAAATGGGGAAAAAACATTTTTTTGCACTTCAAACTCTCAAATCTTCATATTTGTGCACTGGATCGCAACCATAAAACCGATCTTTTATTTTTGAAATTTTGAAACTAGATTGTCCTTGATAAGAGCTTTGTGGAGATATTATTACTATTATTATTTTTGGATTCATGGTTTGAAAATTAGTACCACTCAAAACGAGGACTTTGGGCAGCTCCAAAATTATGCAAGAAGTTTCTATTGACATTGAGATTACTCAAACATTTAGAGCATATTACTTTCTTTGAAGATGTCCAAAAAAAATTCTTGTCTTTAGTGTAAAAAAAACATTTTAACTCAAGACAAACATTTTTACACATTTTGGGCAAGCAGGGAAAAAAACTTCATTGTTTCTACATTAAACCTAGAGGTCTTCATATTTTTCACTCTTTATTTTTCAACAACAATATGTGGCGAGAACCTTCTTATTGACCGTTTGGATTATCATTCTAAAACATATTTAGTTCACAAAATAAATAAAACGTGAATTGACAATTTTTGAACCTCCACTTCTTGCACACTTGTTTTGAATATGCCACACCCCTTCTCTACCTCTAAACATTGGTGTATAGGGAACTAACATTATGTTCAACACATTGGTAATGGATTTAGACCTTGTGTAGTACAAAAATTTGATACCAAGTGAAGTCATAGTTTGGTGATCCCCTCAATGTAGGGAAGAAAATGAACCATTGCCTTGACTTCAAACACTATTATAATATTGCAGTCCTTGTCGTTAAAGTTTATAAAATTTTGTGAGTATGTTATTTGTCAAGTGCTAATTGAGATCCTACTGTTAAAACTATAAATATAAGATTTTGTTCCCTTCCTTACTCATTGCACTAGAATCAACAATTTTGAAGTGTTATTGGTGTGAAACTATTACGGTCCTTTAGAGGTTAAATTGTGAATTTCATGCCTCTCATCGATAGTGGCAATTTGGACTAGTTTTTGAGCGAAATTGGGCAAGGTCCTCTAGGGGTTAAGAAAGCATACAACACATCGTAACTTGTAGCTGAAGTTGCAGTTAACTTTCCTGACCAGCCATGGTTCATTGTGCTAATCCATTGGGTACTATGAGAACGACTACTAGAATTTGATTTAGCCCCATGAATTCCAGTTTTTCTGGAAATGAAAGTGTGGCCCCTTGCAAGTTGGTTACAATTCAGACTTGAACAGAAGCACATGAAATTTTCGGCTCGTGGAGAAATGTACGTAATGCTTCGGATCGTGATCGACCAAAAAATCTGCGACCATCCAAGCACAAAGTTGTGAATCAGATGCAACAGATTAAGAATTGCTGCACGAAGTACAACCTTCTACCATAATTAAGAAGCCACGTATGGTTAGGATTATCACAATCAAGGTGACGTACTTGTTGTATATGACGCACATTCTCACTACGACGGAGGTGGTCCAAAGTACAGTACGTCCCGTAGAGACTACATCTAAAATTGATAGAAGGACGGGTGCCTACAACCAAAGCGTTGCTCGCAATCCCTTCAAAATCACTAATAAATACAATGAACACATTACACACTCTTCTGAATAGTTCAAACTGGAAAGTGAATATATTACGAGACTCACAGAAGCTGCGGCCAACGATGCATTGCCATTTTGGGTTATACTGCTTATCGAACTCCAATTTGATAAGGGCTGCAATATCTTTTTCCTTATTGTGCAGTAGGAGAGCCTTTATTCACACCCACTCCAACCACTCCAAATTCAATTATGTGGCGTCTGACTAGATGCCAATAGGCATATCACAAAGTAAGCAGACCTATGCCTGACGTCATGCAGCCAATAAGTAAGATAGCTGCACGAAAATAACTTGAATGATGGCACGAAATGATTCTTTTCAGACGATTTAGATACTTGGAATGCATTCCTACGTCATGTGAGCCCAATGGACAGAAACAATGAACATCTGTAATGAATATCATATAAGCAATACTAGGAAGGGAAAGCAACTTGGGAATGTGCTTCGTACCGCTTCGGTAACGCTAACAGCTGTCCGCAGCATCTCCTTAGACATGTCAGAAGCAAGTATGCGGACCTTCTCCTCCACAATGCTAGACGTCTCCACTATATTCTCCGTCATTTTGAATGGATCCACTACGTCTTCCTCGGGTGTTGCGTCCGCCTAGAAATCCTCACAGAGAGGATAGCAACAAACACAGTACATATTAGTTTTCATAAGACACGGGAATAATAGCAGAAGATGCTAAAAATGGCAGCACCTCCTATTTAGTACATACATGAAGTTATGCAACCAGACTGATTGCATCAAGGTGCAGTTTCGAAATTCCATCAGTGAAGACTCAAGATTAAGAGAGAACTGTAACATAATCAATGTCAGACACATCATATGCCTTAGATGAACAGAAATTCAAACACTGCCATCACTATATATTGACTGGATTCAAAGAGCAGTGGTGCAGATATGAATCAAAATCATGCGGAGCTAGACTAAATGCCACTCAATACAGAGAAGATCCTGCAATGAGGAAAACGCTATATGTAACCCCCCCGCTCCACAGCGAAGAAACGCCCGTATCTACGTGCTAAATTATCAGATACGAACTAAAGATGTCGCTCCACAAGAATAATGTCAAAACAAAAAAAAATCAGAAAATCATAACGCAACTTGAAAGCATATTTCAAGAAATACTCTCAAGAGACGGTGAAACATAACATCGACAAAACCTGAGGAAATGTACACCGGAGAAAGATACCGGACGTCTCACACGATTTCAGAAGCCACTCTTCAAGAATTCGCGTAGTTCTCCCTCACAGTTTCCCTTTAACTTACAACACCTCTACAATATACTGTACATAGCGTGAAGATATTAATCAATGCCGTCCACGGCCTGCAGTAGTTAACCAAAAAGAAAAAACTAGCTCATGAACAACCACACGACGCCGGGCACTAACCATTATCGAATTCCTATAGTAACGCCACACACGCAATCCTCAACGCAAACCAAAAACAAAAATAAAACGACGAAGAAAATATAAAAACAACAATACGCAAGAGAGACTCTCAAACCTTAGTTCGTTCGTGTACACGTTAGACGCGATGGCGATAGCGTGCGCGAGCGACGTTTGCTGTGCTGAAGACTAATGAAGGAAGCCGAGGCGCACCAACGCATTACGAAAGAAGAAGAAGAAGAAGCGCTCTCTACACGAGCGCGCTCTCGGGCTCAGACGGACGACCTGACAGACGCCGTCCACACCGCCACACCTCCGTCCACATCCTCGTCGCTCTCCGAGCCCCGAACGACAGCTCCGTCCCTCTTCTGTCCCCCACAACAGAAGCCCGCTCAAGCATGACCAGGGAATCTTTGTGGAAGTATGAGTCTAGGTATTAGATCTCTGTTATTCTTGTAGAGGAAGCTGCCGCATGAACTAGGAATAAGTGAATCGCCAGTGTTCTTAAATATGACATGTGAACAGTCATGGTTGTTTCCATTATGGTTGCGCTTCTCAGATCACGGTTAACTGGTTGGTTGTCTTTCTCCGTTCCTGCTTTGTGTACGAATTCTTAATGTAAGCCTTGTATTGTTGCAGGTGTGAAGACACTGAAGACTCCAAAGCGTGGTGAGACGCAGCAAACAAGGCGGAACATGGGATGGAATTGGAGACTGGATGTGCCTTTCAGTTCAAGGTGTTGGATGTGAAGCTGGTCTCGTTCTTGACTTAAACGAGATAACCGTATGATAGCTTCCTATTTTGCGTGTGCGCTTTGTTGAAATGAAGCTGTTAAATCTCTATCTTCCTCATCGTAGCAGTTGTATTTTTGGCTAAGATTTTCATAGACACTGGAGCTGAAGAGCGTGCTCTTTGGAATATCCTTACCAGTGATGTTCATTTCTCATGAACCAGCAGTGCCCAGCTTTTGAAAGCCCAGGCACAACAATGCATTTCGAAAGGTAAAGAAGCGCCCTACACAAGTGGCGCGCTGGCACAGACGGACGAGAAATTGGCGGACGCCGTCCCCATTGCCACTCCTCCGTCCACGTCGTCGTTGCTCTTGTCCGACCCCTGAGGAACACAGCAGAGCGACAGCTCCGTTCCGCTTCCGTCCCCATCGTATGGTATCTGAACCATCCGTATTTTGTACGTTAGTTTTAAACTTTGACATCATGATTTGAATCATGCGGAAGCTAGGGAATTAGTTTCTGAATAGTTTTAATACATTTAAATCAGCCTAAAATATTAAAAAGGTGGCTTGGTAATTCTTTCTTTTTTTAAATGATTTTTAAAAATTATTTCTAAATTATTATAGAATTTTGAAACTCAGGGATAAAAACATGCATATCATGTTTACAATCCATAATTTATAATACTACTCTTTGTATAATTGTCTTTGTTATTCACATAAATACTTCTTCCTTTATTTGTTATGCTTCTACTTATTTCCAATTTTAAATACTTCTTAGATCTTAAAGAACTTAGATAAACCGTAGGTGAACCTCCGGTTGAACACCTCTCTGCCGAGTGATTAATTAAAGTGGGAAAAGGTTGTTCGGCATCTAAAATATCATTAAAGTAACTTTCAGCAAGAAATGACAAATTCCCATATTTAGCACATTTTAACGACCACATAGCTTGAATTCAAGATCTTGGAGTTCCAAATCCAATCCTTCATGCACATGCAACCTGAGACAAAAGCTTTTTCAAGCTACACTCCCCTTTGATGTCTCTCCATGTCAATTTTTTTGGAAATGAATAGTATCTTCAATTTTGGCGTTTTCACATAGTAATTTTCCTATTAATTTGGCATGCATTTTGCTAATTCATAGGAGCCGAACTAGAGGTTCACTTACGGTATACTATACACGAGAGTATAAATACTTTACATGCATTCAAACTCTTCAGTATCAGAAGGCATGCCTTTTTTTCCATCAATGTATAATTCAATTTCTTCCTAGAAGTTAATGATAAATTATTCTCAATTTACAACAATAAATACTTTCATTTCCATGAAAATTCAAGGAATCAAAGTGAAGTGAACTCTCCCATTAGAAGTAACCACAAAGTAGCTAGTGGAGTATAGTTATGAATTTGATTAGCCTCCAAATTTGGTGACCAATGTTCTTCTTCTTCTTCCAGGTTCGGTTAGGCATTAATTATGTTCATTCATTTTTTTTAATAAGATCACATATTAATAAAAATATTATTAACATCTATAGTAGCTTTGATGGTCCTTTAATAACAAATTAAATTAGGAATTTACATCTTGCAACCAAACTCTCAAGTTTCTTATGTCTAAATTTAACCTCTAATAATATAGCCAAAGACCATGACAAATCTCCTTGTATAAAAATTTATGAGGTTTTCCTTCAAACACATCAAATGGTTTGAGAAATCATTAGGCTGTAAGTTAAACAATGTGTATATATGGAGGAGACAATACATTTATTTTTCAATGATAGCGAAAAGAATTATAATTTTAATCCAAGCGTTTCATATTATTCTGCTAGAATGTGAATTTTCAAAGTGGGCATCCATGTTTAGCCAGTGCTGCCAATAGGTTTCCCCCAAAAGCACCGACCAAACGTAAAGGGTTCTCGCTCTATTTAAATGGGTGAAGGGGTGGTAATGGGATGGAAGTGGGTTGACTAGATCCCGATTTTTAGACGTCGTTACGTTCGATATGGGTTTTGGTTAGTAACTCGGGGTATCGGAATGGTAGTAGGTATGGAGGAACATGGCTAGATTTGGAAGAGCTTGAAGAGAGAAACCAAAAGAAAGAGCATGTGGTGATGACTTAACTTAGTTTAGGTCGTCTCTCTCGCCCCCAAAAGCCAACTTCGCCGTGTTGCCGCAAAGGCTAAAACCCCTCCAAACCCCTTCAAACCCCAAACGCACACACACAGACAGACATACAGACAGACGCCGTTTGCCCGCACCTCGGAAACTCCGCAGCCATGGCGATGGCGACGGCGGGCGCGCACCACACCCTGCCCCGGCTCACGCAGCCCGTGCTCCTCCGCCCCCAGCGCCTCCACCGAGCCGCCATCGCCACTCTCGCTCCATCTAGACACCACCAATCCGAGGTCCGTCTCCGGTCGTCATTCCTCTCGTTGGTGCCAGTGAAGCGGGATGTGAGAGGGCGGGTGAGAGGGCGCGTTGAGGCGTCGGCGAGCGCGGGAGCGGAGGGCGATGCGGAGTCCGCGCAGGCGGGGGTGCCGGAGACGAGCACGATATCGACGGAGAAGAAGGTGGCGGAGACGCTGCAGCTCGGGGCGCTGTTCGGGCTGTGGTACATGTTCAACATCTGCTTCAACATCTACAACAAGCAGGTGCTGAAGGTGTTTCCGTACCCGATCACGATCACGAGCCTGCAGTTCGCGGTAGGCGGGGTGATAGCGACCTCGATGTGGCTGACGGGGCTGCACAAGCGGCCGCAAATCACCACCGCGCAGCTCCGGCTGATTCTCCCCCTGGCGCTCGTGCACACGCTCGGGAATCTCTTCACCAACATGTCGCTCGGGAAGGTCGCGGTCAGCTTCACGCATACGATCAAGGCGATGGAGCCGTTCTTCTCGGTCCTCCTCTCCGCGTTCTTTCTCGGGGAGGTCCCGAACCCGCTCGTGGTGGCGTCGCTGGTGCCGATCGTCGGAGGTGTGGCGCTCGCCTCCCTCACGGAGGCCAGCTTCAACTGGGTGGGGTTCCTCAGCGCCATGGCCTCTAATGTCACGTTCCAGTCGCGGAACGTCCTCAGTAAGAAGTTCATGGTCAAGAAGGAAGGCTCGCTCGATAACATCAACCTGTTCTCGATCATCACCGTCATGTCGTTCTTCTTGCTCCTGCCCGTCACGCTCTTCGTGGAGGGCGTCCAATTCACCCCGCAGGCGCTCACGGCCGCGGGCCTGGACGTCAAGGTGGTTGCCACCCGCGCCTTGATCGCCGGCCTTTGCTTCCACTCGTACCAGCAGGTCTCGTACATGATCCTTGCCAAGGTGTCCCCGGTCACGCACTCGGTCGGGAACTGCGTGAAGCGCGTCATTGTCATCGTCACCTCGGTCTTGTTCTTCCGCACTCCTGTCTCTACTGTCAATGGCTTGGGAACCGGTCTGGCTCTCGCTGGAGTCTTCGCCTACTCGCGCGTCAAGGGCAAGAAGGGCGACAAGAAGACCAAGTAGACTCTTCTCCAACCCTACTTTGCAAGAGAATAAGTCGTTCTTATCCCTGCAAGGGAAGCAGGAGTGAGTGCCATTTTAGAGAGTGTAGCCATATGAATTATGGAGCTTCGGGAATTGCTTGCCATCAGCGCTCAGGAGCTCTAGTATGCGAACCAGCCAGGCTGACGATTGCATTGGTAAGCGCCTTGTCTCCTCCAGTTTATACATGTTCAAAATTCATTATCTGAGTCTCTGGTGCTACAGGTTTGAATTTGGATTTTAAACCTAGGTCATTTGTTGAAAAGTTTTATCGGATTTAGAGCATGCAGAGAGGGACTTGGGAGTGTTCCCCATGAAAAACAAAGGGACTGCTTTGAGTTTGTACATCAATATTCTTCCTCCAAGGCTCTGTTGCTTCAGGGTTGAATTTCGATGTAGAGTTGGGAGTGTTCACCGAAAGGTGAGAGAACATGTTTTGAGGGATTCCAAAAACGTTTAAAATATGATGCCAAAATATATATAATAGAAATAATAAGAAAATCACCTCTTTTCAAAGTAGGATTTTTAAAGTCACACATATAGAAGTTCTTGGAATTATGTGCAGGTTCGACAGTCATGTTTCGTGAGATTTAGGGTTTAGACTGCGAGTTTGGACTCCTGGTTTCAGCTTTTGGGGTTGTGTCCAATCTTTTTACTAGTTTTTTGACCAATTTACTTGGTCACAGATCCTTGATGCTGTTTACAGAGTGTTTTTTTAACCTGATGGCTTTGCTGAAGACTATGGAGGATAATGTACAGTGGTTGCACCTTCTAATTGAATGTACGTTGCAGACAGACAGGCAGAGAGTCCAAGGTGTGTAGCTGCAGAGATTTCTTTTATTATTATTTTATGTAGTATTCTTAGGAAATGGTTATTTTCCGACTGTGGATGAACTCCTGATGCTGCTTGTATGTTTGCTGGGATTTTTTTTCAAATAAATGGAATACTTTGGAAAATTACATCACTCTTTTAGGACTCTTTTGATGGTTTATTTTTGTCATCTTTTGGTGAATTGGCTTTCGGTCTGATTTAGAAGATGGAAGAGATTGTAGTGTTTGAAGTCAATATGTATAAGGAGTGAAAATTGTAGATTTTGAAGGTGTATTATTTTACCAATTAACAAGGCAATTCATATTTTAATTGATAGCTTTAATTGTGGTAAAAATATTGTTTGCCATGTAGGTAAAGATGCAAACTAGATTGATAACTTCTATTGTGGTAAAAGTACTATTTGCCACATAAATGGAGCTTCGTCTATTTTGTCATCTATTTGGCATTGTGGTTAGCATCGCAATAACATTGCTATTAATTATAGATGTTTTTTTAGCAAAATCACTTGAATATGGTATGTGATATCAATTGCCATTACTACTCATGAATTTCATGAGTGCAAAACGACATATGCTCATGCTACATATTTGATCACCTAACTCCAACAGACCTCATGCTATGAAATCATATTGTAATTTATTCCTATATAAGCTCATTTGCAAGAAACAACAAATATGCACATGCCTAATAACCCCTCTCAATAAGTATAGTAGCCTTACCATAGTGAAGCCATGTGCACAATTTCAGCATCCTCAATGAAGCCACCTGGAGGAACCACAAGGACTTAACTTGGGGTGGAGGGTGTAAAACAGCTATACATAATTAAAGAATATCTATCTAGCAATCCCATCCACACAATTTTGCTCCAGGATCCATTGGATAAAATTAGTTGCATGAAATACTTGAGGTGAATTACCGCCACTGTGATAAAGGTATCACGCTGGGACAAAGTATCATGCCATAATGTAATGTGCCGGACAACATATAGCGCAAAAAAACATAGTATCGTGCCGGGACAAGGTATCACGCCAAGAGTGGGTATTGTACGACAACAGGGTATTGCCGGGACAGGGTCTCGAGCCAAGACATGCTATTGCGCCGAGACATTGACTTGCACCTAGCGTTCCCCTCGTTCCCCAGCCTGAGTCGTGTCCCATTCACACTGACACACAGAGTTTGATGAAGAACGCGACCCCGACGAGCTCTCGCAAGCTTCTAGAAACCCTAGACCTGCGACCTCCGAAGCTCGCAACCTTGGAGTTTCTCCCTCCGATTTCCGCACGTACCACGAAGTCCGCGCGGCCACTTCCTCCACGGCTGGGGAGAGCGTGAGGAGGCGATTCCAACGAGCCCAGCCACCATGTCAGGGCAGCGCGTTCCGAGCAACCCGCACCAAACCCTAAACCTGCTCAACGCGCGCAAGGAGCAGCTGCAGGAGGAGCTTCGCACGGTGGAGAAGCAGGTGCGCGCCGCCGTTCTTTCTATGCCTTCAGTTCCACCTTTCGTGTCGTATTTCGCAAGTTCGAGATTACTAGGGTTTGATGCATTTTATTTTCCCTTTTTCCTTTTTCATGAATGGCAGCTGTATGATCTGGAGACGACGTATTTGCACGATTCCAGCCAGTGCGGAAATGTGTTGAAAGGCTTTGAAGGCTTCCTTTCGTCCATGAAGGGATCTGGCAAGTAAGTGGATGAAGTGTTAAGTTTTGGAGGTCCTAGAAGTGTGTAATTTTAGCCATTTCATGAGTCTAGGCATTTTCTAGTGTCTTCATATTAAGAGTTTTGAGATGAGGCATGTACTTCATGCTAAAGTACGAATGAAAAGTATGGAGTTGCTTTTTAGGTAGTCAGAGTACATTCTCATTACAATCTGTCGAATTCCACGATTATTAGGATGTTCATGTTGGTATTTATATGCATTTCACATTGACGTATGAATTCTGCATGTTTTGTTGTTGGTAAGCCTGAAGCGGCCGCGGAAATTCCAACCTGAAGATCGCCTGTTTTCGCTGTCGTCAGTGACTTCACCGGTGGTAAGTCTCTATCAATTTTTTTGGTTTTTTTGGAAGGGAGGAGGGTTTTTCTGGTTTTTGATGGAGATTCTGTATCAGAATCTTCCACCTCTATCGTAGTTGCGACTTGCAGGTTGGCATGTGGAAGCGAATCTTCTGCCTGGTGTGTTGCTTTGTTGAAGTTGCTTTTTTGACATGAAATGGTTTTACTACATTCTAGGTGGAGGAGTCTGCAGGAGGCCGGGATGCAGGTATGCTGAAAGAGTTTAGTAAGCTTCTAGGAATGCAACAAGATGATGATTCGTTCTTCCCGATTGCTGTGCAATGGGGATGCTGGCAGCTTTGAAAGCTGTTCATTCTATTGGTGTAACGTTTCTACCATTTGTGTTTTGTAGATGGAAAACTTGACGGAAGTGGCCCTGGTCGCACCAAGACCAACGGGTTTTTTGGAAATGGACCGTAAGCTCTACAATGCCTTACTGGAAACATTTGTCTGTTCATTTTGAGTTTTTTCTTTATTGAATTCCTTTCTGGCTTATTCTGTTTTCATATGGTTTTCATTGAGCTGTAGATATTGCCAGACATTGTTTGTGGTCCTTGGAACTTTATAGATTGACTGCAGACCTTTTTGCTGTTTTCCTGTGCTTTTGAGAATATTTAGAGATATCGAGGTCACGCAATCAATTTTTGTTTCGTACTTTTCCCTTGGAAAGGAATGTCGCTGGTTGTTTTTTGCTCACACTGAAAGTTCTGTCGTTCTTTGTTTGATTCGTTTTGGCTTACTGTTGGAGGGGATTGTTGTTTGCAAAGGATTCGATTTGTCTCTGAGTTGTCTATTTCTTTCGTACTGGAAGTTACTTTTCGGTAGTTAATTTGTAACACAATGTACCGTAATCATTTTGCAGTGGAAAACAGAAGCGTGGCCGAACAGCTGGACCCAGGGAAGGCAAGCGGATCAAGCAAGCTACCGATCATGGGCAGGAGGAGGAGGATGATATCGATGGTCTGTTAAGATCGTAGGCTGCAAGATGGTAGCATAGGAAACCATGAAGCTAATCCATTTCTCTCCTCCTTTTGAATTTTTAGCCCACTACTTAAGAAAGTAGATCTATCAATATCAAGTCCTCTAGACAGGAAAGAGAGTGTCCTATATGTCAAGATTCGGAGGCTGCTTGAGGTCATGGAATTCAGGGAGATTGGAAGGACTGGCTGTAGAACAGAGGTCTAGAGGATGTGTACATAATATTTCCTGTCACATTTGAGCAAATGCTCTATTGTTCAGTAGGTTGCTAATTTGAAATGGCAATTACCCGTGTGGTATGTGCTTTACTCAATCTGATGGAACCTGACATTCAGATGTAACCTCTTGCGCTTGGCCAGTTACTCGAGGATTGCTTGCGTGTTTAACCTTTGGCCAAATGGAAGGGTGTAGACAGGGAAAACGAGAATTGCGACCGTTGTGATTTAGCAGTTACATCAAGAGTTGTAACTCTTCACCCGACAGAACTCTTCATCGACCACGTGAATATCACGTCCCGCTCTGTCCGACCAAGTGGAGTGGGCCAGCGAAGATGCTCACGATGCCACTGGAGACAAGGTACTTACTCTGAACAAGTTCATTGCGCTTTTAGTGCGAAAGTCATCTCCTGAAGTAATGTTCCACAAATTGTAGTTCAGTTCCAAATTTGGGTTCTGGTTTGGACTGTTGACATATGATATGGATGCTCTCCAACTGGACTTTCGCACAAGGTTAGGTAGAGATTTGCGGGCTGAGATTTGGCATTTGACCAACGATGTTGTGTCAGCTCATAGATGAGCTCGTAAGAATCACTGCCAGATTTCTCACTAGCCGCATACCTCAAGTCTTAGTATCTGTACCTGCGAAGAGGAGTTGATTGTACAGTATTGTAATTCGTATGACCATCCTATTTGCTTCCCTAACTCTGTGCATACAAGCGCATAATCGAAGCAACTCTCCATGGCTCGAAGTGGGCATCAAAAGCCGGCCTGCTCTTCTAGAGACGCTGTAAGTGACAACTTATCTCCATTTCATTAAAATCTCTTGCGTAATCGAATTCATTGTACACAGTCACTTTTCTCCCATTCATAGAGGTCACAACCAAGCTCAGCTGGGTGCCGGATGTCATGGCTCATTGATTTGCAGCTAGTCGACTAACTTTCGTTTTTCTTTCCTCAATTCAGGAGGGTAGTGAATACGTCTTGCATTTGGCCGACTTCTTTCTGTTACATTGCCTGGACACTCACTTTCCTCCCATTAATATAGTCACAAACAAGCCAAGCTGGGAGTCGTCGTTGTCGCGGTTCATCGATTTGCAGCTAGGGGACTCCTTACTCTTCTTCTGTTCTTCCTTACGAGGTCAGAGACTCAGAGAGTGCATCTTGCGAAACCGAATACTTTCTGTTGCATTTTCTAGACACTCACTTGGCTGGGAGCTTGGTTGAAAACCTTTGTCTGTCGTGGTTCATTGATTTGCAGCAAGGGAACTAGCTGACTATCACTTTTGCTTGATTGTTTTATCCTTCAGAAGGGGAGGGAGTGCATCTGCACGGTGTGTACCTGCGGCTGCCACAAGTGCCCCCAGAAGCACACCTCCGTGTACACCAAGTACGGCGACATAACCTCGGAGTACGGCGCCAAGTATCCGGAATGGCCGATGCCGCAGAAGTTCCAGCGCAACCTCCCCACGCTGCGGCCCAGCACGGCTCCGATGTCGTCCACCACAACCTACCGCGACACCTACATCAACCACCCCTTGAGCCCCCCCAGCTCGACCTCGTGCGGCCCCGCGCCACAACCTCGCCCTTGCCGGAAGGAGACCGACTACAGGACCACCTACCACATGAACTACTGGGACAAGTCCGCGCAGATGCGCACGCCCCAGGCGAAGGCGCCCCAGGCGCAGCACTGTACCTCCGGGAACAAGCAGTTCGAGGGGCAGTCCATGTACCAGCTGCAGTTTCCCAACCATGGCCCCCAGCCACGGTGTATCAAGCAGCCTGTGAGTCGCCCGGCGGCGGGCAGCTTGAATACCGTTAAGAGTCGGCAAAAATTGGATTGCGACTCGACTTACCACGACGACTACCGCCAGTGGGCGCTCCCGGCCAAGTGTGTGCACAAGAGGGAGTGTTCGCCGCCGCCTGCGCGCAACGAGTGCGGCCCCACGATGTACCAGTCGGATTATGTGGATCGCCACGCGCTGCGCCCGTGCCCCGTCCTCAGCCGCGCCAGACCCACAGATGTCTGCGGAGATCACATGTGTTACTAGCCAGGAAGTGGTACACTCATCCCTCGTGTAAATTATATTGCTGCTAAGAAGAAGAAGGGACCCGCGTGAACATAGTGTTTGTTCATTCTCTTCACTAAGCGTATGGCCATGGGACATAGATTGTGTAATAGAATTAATGATGTTAAGTTATGCCCCCTTTGCATCAAGAGGTAGGTTGCAAGCACTAACTACCATGTGTTCAAGAAATCTAGTTGGAGTTCTCACAACCGTGTTGTGATTTAGATATTTTAGAACCATGGAGTGAAGTATCTATGGTAGTAGAAATGAGAATGTTCACATCAATCATAGATACTCTGTAGTCACTAGTGGAGTAATTGAGCTTGTTCGTATCTCCTCCAGTACCTACTTTTTTCTACTATTCATGGCATGCAACATAATTATGGAGTGTGTCATTATCAATACTCCACGACCTCTCTACCATTGTGGATAACTCACTTGCCAAGTAGGATGCCATGTGGGAGTGAAGGTTACCACCTTTTTGTGGTGTGAATCATTGAATATAAGCCACTAAGGTAGCGGTTGATATTTCCGTGCAGTTCCAATTGTCGCACCCTACATTCCAGGGCTGTGTGTCAGAAACCAACCAGCCTGGCTTCAGAAAGTGTCCAAGCTTGTTCTAATTCCGCCCATGCTTGGGAAAATTGAGAACTTCTGATTGGTTCGAATTGGTGCACAAGTGCTCTATTTTCAGAATCCAACCTCTCATGAACACCATGACTCTATGAGCGGTTATTGGCCACTCTAGGCCTTCGTTCTTAAAAATTCATAGAAAATTGTAGAAATGCTCAAAAAATGTTTTTTTTTCGGGGATGCCTTTGCAATAGCTTTGCAAAGCATTCAAAAATCATAAATTTTTTCTTTCACAAGTCTAAATATGCAAACCTGAAATTCGCACGGGAATATCAACCTCTACCTTATGTCACCTTCATCACCTACCTCTTGATGGAAGGGGGCATTAGCTACCTTATGACCTCAGCTAATTATAACCTTGATAAAATCGTGACTATTGATGGTCTCACTAGTGCTTTGGCCTCCCCAACACCTCATTGTGCCTCTAAAATAGGATGCCACTAGAGTAAGATGACAACTGCAGTGGATGGAGGTGCATTAAGGCTAAAGTTTACCAGCCCTCTACTAAGTCTACCACTAACTTTTAACCTCAGATACTAAGTTCTTACCACCTCCATCCATCAGCACCATATTTGGCTATGACTTAAGGGAGGGATGAGTAAAAGTTCAAAATTGTTGTTGGTGTGAGGTAAGAAAGATGGAGGATCCTTCACCTTCCGTGAGCATACATTGCCCATTTACAGCTAAACAAAGAGGCAAACCACCAATTATTAATGCCTCGATTTCTAATAGTGTAAGGCCCTCTCACGAAAACCTCTCCTGGCCGGGTATCTAGATTTATTGCCCATATGGGAACATTTGTGTGAGGTTTCATGAGTCCCTCTTGTGAGGTATTCCACTGGAAGATGGACTCCGAAATGATGGCCACAAATCCTGTCCGGGTGTCACAACTCCAACCATCTTGACAACTAATGAAGACAATATGGCTAATTAGCTCAGTCCTAACCATTTCTTTCATCAATACAAAAATTTTGAGTTGAGCTATTTGACACCATTAATATTGGAGATGAGTCCTCTTTCATTTCATCAATTTAGGAATACCTTATATCTAGTCAAAAATCAAGCAAAGTCAAGTCTCCCGAAGTTGCAAGCTATTAGAAATAAACAAACATAAAGTAAGGGGTTGAAGACAGCTTATTTGCATTCCACTCAGGGGTTTGTCATGTAGCATATGATGCGGTTCAAACAAGCTTCATACGGTACAAATCCAGATATTGGGAACTTTGCTGGCATTTCACAAACATTTATGATATCTAAACAGACTCACACAGAAACATTCCAGGTGGCATTATCACCTTTCAAACGAGTTAAAGAGAGATGAATTAAAATTATTAGCAACATGAATTGAACTGCTGAAGAAAGAAAAGCAGAATGGACACAAGAGGGCGACCAAAGAATGTTGAGTTCAAGAGCGAACAAGCTTCAAATAGTACAAACGCTAAACAGAAAACACAAAAAAAGACATAACTTTCCCAGGTTAAATCTTCACCCTTCAAGCCAGTCAAAGGAAGATTTATCACAGTCAGCAATGTGAATTCAACTGCTGAAAAGGAATAAGAAGAATTGACACCACAAGAGGGTGACCAAAAAATGTTGGGAATGCTTGAGCAAACAAGCTTTCATAGGGTACAAACACTGAACAGAAAACACAAAGAAAGACATGATAGTTCCAGGTTAGCTTTCCACAGAAACGCAACCTCCATGATCTCCAAACGCAGCCCGCAAGCACGCCGCCTTCACCTCCTCGAACTTTTCTGTAGGAAGTGAGACCTCCGCCAGGAGTTTCCAGGCGTACTCCTCGCTAGCACTGTCGTAGTCCCCGCGCCGCTTCAGCACGATGTGGCCGCTGATCTCCCACACCGCGGGGTTCACCTGCGTGGCCAGCACCTCCGCGCCCACCTCGCCCCGGGCCTGCCGCTCCGCGAACCGCTGCGGCAGCACGAACACGCGCGAGCCGCGGTCCGCGATGAGCACGTTGAAGGGGATGTTGTGGTCCTGCAGGTACACGCACGCGGACGACACCGCCTCGGACATCTCCTGCATGTTGCTGGAAGCCTCGAAGACTAGGCCGCGCACCGGGTAGTTCGTGAGCTCCTGCACCTTGACGCCGCCGCCCTTCTTCCTCTTGTAGCCCGGGATCCGCGACGTGGGCGCTCTCTCGATGGGAAATGGCGCTGCTAGGTAGTACGCCTGCCGAGACACGATATCGTCAGGTTCACGTGCATGCTAGTAGCTGCCATCACAGAGAGCCGGATTGTTTGTTACCTGGAAGTGCAAGTGATTGATGGTGGCGAATGCGCCCAGGCTGTTGTAGCCCAAGCGGAAGTAAGGGTCGTTGGCCTCCGCGGCGAAGTGCAACGCCAGCAGGAAGGAGTCCTGGTCCATGCGCTGAGGGAGGAGATCCAGCACGCGCGGCACCAGCAGCACATGGCCATACTCTATTGGACTCACCTGCAGGCGGCCACAATAATCCATGTCAAGAAAACCATCCAGTAATTCACACCAGTACATACAGTTTTTCTGTTGATAGAGGCAAGAGTTTTCATGTTTCGATGTTAAATCAGCTCTCGATTCGCTCACGATGATCTCCCCTTCCTTCTCGAAGGTGGCTAGAACTACTTCATTAGACACCACGAAGCTTACCAAAGTGAGGAAAGAGTCGTGTTATGGATAGAAAGAGGGTCATGTTATGCTCACATTGATGACGACCACATTGGGGCTGGTGAGCACCGGCGCCTGTTCGTAGTACGCGCTCACTTCGTCCTCGCTGGGGCCAAACTGGAACAGAACTTCCTCTTGCCCCACTTTGGTAAAATTAAACTTCTTGGGATCAAACGTTTGGAGCACTTGATCCACTCGGAATTCCGTCGGACGCTTCTGCAGGTGCCGGCCTTCGTTCAGTTGCGCAATGAAGCCGTATTCCCCAGGAAGCATCTGCACCCAAACTTACAAATTCTTAATAAAAATTCCAAGTTGAATCTTCCTGTAGTTTCTCTCTGCGATACGCCAACAGACTACACTGAATGACTAACACAACATTTTCAGCACTGAAACTACTTTGCTAGCTCGAGGGGTTCTTCGTGTACCTTAGTTTCGCACGCCGTCACGTCGTAACGGAAGAGCCCCCGGACCATTCGGTCCTCCCACTGTTGCACAGATAACGGTGAACGTTTAGCTGAAAAATAATCTCCTACCCGAAGCAAAGGTATGTATCTTGTGCGACATCATGGACAACTAGCTAGCGCACCTGTGCGAGGAGCAGCTCATCGAGGAAGTAATTCCCTTCAACGCCGTACTCATCGCCATGAACTCCAGCACCTTCGTGCGCCTGTGCCGAAGTTCGCTTCAATCCAAATGTGTACAGCGGCAGCTTACCTCCTGCACGACGTCGTCGATGCATACAACAGATCGATCATCAACACCGTGAAGTAGAGAGATGAAGTTATTCACTAAAGCAGCACCGTAGCTCATGCAAGGAAGGTCACATGATCCGTTCTGTAGGAAGGTTAGACGTACTGACCTGGAATGCAGCAGTTGCCGAGGCACTCGCGGCCGCACCCGGGACCTTGCTCCTGCTGCTGCTGGTTGATGGAGATCACTGTCTCCACTCGCTTGATAGTCAACATTATTATATCCTCCCGGTGTGGTTCCTGATGGAACACTACGACGCAGGAGGAGGAGGTTGAAGGTGGAGTGGTGACCTCCGCCGGCGAGAGCTGAGAGGTCGGAGGGACGCCCGCCTTCGCTGGGGGTGGCCCCCCGCCCGCCGTGCAAGGAAGGAGGCGACGACAGTAGTGGGGTGAGTCCGGAGCCGCGGCGGAAGAGCGACTCACTCATACGGACGCGGTGTGTGCCTCGCAACGCCGTGATGACGAACCCAGCCTGGAGCTGGCACCTCGAACTGGTGTTGCCAGTGTCGCTACCCTCCCCTTGAAAACGCACGAATGCCTGCAGCACGAGAATCTCTCACTTCGCGCTAGCTTCAAAACATTGCAGCTTCCTGCACAGATTCAATGCTCTTCAAACGCCCTGATCCAACAGACAGACAGACAGAGAGAAAGAGAGAGCTTGGATGCTGCAAACCGGATATTCAAGAGCGGCCGTTGAAACTCCAATCAAGCGACCCACTGTTGCAATGAAGGCGAGATGGCGACATCACATTAATAACCACTTGTAAAAAAGCAACAGTGGGGGAGCATACTCACGAAATTCAAGGGCCTACCAATATAACACTGTGGACTCCATCGGACCATCACCCCTGCCCCCCCTCGTGTGCTCAACTCAGTCATGCCACCATCAGGAGAAGGTTCTAAGAGAAAGGGCATATTCGCCTCTGGAGAGACAAGACGTACGTGATGATGACCCAGCAAAACACATCCACACAAACCAGAAAGAGCAAAAAGCAGGGAATATGACCTTTATGCCAAAGGAATAATATGAAGACAGTCACCTCCACAGATCCACGAGCACTGCAACCAGCTCTTCACCCCCGCCAGAAACAAAACAGCATCAAACTGAGAGAAAAAATACCACCACCACCACCACCACACCTGCAGAATCAGTCAAAACCCACGTTGAAACTGAGCAGTAAAGTATCTTCGGTACACCAACTGACTGGAATAATTTAATGATGTTATTGGCAGGTGCTTTGTCTGGGATTGTGGAATATTCGGAGGGGAGGAGAAAAGTGTGGGTTGCGTCGTGAACAGGCACTGCAGCAAGTTGCGTTGGGAGTTTCTGCCTGCAACACTCCAACGTTTTCACCGACCTCACGCGCCTCACTCGGATGCACGGACGAACAGAATCCACGGACGAACAGAATCCACGGACGGATGGACAGGATCGACGGACGGACGGACGGACGGAGTGATGGATGATTCTATTCTACAAGTCATAATAATAATTAAATACTATAAAGAAAAAGGTAACATGATTTATTGCGTGGTTGACTGCATCCTTGCTATAGTTCAGTGCACGGTTCACTACGTGATTGATCGTTGCGTGGTTCACTGTGCAGATTATGATTTTAGTAGTATATATTAATATTTTACACTAGGGAATCTTGTGTCTTTGAGGCATAATATTAAATTGAATTGAGTCCCCACTTCTCTCTAAAAATTTAAGTTTATATGTTTTTCCAATATGTATGTTAGTCTCAAAGCATGAGCGTAAAATAAAAGCATGAAATTCTTCTGAAAACGTAAATAAGCTCGAGTGCATGCGGGCACGAACAGAAACCAATTCTATTGTACTAGGGTTGATACCCGTCGTCCCGACGGGCAGAGCGGAGGATGGTGTGTTAAATATACGTTTGTATGTTTTGTATTTTATCCCCCGTTGTCATCAACTGGCCGGGGCAATCCCAAGTTAAATAAACGTATGTAAATGCAAAAATCAAATTTACCCATTACATACGCATTATGTACTATATATCTATTATTCACTTTAAATACCCAATATTTATTTCATACACGTGTTATTGTCTTTAGGTAACTATCATTTATTTTATGTACCCGAGGTAGTATATTGTATAGTTTCAATATGTTGGAAGTTATGGTTTTATTTTTCTATTTTTGATACATAATACAATTTTAAAACTCAATAAGCCAAATTTGAATAAAAGGGCACTATAAAGGATTCCTCCAAAGGGCACTATAAAGGATTCCTCTAAAGGGCACTATAAAGGATTCCTCTAAAGGACACTATAAAGGATTCCTCCAAAGGGCACTATAAAGGATTCCTCTAAAGGGCACTATAAAGGATTCCTCTAAAGGGCACTATGAAGGATTCCTCCAAAGGGCACTATGAAGGATTCCTCCAAAGGGCACTATGAAGGATTCCTCCAAAGGGCGCTATAAAGGATTCCTCCAAAGGGTACATATGGAGGATTCCTCCAAAGGGCACATATGGAGGATTCTTTCGAAGTTCACATTCAATTCAAAGGGCACATTTGATTCAAATGGCAAATCCAAAGGTCATGTGACCGGGAGCGGCGGACAGACAGAATGTCGCCTATTATATAAATAGATATATGTAGACTAGTGGAACCCGTGTCCTCCAGACACTTAGTTAGTTTGTGTTAAGTCCCCACTTCCCCCGTGCCCGTGCCGGTCCCAATCCTCGTTCCCATGCCCATCCCCTATTCTTGTCGGTTGTTCCCGTTCGTGTCTCCTAAAATCGTGTTCTCTAAATTAAAATATTGATACTTTAGCCATCTTCTTTTGGAGGTTCACATATCCAAAGAAAAATAGCTTTGTTGTTTAATCATGGCATTTATGAAACTATTAAATAAATGTTGCAAAATAAAAGTTCTTTTCTTATACTAATACATGCTTTTACTTTTTTAGATTCTTTTAATGAAAGAATCTTACCAAAGTAAGAGAAAAGCTTTAATGAATGTATAAAATCAAGGTTAAAAAAAACCTAATGTAACAACATTAAATGTCAATTCAAACACTAATTGTCAATTTCTGTAACTTTTGCCCTTATTACATTTTAACACATTGACATTTAGTGTTGGTTATGTAACAATGTCATATGCCACATTTCATTGCAAGTCACCCAAATCTCGCCACATGTCAAAAGAAAACCTTCCATGTTGGGCTGATTTTTTTAAGGTTGGATTTTCAAATGATGATTTCGGGGGCAGTTTTTGTCCAATTTGAGAGTTTCTGGTGCCTATCTAAATTGATTTGAAAAGACGCTTCCAATGGCATCTTACCCATCTTGAAATTCGTCTTAAATAAAAAGTTATAGTGAATATTTTTGGGCAGATTTCTTGAGTTTTGGTTGAAAGTTTGAGGAGGCATATCTTTATCAATTTCGCACCAATTCTATCGAGTGAGGTGACCAGCTTATGTGTTTTTTCAAGGAAATTCCATCGGTATATGGTACATCTTCTAATTCGTCGTGATGCAAAAGTTATTAGCGATTTTGTTAGACTGATTTTTTGACATTAAACACTAAATGTAAACAAATTGACATTTAGTGAAAGTCAGGTCATAGGGGTAGTTACACTATTGGTCCCTAAACACTAAATATTATCTTTAGTGTAGTGGAACCCGTGACCTCTGGACTCAAAGTTGGTTTGTGTTTGGTCCCCACTTCTGCCATTTCTATGCCCGTCCTAGTGCTCGTGCGTGTCCCCATCTGTGTCTCTGTCCCTCCCTTTCGCCCCCCCCCCTCATCCCCACCCTCGTCCCCACCCTCGTCCCTACCCTAGTCTCCCTACATGTCCCCCGTTTCCGCCACTTAAAGTCCTAAATCCTAAATCCAAATATTGATAGTTTTCCATCTTCTTTTGGAGGTTCACATGTGCTAAGAAAAATAGCTTTGTTGCTAAAACATGGCATTTATAAAACTGTATAACAAAATATGCGAAGGGAAAGTTTGTAAAATAAAAGTTATTTTCTTATGATATAACATGATTTTATTTTTAATGGATACTTTTAATAAAAAGTATCAAACCAAAGTAAAAGGAAAGCTTTAACGAGAATATCAAACCAAGGTTTCAAAAAACCATTAAAGTGCTAAAGTGAAAATCTTAAAATAAAAGCTTCTAGGTAAAAGAATGGAAATCTTTCCAACATGTAGGTATGCAAGGACACACGAACACACGGACGGAAACCAATTCTATTATTTATATAGATAGATAGATAGATATAATATAACGTTTGGTATAATGTAAAAGTGAATAGTCTTCTAAAAGTATTAGAAGTGAATATTTTGAGAAGATTTATGTTTTTATTTTAATCCTTTATAAAAATATTAATATTTAAAAATTAGAATAATAATATATATTTTAAAGTAAAGTAGAAAATAAATGGATTAAAGTAAAAGTTTAAAGTATTATAAAAACATTAGCTTGGATGTACGCATGCATACATGGATGCCAAAAAAAAATTAGTGTAGATGTAGATTACTAGTAGAACCCCCATTGTCCCACACGAGGTAAGAGTTATAAAGTAAAAGCTTAAAATACAAGTATCGAAATAAATGTATGAAATCTTCTAAAAGTGTAGATAAGCTTAACCGCAAGTACAAACTGAAACCAATCTCATCTCTCTTCTCTCTGTATATATATATATATATATATATATATATATATATATATATATATATATATATATATATTATATATATATATATATATATATATAATCTCTAATTGACCCACTATTGTCTCCAACTGGCCAATGACAATTGCTAACAAAATAAACATATGTCCGTTATTAAGTTTAGATACCCAGGTTGCCTAGGTATATTAGGTAAAAGTATTAAAGTAAATGCCACATGTCGACTTCCTGAAGAAGGGGGTATCACCGAGAAATTGGAGGTTTCCACCACCGGATATTAGCCTTTCACTTTGTTAATAATATATAAATTAAATTAAACATAATAAAAGGAAATGCCACATGTCGCGCCATGATACCTAGGTGATACCCATAGGCCTATTATTGTTCCTAGCTATTGCCACGTGTCAAGGAAGGCTAATATTGAGGTAGGCCGCGTATCGCCACGTGGTGCAATGGATCGCTTAGGTATCAACCAGGTACTGACACTTCCTCTTTTATTATATGTAGTAGATATATATATACATATACATAATCAAAGAAGAAGGGATATACTGTAGCTAGTGGTGGAAACCGACAATATTTGGATAATACCTTCTTCTCCAAGAAACTGACACATGGCATTTATTTTAATATTTTTACTTTCTATACCTAGGCAACCTAGGTATCTGAAGTATATAATGGGCATTTACTTTTACTTAATCAAGGATTGTTCTCGGTCTATTGGAGACAACTTCGGGTCTACTAGTCTTTCCATAGTATAAAAAATGAAAGGAATATATCCAGAGGTGAAACCCGGCAATATTCGGGTGATACCTTCTTCTTTTGTTGATGATAAGAGGTAATACACCTAAAGTAATCAATGGGTTTCTAAAGGTTCTCTAGATATCTAAAGTAAATGATTGTGTCTACCTTAATATGTTGGGGACAATGGATTAGTACACTAGTCTACTACATATAATAAAAGAGGAGGGGCCAATATTGTTTGGTACCCAGACAGTTTGTTGCTCGACATGGCAATACCTGGCCTACCTTGAATATTGGCCTTCCTTGAGACATGGCAATACTTGACCTATCTCTAATATTGGCCTTCCTTGGCAAATGGCAATAGCTAGGTAAAAGAAGGAGAAATATACCCGGCAATGAAAATTGGGGATACCTAGGTGATACACGTTGTAGGAGGCGTCAACATGTGAAATTTACTTTTATTTCTATTACTTTTACAATTTTAGTTAACTTCCCTAAATTCACATTACCCGTTGGAAACAATGGATTAGTATCCTTATCTCTCTATATAATAAAAGTGGTAACGGATATCATTGATACCCTAGTAATACCCGCTACTTAATTGGGAGACAATTGGGAGTCATTTATGAGTAGGAAGATGGGGACTTACCTTGGATGGAATTTACTTTTACTTTTACTTTTACAATTTTACTTACATTACCTTAACTTACATTACTTGTTGGGAACAATAAGTTAGTATACATGAATGTAGAGTGGTGGACTCCCGTGGTCCCCAACAAGGTGTGGGCAGTCCCAATTCAGTCCCCAGTTAAGTTCATGTGTCTAGTTAAGTCCTCAGCCTCCTCCTTGGAAACTCTGCCTAATATCTCCAAGTTAAGCCACTAATTAGGTTCCATTGTCCCTCCCCGTGGCTTTACTAGGGTTGCAAAAATTGTGCATGTGGCAATCTATTGAAAATGCAAACATATGCTTGCAAACCTGCACCGTCAACAAATGGCCATTGTCAAATACCTACGAAACTTCTCAAACCACCATGCCCTAATCCACAAAATTAAAAATGACATCCTGATCAAAATGAAGCTACTATTAAAGACATCCAACATCACATCAACCCTTTAACGTCATAAGGTGCCACTGGTGGCCTTAATATTCTACAGTCAGCTCCCTTTATAACAACCCTGTTGGTTCTGCTTGTTACATATAGAGGCTGTAATATTGAATGGATGTTGTAATGGGAAGGGTGGGGACGGATGTTAAATGGTATTGTTGAATGAATGATTCTATCAAAGTATGGCATCAAAGGATGATGGTGCAAGTAATCTTTGTATGACGCACACCAATCAAGGGGTTGGTCAGACACATGTAAAACTAAAAAACAGCTGAGCATTTAGTGCAAGCAATTAGTGCACATCAAGGCAATTGATGGGCATGTAACCTCAACAATGGATGGCATGTAACTAAACTTCATCACTATGGCAACTCTCATGGGAATCCACAATAACAAATTTATCTTACCAATGGGGACTATTCCTTGATAATGACCAATTCTAACAAGCCTTAGATTGAATGGATGTTATGTGGGGTGACAATATGGTTTGATGGAAGTTGTTGTAATAGCAAATGGCTATTGTAGAGAGCAACTAAATGTTCTGGGCCCACGCCGCCTGTTATAATGAATCTGTTGTTATATCAAATGCTTTTATAAAGAGAGCCCACTATACATGTATGGTGTCATATTTGAACATGATAAAGGTCACATATTGAAATGACCTTGAAATGAAAGTTGTTAGTTGAAGAATCTTCAATCCAAAGGTGTAAGTCTTGCTAAACTTTGATACATTTTTTGTATTCTATAAAGTCAAACTTGTGCTAGAATATACGGTTCCCAACCGACTTTTAAAGGTTAACATATATGTCTACTGCAATTGGCAAAGCCGTTGCAGCATCTCCATTGACTTGTCCATATCTTTCAGCAAATCGCACTGCTCCTCCCAAAATAGAAAAGAACTCCTCTAAGAGCCATAAATTGCAGACCTCTTTGCTCCTCCACAAAATTTGCTCAAAGTCCTCTTCCACAATTTGTAAAGAACCACCTTTTCTCCTCCATTAGCCGTAGAAAACACGTTGCAAATGAACGCCAATCCGGATTCCCATTAAAATAACACCCTCACCCTACAAAATCCCAAGGACGCATAGTTCCGGGAAAAGAAAAGAATATTGTCCTAGAGACAACATCTTCATGAGAAGAGGACCCGAAGGCACTCACCACCGAAATTGCCAAAATGAACTCCATCACATGCACCTCAAGAGAAGGCTTCAATTTGTTGACTCCCGCGCTTGTCTCCAATTAATATAAGAGACTAGTATACCGACCTGTTGTCAGCAACGGGTAGTGCCGGTTTAGGTGAGGTTACTAAATTTGTAAAATTAAAGGTAAAATTCAATATGATAAATGGAAATGCCACATGTTGCCGTGTCCTATGGCGTGATACCTAGGTGATATATGTAGGCCTTTTATTATATAGAGAGATAAAAGAGATAGTCGACCCGCTCCTTGGTTGAGCACCAATCCTCCTTGGAAACTCCGGCTCCTTACCGAGAAGAGTTGTTCTATGAAATCTTATTAAAATCGAAGACTACGTCTTCTGCTCTTGGACCTACTTAAGCTTTGTACTGTTCGATCATCTAATATATTTTATGTGGCTTCACGTGACATGTGTGGATAGGCTCATGAGAGCAGGTACTTGTTGGTATTAGTTTACCAGTGGGCCCCCACTGTTTTGTTTTCCGTCGCTTTTGTAGGCACTCGTCTTCACACATGCTCACACGTAGCATTGTCAGAATCAAGACGTTGACGATGCAGCCTGGCCATCTGAGGACTCCAATCAAGCTTCCTACTTAGGTATTGTGGTTGTTTACTTACCTTTTTTGCTCAGCATCAAGACTAGCAAGACCTTGTGCCTTATCAACACTGCTATGGTCTTGCACTGAATCATGTTATGTTAAGATGCTTTCTGTACGCAGATGCTGATGTCTTAGGGTGCAGTGAGACTGCTCAATTTCTTTTCCATGAGAGTCAAAACTTGGATAAAAGACGTTAGGTGCATAATTAATACGATCTCAAGTTACACAGTGTTGGAGCCTCCGTGTTTATTGACAACGACTTCAGCATTTTAGTAGAAGAAGAGTATTTCAAGATGCCGCAGATGGTGCAGGAGCTGATATGCCAGCCTGGGGGGCTGAGTCAGGCGCCTTCGAGGTTTATTCAACCTGTTGAGGAGCGTCCGCAACACTCCGATTGTTTGGAGACTCCGCACCTGCCAGGCTTTCCTATCATTGACATGGAAGGCGTGAGTGCTGATGCAAATTCTCAATACGGGGAGCATGTGGTCACTGAAATCGCCAGGGCATGCGAACAGTGGGGCTTCTTCGAGGTCAGTGATTGAGATCATTCAAGCACTTAATTGAGTCTCCTTTTGATGTGGTTTTGCCCTAGATGTGACATATTGTTGTTCTAGGTGATCAACCACGGTGTGGCTCCTTCGCTGATGGAAGCTTTTAGGGATGTGGCATGTGAGTTCTTTTCTCTCAGTCAGCAGGGGAAAGACGAATATGCCGTCAAGCCAGGGATGTGTGTTGGCTACGGAAGATTCTACGCGAAGAGCGACGGAGTCTCTAATTGGGCAGATAACCTCATCTTATTGAGTCATCTTTGCAATTTTTAATTATGAGTTAAATCCAAATTTCTATAATTGAATACTGTAAATAATTTTTTTTGAATGAAAGAAAAATGAATTGATCACCTTTCAACCTCAAGAAAGACTAGAATAAATGTCAAAGACTTCCTTTAGAAGACATTGATTATTTTTCAAAGATGAACAAACCTGTTATTTTGCCATATTGCACTCTGCTTTTGAAGGCAAATAAGACCTCACTATATGACATTAAAAAAAAACTTTTGGGATAAATGTGACCACTTAAGATGAATATAGTAATAACCATTTATAAATCAAAACAAAGACTTCAACAAATGCTTGAATTATACTTATCAAATTGCTTGGCCTCAAAGGACCTCTAGCCATTTAGGAGAACACAAAAATAAGCATTCAAATGGCTAAACACACAATTGACACATTTACAAAGAAACCTCACTTCTCAAGTACAATGAGAAATATAGTTAAAGTGTATGCAACATTCTTACATTGTCCTTGATCCTTTGCAACAGTGAGACCAATATCATTAAAAATAGCCTCACACAAACGATCTCGACGCAATTGATATCCAATCCTGCACCCAAAAAGGATAGCATCCATTTTTCATAAAATGACTTTTACAAAGAAACTCAATCCCATGACAACAAATTAGTGTCCATGGCCATAGTTCATTAAATCTCAACTTTGATTTTAAAAAGAAACCAAATTATAATCCAACAGAAAGAAAGACGCTCACCGTTCAAGTCTAGGAACACGTAGAAATTTTATAGTTTTATCTATACAAATGAACTTGATATTTTTGCTTTTTACCTCCATACTGGGGTGAATTGTCCATGGGAGGTCTCACGTCTCTCGTTGTTCATTCTAATCTTCAGAAAATGGCATTTTTTCCATGAAAAAAGAGGAACCTATTTTCTGAAGTTTTAGATTGGACATTCTTCACCTCCAAAGGTGATTAAGAATGGGCTTAGAAAATCAATTTTCTTCTCTTTGGAGCAAAAGGCCCATTCCCAACCATTCTCAAGTTTCATAGATTCATAAGGGGTGTCACATTATGAGAAATAGAAAATGGCTCCCACTGGACCCTATATACCCTTCTCCCCATTCTTATCCCCTAAAGGACCAAGTGTCCAAAACGGGCTTTTTGAAAATTCGGTCAGGTTCCTATGTTGTCAATTTCAAACATTCATCTTTGAAATTCTTACCATAGAAGGGCATTACCAAGACCTTAGTGGGAAAACAATTTTTTCCTAAATTGGACATTTGATGAAAAAGTTATAGGGTTTTTAATTTCAAATGGGGAGGGCGGGCACCTCGGGCACCTCCAAAAACTTTTGATAGGACACTCTATTGAAAGTGAGATTTTCAGTACTCGCAAGTAATATTATTTCCCTTCATGTTGTCAAAAAAAAGTTATTGTCTTTAGTGAAAAATAGCATACCAACCCAAGTCAAACATTTTCACACATTGTCACTCATTGTCGGGCAAGGTACCAAAAAAACTTCTTCTTTTCCACATAAAACCTAGAGATCTTCATATTTTTCACTTTTTATTTTTCCCACAACAATATGTAATGTAAACCTTCTTATTAACCATTCGGATTATGAATCGAAAACATATTAAGTTCAAAAAAAATTAAAGTGTGAGTTAACAAATTTCGAGCCTCCACTCCTTGCACACTTGTTTTGAATATGCTACACCCTGTTTCTACCTCTAAAAATTGGTGTGTAGGGAGCTAACATCATGCTTAACAAGATGGTAATAGATTTAGACCTTCTGTAGTGTAAATGTTTGACACCAACTGAAGTCAAAGTCTGCTGATCCACTAAACGCAGGGAAGAAAATGAACCATTTACTTGACTGCAAACACTATAATCTTTCAATCCGTGCGGTCAAAGTTTATGAAATTTTGTACATATATTACTTAATAAGCCTTTATTGAGATCCTACGGTCAGAACTAAAAATAAAGTTTTTGTTACCTTCTTTATTCATTGCACTAGAATCCATTAATTTTGAAGTGTTTTTGGTGTAAAACTGCCTTGGTACCTTAGGGGTTAATCTTCATAATCTTTCTCTTGAGAATGGTGTGACACTTTCATATTATTTAAAAACAGTATGCTATAGGCAATGTACCTCGTAGAGTTGCAGGGTCCCGTTCGATGACGATTATCACACATCCTTGAGCACTTGTATGTACAGTCAGGTACAGTTCATTTACGAATTCTGGCCCTCATCCTTCCCTGCTCCTCACAGTTTCCAAAATTTTCACCATTTGCCAGCATTGGTAGAGATGGCTTCTGACTTCCAAAATTTGCGACTTGGTCCCACTGCTAGACCTACTCCAAAGGCTTTATTCTCCGCCGTCAAATGCATTACCATTGTGGGCTGAAAAAATCAAAACTCATAACTCCTTCACATGGCCTCGCCGCCACCTCATACTTATCGCCTTCGTTCTCCCGATTGAGGGGTATATCAGGCACAGATCCTCAATACAGGATTGCTCCCCATGAACTTAGAATCAACTTTCCGTGTGATTGAAATTCTGCACTGCTCCCTCGCCTTGCATTTTCCGACATCGTTGGGCTGCACCCAGAAGTTGAATGCTCACTGATTCTATTCAATTGTGCCCAACATCTTGAGGAGGGGGTACTTATAACTGTCCGATTGCAGAGCGCCGATGCGTGTGGGATAATCCGTCTGGTCTTCTTCATTGATTTGTTCTAGCCGTGATCTAGCCATATGAAGCTCCGACCACTTTGAGTGTATGTTGAGCTCATTTTGAGTGCATGTTGAGTTCATTTGACCTCATGTAGCCTTCATCTTCAAATCAGTTCATCTCCATTTCAGATCATGGATGAGTCAAGATGAGCTCTTTCAGCTTCTTCTGAGCTCAGCTTCTTCACAGTTGAACTCCACTTCAATCATTTCTTCTCGATTCCACATCATCTTCAAATCTATATATGCTGAGTTTTATATCCATATCTCCTTTGGTCTAATGTTACAATAAATTTTCAATTTTTTCTTCAATTCTCATAGACTTAATTGCAATCTATAGATTATCATGCGCACACGAACATTGAGCAATCATGAGATGGTGTTCCTATGAACTCCAAAAGTACAGTTAGGGATCTAGCACGCCTCATTCATGGAGATCATCGATTAAATTTAGTATCACTTGCAGAGACTTTTGGAGTTCATAGAAACACCATCCACAAGCACATCCGACGACTTGGATTTGGAAGTCGAGTAGCTGTAAGGAAACCCTACCTTAGTGTAATTCATAGAAAAAAGAGATTAGCCTTTGCTCGTAGATACAGGCATTGGACAGCCGAGGATTGGTCAAAGATTATCTGGACCGATGAATGTTCTTTTGAATTGGATAAAGATTCTCGACGGATTCGAGTTTGGAGAAAAAGTCATGAAAGATATGCTGACCGATGTCTTGCGCCAACATTCAAATCAGGGAGAACATCCGTTATGGTGTGGGGAGCATTCACAGGCTTCGACAAGAGTCCTCTCGTTTTTTTGCCAGAAGGGGAGCGAACAACAATTGCTTTTGTGAAACATGTCTATGATAGTGTTCTCTGTGGCTTTTATTTCATGCATGATGCATCACATGAACTTCTCCTAATGGAAGATGGCGCTCATGTGCATTGTGCTAAGCTTTCTGAACTTCGGAGACAAGCACATGGCATGGAGAAATTGCAATGGCCTGCAAATTCACCCGACTTGAACCCCATTGAGAACGTTTGGAAAACCATGAAAGACAAGGTTTGTTATTACAAGAGACCGAGCAACAAGGAGGAAATGAGTGCACTCATTCAAGTCATTTGGAATGACATTTCTCTTGAACAACTCCAACGGCTGATTCAAACCATGCCTTAACGAATGCAAGCAGTGATTTCAGCAAGGGGGGGTAGCACTCGATGGTAGGCAGTTTGCACATTCATTGTACAATGCTTCATTATTTTGAAGTTTTCATGTACATATTTCTTGTGTAAATAAAGTACTCCTCACTAGGAACCCACAGCAACTTTCGGTTTGAAAATCGGACTGTTTTTGAGCATGATACAGCTTTGCCAAGTTCATGAACTTCCCTGTGCATTACTGCTGCAGTCAAGAATTCGTAAATGAAGTGTACCTGACTGTACACGCCCCCAACTTCAGACCAATGAACTTCTCGGCTTCCAATTTCACGACCCAATCATCTGAGTGGTTGCCCCTTCATCGCCTCCCAAATCGTCTCAAAACGAAAGCATGAAGGAATAGAAAAGTAGTGACAAACTCTTCGTTCATAGCCACTTCTTGTCTTAGTAAATGTCTTGAAGTGCTGGTATACACAAATCGATCAAGCCCTCTTCAGCCGTTTCCGAAGGAACGTCGTTGAGCTGAACGTGAAAACGATGGAGATGAGAGTCACTCACACTCCGTTGAAGAGAATGAACTCTTCGTACCAAAATCCTTCTCGAAGATACGCGCGCATACTGATGCTGCTCCAATAGCTTTCGGTGTACACCGGATCAGCTGCTCCCATTTTGTCGTTGGCCTCCAAAGGAATCAATGTCCATCCATACTCCTCAAATCGTAACCTCGGAGAGTATGCAGGAATATATCTGATTATTGCATCACATTTGATGGCAGTGGAAGAACGAGAACTAGGCTCACAGAAAAAGTAAAATAAAATAGAGTTTTTGTAAAGTCACCCAGATTTTCAATAAGATACCTCCTCTTTTTACTAATGTTTACTGTTTATTCACTCTAAATATGGAAGAGCAGGGTGGTCTCTAAGCTCAAGTCGAAGCAACTCTAACCGTCTTTGAAAATGAAAAAAGAGTTTGCATGAGATCAACCACTAACATTAGCCGCCTTTCTATAGTGTGAGCTGAATGTAGATCAAATGAAAGCTATTTAGAGGTGATTTTGATTCAATTCAGAACGGAAAAATGAGAGGGTATCTTCTTCAAACTTCGGGTGATTTTACAAAGAACTCAAACATATAACCAACTAGCACATGATCTGGAACTCTAAAAAGACTTCAGGGTTGAAGTAGTGATCTCCACATACCTGGTTGCAGAAGAACGACACTTTCCCGTCTGACTTTTTGTTGCCCCAACACAAACTTCAGGTGTGTTTGTTTCAGGAGTGTTCATTTTTTGTTGCCACCAAAGATGCCACTGCCACTATAGCTGTTGTGTTCACGTTGCTCTTGTCGTCGTACTGACTATTGTAATACTTATTTACATAGGCGGTGTCAAACTCTTCAATGACAACACCTACACAGAACAACCATTTGAGCCTCTTCACGTTAGTACTGACTGCTTTGCCTTTCAATTAAAACTATTTTTGGAATGAAAAACAAAGAAGGGGCAAAATGGAGCGTCGAGTATTTTATGATACAAAGTCATCGAAATGCAAGTAAGTGAAATAAAAGTGGTGGATGGAAAGCTTCCATTGATGAGCATTGTAACATCAATAAGGTCAAAGAAGAAAACCATCACATCATTCCAATATAAATAATCAAGTTTATAAAGGAGTTTATTGAATACTAAAAAAATTCAAATAAAAAATGAAATACATGCAATAATGGCCAACATTGATTCACATTTGTCACTTATGATGTCCACTAATATTCCATGCTATCAATTCCACAAAGGATTATCAAATGCCATTCTCACAAGAAAACATCTATTTTTCCACAATTTGAGATTTATCTCAAGCACACAAAGGTTGATTTCCATTGATGAAAGGCATACACATGTTCAAGATGATGGTTTACAATACCATAAGACAACACTAAAGAAAATTGGCTTCATTCCAAATTGTGTATATTTTGAAAGCTCTCATACCAATCTTGAACAAAAGTGAGTATGAAGGCACTCTATTTTGGCATTTGATATCTTCCAAACCACAATTCAACTCCACCTCAAACTTTTCAGCATTGTGTAGTACATCATGAACTACAACTTTGATTTGTACACAAATTTTCGGTTTTGCCAACCTATACTCATGGTATGATTTTTTGAATGGAAGTGAGTAAAAGTTGTTCTCGGTTTTGTTTGTCACTGTATGTATATATATATAAATATATATATTCACTAGCAATTGGTGCTTGCTTTGCAGCGCATTAGTCTAACCATTTTGATGTAGTTTTTATATTACAAACTATAAAAAAATGGTAACATGATTTACTGCACGGTTAATTACAGCGTTTCTATAATTTAGTGCACGTTTCAATACGTGGTTGATCGCTGCGTGGTTCACTGCGCAGATTATGATTTTAGGAGTATATATTATATACTAGGGAATCCTGTGTCTTCCAGGCACAATATTAAATTGAATAGAGTCCCCACTTCCCTCTAAAAATTTAAGTTTATATGTTTTTCCAATATGCATGATAGTCTCAAAGCAAAAGCGTAAAATAAAAGCATAATAGCGAAAGCATGAAATTCTTATGAAAACGTAGATAAGCTTGACTGCATGCAGGCACGGACGGAGACCAATTCTATTATATGTATGTATAGACTAATAGAACTTGTGTCCTCCAGACACTGAGTTGGCTTGTGTTAAGTCCCTACTTCCCCCGAGCCCGATCCGGTCTATATCCTCGTCTCCATGCCCATCTTCTATTCTTGTCCGTCGTTCGTGTTTGCGTCTTCTGAAACCCTATTCTCTAAATTCAAGTATTGATACTTTTGCCATCTTCTTTTGGAGGTTCACCTATCCTAAGAAAAATGGCCTTGTTGTTGAATCATGGCATTTATGAAACTACAAAAAAAAAGTTGCAAAATAAAAGTTCTTTTCTAATACTATATCATGCTTTTATTTTATTAGATACTTTTATAAGAGAATCTAACTAAAGTAAATGAAAAGCTTTAATGAGGGTATAAAACCAAGGTAAAAGAAAACCATGAAAGTGCTAAAGTAAAAACCTAAACATAAAAACCTTAAGGTAAAAGCATGGAAATCTTTCCTACACGTACATAAGTTTGACCGCACGCACGGATGGAAACCAATTCTATCATTAGCTAGAGTGTTACCCGTGTCCTCCGGACACAACATTTTTTGTGTTGAGCCTCCACCTCCCCGTCCCCTAGCCCTTTCCCTCCAATCCATCGTCCCCCCATCCTTGTCCCCTTGTCCCCCGTCCCCGTCCCGTCCTATTATCCAAAACCCTAACTTTTAGCTTTTATTTAGCTTTTAGTTTTTAGCTTTTAGCTTTTAGCTTTTAGCTTTTAGCTTTTAACTTTCGCATCACTTTTTCATCCAAGCTCGACACGTTTTTTTCATCTACGCGTTCGTCCATTCGACAGATTTCTCATCCTGTATTCTTTTATAGATATAGACTAGAGTGTTACCCGTGTCCTCCGAACACAACATTTTTTTGTGTTGAGCCCCCACCTCCCCGTCCCCCAGCCCTTTCCCTCCAATCCATCGTCCCCCCCGTCCTTGTCCCCCATCCCCCGTCTCCCGTCCCTCTCCCCATCCCCCGTCCCCCTCCCCGTCCCCATCCCCATCCCCGACCCGTCCTTTTATCCAAAATCCCAACTTTTAGCTTTCCATTTAATCCAAAACCCTAACTTTTAGCTTTTATTTAGTTTTTAGCTGTTAACTTTTAACTTTCGCATCACTTTTTCATCCAAGCTCGATGCGTTTTTTTCATCTACGCGTTCATCCATTCCACGGATTTCTCATCATGTATTCTTTTACAGATATACTAGAGTGTTACCCATGTCCTCCGGACACAACATTTTTTTGTGTTGAGTCTCCACCTCGTCCCGTCCTCGTCTCCCGTCCCCATCCCCGTCCCCATCCCCGTCCCCGTCCCCGTCTCCCATCCCCATCCCCGCCTCCGCCCCGGTCCCGTCCTTTTATCCAAAACCCTAATTTTTAGCTTTTCATTTTATCCAAAACCCTAACTTTTAGCTTTTCATTTTATCCAAAACCCTAACTTTTATCTTTTCATTTTATCCAAAATCCTAACTTTTAGCTTTTCATCCGAAAGTGTTTTTCATCGACGCGTTCATCCATTGACGCATCGTTTTTCATCTACGCGTTCATCCATTCGACGGATTTCTTCATTCTGTATTCTTTTATAGATATATAGACTAGTGGAGTACCCGTGTCCTCCGGACACAACATTTTTTGTGTTGAGTCCCCACCTCCCGGTCCCCTAGCCCTTTCCCTCCAATCCATCGTCCCCTTGTCCCCCGTCCTTGTCCCCTTGTCCCCGTCATCATCCCCGTCCCTCGTCCCCGTCCCCATCCCTGTCCCCGTCCCCGTCCCCATCTCCCGTCCCCGTCTCCCGTCCCCGTCCCCCTCCTCGTCCCCGCCCCCGCCCCCCTCCCCCTCCCCCTCCCCGGCCACATAATTCGCATGTGTGATGTGATATTTGAACATGATAAGGTTGGTTAAGATATTGAAATGACCTCCAAAAGAAAGATGTTGATTGAAGAATCTTCAATGCAAAGGTGTAAGTCTTGCCAAACTTTAATACATATTTTGTGTTTAACAGAGTAAAATACGATCATCAAAACAACGAAAATATAGAAAATTAAGTTCTTAATTTTCTCAAGGTACAAAGTAAAGGTCCCCGAATTTAGATTCCTGCAACTCTTTTGCTCATGTGTGGTACTGAAGCAGATAAACTTTGATTCTCAAAACCGAAGCATTATCAATGCAACCATTCAAACTCCTCTTTCTCAGCAAAAGATGACATGAAAACTAAATTCATAAATTCATCTAAATTTCATAAATTACAGTACAATATCCATCACAGCACAATCTCTGATGTTCTCATGCATTTAACCCTAGCTCTGATGCTCCAAAGAGACGACTTCAATTGTAAAAGTTGACGATCATCAATGCTATCATACAAACTCCTATTCCTCAACCGTAAAAACCTTCAAGACAATCACAACAGAATATGTCCGTCCTCTAACCCTAGCTCGAATGCTTCAAAGTGAGACCATCGATTCGCAACACCACCTCGCAATACCATCCAAAGCTATTCAAAGTTGTAAGCGAAGGGCAAAAAGGCTGCGATACCAATCCTAGATAAACCCAGGAGTTTTAACACTAAATCTGACCTGTTCTCTTGATCCATCGCACTCGTTGGCCCATCTTCCATCCTCCAAAAACAACAATTCAACATTAAATTAGGCTCTTCACCACCTCGGATTTGCACACAAACGCATTAAATTTAACCATAGCATGATCAATTCATACGATTGAAGGGAAACTGAAACTTCTATACTCACACACCTAGTAAATTCCTTCTCACCACCTCGAATCCAAGGTGGTACAACTCTGTAAAACGTGAGGACTCCTCTTTTTTCGAATTCTAAACCTAGCGCTACACCTTCACCTGAAAATCCACCACCGTGTTCACGTCAACCCTACAAACATGATGATGCAGGAAAATCCGGATGTGGGACCGCAGCTACAACAGATGATTCATTGATTGATCGAGAAGACCGTCGACGTAATAGACGTCACCACGACGTGCAGAAAGTCCGGGAAGAACACGGGCCCTGGCCACACCTGCGCCAGGTAGTTGCTCCCAAACTCGTGGGGTACCCACACCACCCACGGCACCCCAGCGCACCACATACAATCATCTACGCCAATTCTACAAAAACAATAGCACAAATTTACAGCTTGTACATCCCTCCCGTCCCAATATCACTATCGTGTCCTCAGCTTACACTCCGAGTAGAGAATACCCCCGTTGTTCGGCACGCACGCTACGCTACCTACCAATCTGCTCGTGCGACCGCGCCCCAGTCGGTACACATGCCAAAGAGATAAAAGGAGACCTAATCTGCACAATGTCGCCGGAAACCACCTCCGGTGTCCAAGCCGCCTAATTTCAGCCTGTTGCCCCCGCAAGCAAGTGGAAAACGTATCCTCCGCTGCTCACAAGGCATAAGTTAGTGGGGCTCCGGAAGCAAGCTCCTTCAAAAAGATGTCGTCCTTCAAGCCGCGCTCCAGCGTCGTGTAATTCTTGTACGCGACACTAATCCCAGGGTCTAGAATGAGCACATATTATTATCCGTTCGCGTTCAGCTCCTCGACAAACTGGCGTCCCACGCCCGTGTCGTTTGGACACCTAGTGGGGTGCAGCTCCTCGACAAAACTCAGTGTGATGAGTTCAATGTGATGAGCTCCCCCGTTGCTTGATTCTTGTGTAGAGGTTCCATGTTTGTTGTCTTCGATGCTCAAAGTTCCATGTTTGTTGTCTTCGATGCTCAAAGTTCCATGTTTGTTGTCTTCGATGCTCAAAGTTCCATGTTTGTTGTCTTCGATGCTCAAACTGTGTCCTCGCTTCTTTCAATTCTCACTTGACACCTTACGCACAAAAGCAATTGCCTTCATTGGTTTACCCTAACTGCGAGCCCTAACTGCGATTTTTCATCCATAGCTGAGATTTCTCATCGGCGCGTTCATCCATCCGACGTGTTTTACATCCGACGGGTTCTTCATCCTATTTCTTTTATTATATAGGATAATTAATATAGATATAGATAGACTAGTGCAACTAGTCTCCTTCGGACACAAAGTTGGTTTGTGTTTAGTCCACACTTCCCCCGTCCCTATGCCCGTCCTCGTGCTCGTACATGTCCCCATCCCCCTCTCTGTCCCTCCCTTCTATCCCCACCCTCATCCCCCTGCCCGTCCTCCCATTTCCGTCACTTAAAATCCTAAATCCTAAATCCAAATATTGATATTTTTCCATCTTCTTTTGGAGGTTCACATATGCTAAGAAAAATAGCTTTGTTGCTGAAACATGGCATTTATAATCTATATAATAAAATTTGCGAAAGGAGAGTTCGTAAAATAAAAATTATTTTCTTATAATATAACATTCTTTTATTTTTAATGGATAATTTTAATAAAAATATCAAACCAAAGTAAAAGGAAAACTTTAATGAGAATATCAAACCAAGGTAAAAAAACCATGAAAGTGCTAAAGTAAAAATCTAAAAATAAAAGCTTCTATGTAAAAGAATGGAAATCTTTCCAACATGTAGGTAAGCTTGATTGCAAGGACACATGGACACACAGACAGAAACCAATTCTATTATTTATATAGATAGATAGATAGATAGATAGATATAATATAATATTTGGTATAATGTAAAAGTGTTTAATCTTCTAAAAGTATTAGAAGTGAATATTTTGAGAAGATTTATGTTTTTATTTTAATCCTTTATAAAAATATTAATATTTGAAAACTAGTAAAATAATATATATTTTGAAGTAAAGTAGAAAATATAAGGATTAAAGTAAAAGTTTAAAGTATTATAAAAACATTAGCTTGGATATACGCATGCATAGACAGACCAATTTTTTTTTAGTGTATATGTAGATTACTAGTGGAAACTATTGTCCCTGACAAGGTAAGAGTTATAAAGTAAAGCCTAAAATAAAAGTATCAAAATAAATGTATGAAATCTTCCAAAAGCATAGATAAGCTTAACCGCATGTATAGACTAAAACCAATCTCATCTCTCTTCTCTCTGTATATATAAATATATCTCTTATCTCTAGTTGACCCCCTATTGTCTTCAACTGGCCAAGGACAATTGCCAATAAAATAAACATATATCCGTTATTAACTTTAGATACCCAAGTAGCCCAATTTGATAGGACGTCCCCGACACTCGGACTTACCAGGTGGGGGAGGAGGTGGTGGGGCCAAAACCTGGCCCCTATTTTGTTTTTGGATGGGGCCCTAATTTTAGCAAGAGGGGGTCTTCTAGACTAAAATGGGGCCATGGGCCCCAATTTTGTAAAAAAAAGCCAAAAAAAGCCTCTGACCCCCCAAAATGGGAGGGCTAGAAAAATGAGCCCATGCAATTAAGACGGGGCCCTACCTCGGGTAAGTTCGAGCTTGGGGGTTTCTTGTCCACGCCCAAGTTGCCTAGGTATATTAGGTAAAAGTATTAAAATAAACGCCACATGTCGACTTCCTGAAGAAGGGGAACTGGAGGTTTCCACCACCGCGTATTGGCCTTCACACATATTGACAATGAACATCTTTGGTTGAAATGATTGTAGATTGCTACCGGGGCATTTTTTTCCTGGCGACACACAAGCAAAAGATCATTGCTGTCAAACGTGGGTTTGCTAATAATTTTGAGGGATGTTCTATGAGTGGCCGGATGAGAATCTGGCAAACAAAAAATAACGTTAATCACTACAAAAACCCGCTCCAACCACGTTCTTCAGAATCCTCCCAAGTCATGCTTTCCATTTCTCTAAAATCGGGGAAATGGCAAGAAAACCCAAAACTCTAGAAAAAAAAAACCCTGATAAGCATCCGCAATGCTTATGACCTTCCATGCACTGGACGTGAAGAAAGCTCGACTCCAAAATCTACAACAAGCTCTCACATGATCTTCTAGAATGCGTCTTCACATACCCCTTGACC